>VZSC01003572.1:139362-152175 GCA_013398225.1 Steatornis caripensis | reverse complement strand
AAACGTGGCAGTGAACAGAGAATTCCCTTCAGAATTTATATGCATATTGACCGAGCACACAAAGAACCTTCCTTCTTTATAACACGTGGCAGCTTATCTGCTGCAAGCAGACCAAGATCAAAAGAACATTACTACATAGGAAGGTGTCTAACAAGCTGCCAAACTGCATGACTATACGGCATCTCTCTCCATCAAGATATTCAGTCATTTTACAGCCTCTGCTGAGAAACACTATAGAACCTGTACCTATCTACCTCCCCTTGTGCTTTCCTCTGCCCCCATACTCCAGTATTTTCAGGCACCACTAAAAAAGTAACAAATCTAATGGACAAGCATCAGTGCAGCATTAAAATTGAATATTAAGGCTTAATTTCAATTAATACTGCAGGACTGCATTTTATGAAGGAAAACTGGAATTAGAAATTAATGTTCAAACTTCAGAATTGTGAATACGACAAATTAGGTAGAATTTGAATAGGCAAAACATAAATAAACAGCTCCTTTAAAATCAAAACGATTTTTGTAATCTTCGGTTTAAATTATCTTCAAAAATCTTTTCATGCTAATAAATATTTAACTTACTTTCAGATGCTGGTGTCTTAAGATACTCTCCCACAAGACTGCGTACATACTGACATAATGACGATGTCTCTGGATATTCAAACTCAGAGGTTATCGACTTTCTGAAGCATCTGTCATTCACTTGCAACCAACTACAAAGCTAAAATAAAATCAGTATGTTACTATTTAACCATAATTGCCACTTCTGTACTGACATGAGCAACATAACAGCTCACTAAGGCACTGTTAAATCCTCATCGTGAGACATACTAACTGGAGCTACGTTGAGGCTTAGCAGACGATTCCCCTCTAATTAATATAGCAAAAGGTTCTTCCAGAGAGTAATTCGGAGTACCCAAAAAGAGATTACTGGTACCAGCACAAGAAAAAACCTCAGCTCTTAAAATAAGCCATACTGATAAAATTTCCCTTATGCCAAAAGGGTTTCCTAGAGCCAAGTGTTACCCAATGAGAGCTGCGTATTATTTTTCTTAACTTTTATGCTAAAAATCGACAGTATATGATGAAATGTACAGCATACAGGACAAGAGGATACTATGCAAAAAAATCATTTATCGTTATATTGCTGAACAACTAACCAAAGTTACAGCTATGTATTCAGACAGCTCCAGTATATCCTATATATAAAACGGTTTCTTCTTGTGAGGCTTTTTCATTGCATTTAGCATCTTGCAAGAACATAAACCATATATCCTCTGGAAATTTAAGATTTCATTTAAAATTAAGACCTCCTTCTACGTGGTAGGCACACTTTTCCCTTTGAGATTACCCCGTTATTCCTGCCAGTGCTGGGTTCAACTAAACAACATGCAAATCAGAGGCAGCTTTTTTTTGGCCCACATACTGGCCCATTCAGAGCATCTCAGGATCCACATTATCTCGGACAGTAATTTCAGGACTAAGAAAGGGGAAACATGCTACATACTAGCAGATTATCCCTCTTAAGGTTGNCTGCAGGACTGCATTTTATGAAGGAAAACTGGAATTAGAAATTAATGTTCAAACTTCAGAATTGTGAATACGACAAATTAGGTAGAATTTGAATAGGCAAAACATAAATAAACAGCTCCTTTAAAATCAAAACGATTTTTGTAATCTTCGGTTTAAATTATCTTCAAAAATCTTTTCATGCTAATAAATATTTAACTTACTTTCAGATGCTGGTGTCTTAAGATACTCTCCCACAAGACTGCGTACATACTGACATAATGACGATGTCTCTGGATATTCAAACTCAGAGGTTATCGACTTTCTGAAGCATCTGTCATTCACTTGCAACCAACTACAAAGCTAAAATAAAATCAGTATGTTACTATTTAACCATAATTGCCACTTCTGTACTGACATGAGCAACATAACAGCTCACTAAGGCACTGTTAAATCCTCATCGTGAGACATACTAACTGGAGCTACGTTGAGGCTTAGCAGACGATTCCCCTCTAATTAATATAGCAAAAGGTTCTTCCAGAGAGTAATTCGGAGTACCCAAAAAGAGATTACTGGTACCAGCACAAGAAAAAACCTCAGCTCTTAAAATAAGCCATACTGATAAAATTTCCCTTACGCCAAAAGGGTTTCCTAGAGCCAAGTGTTACCCAATGAGAGCTGCGTATTATTTTTCTTAACTTTTATGCTAAAAATTGACAGTATATGATGAAATGTACAGCATACAGGACAAGAGGATACTATGCAAAAAAATCATTTATCGTTATATTGCTGAACAACTAACCAAAGTTACAGCTATGTATTCAGACAGCTCCAGTATATCCTATATATAAAACGGTTTCTTCTTGTGAGGCTTTTTCATTGCATTTAGCATCTTGCAAGAACATAAACCATATATCCTCTGGAAATTTAAGATTTCATTTAAAATTAAGACCTCCTTCTACGTGGTAGGCACACTTTTCCCTTTGAGATTACCCCGTTATTCCTGCCAGTGCTGGGTTCAACTAAACAACATGCAAATCAGAGGCAGCTTTTTTTTGGCCCACATACTGGCCCATTCAGAGCATCTCAGGATCCACATTATCTCGGACAGTAATTTCAGGACTAAGAAAGGGGAAACATGCTACATACTAGCAGATTATCCCTCTTAAGGTTGAACAAACTTACAAAAAGCATTATTTTCCATCAAATACAATTTTACAACAGAGTGCTGAGGGGAAATGAGAGATAAGTAGCCAAAACCAGAATATATATGATATACAGAAACAACTGTCTGTGGAATCCCATGAGCAAGAGCAACTTCAGCTGAGGATGTTACATCCATCCGGTATCCTTAATGAAAGTAGAGAGAGAAGCCAAAGTTGTGGCTCTACGGATTCCGTAACATGCCCTGCTTCATGCTCTCTGCATAAAGTTACCAACCATGTAGAGGAGTGAGCGTGGATCCCTGATGGGAGAGATTACAGATACTAGTACAGGCTTTCCAATAGCTATTCTAGTTATTACAATCTTGGCAAAGGATGCAGAAGACCAGGACTGCAAAGAACACACGGAAGTCTCTTAAAGGACCAGTATTCAGGGACCAAAAGTCTGAGTAAGACCTGATTCTGATTTGCATTTCAATATGGTTACAGAACTCTAGGAAACACAATGAACTGGGGTATACAAGCTCTGAAGGAGTTCAAAATAACCTCTGTCTCGAGAAACAGCTTTCTCTTCCGCAGAATCCAGACTTTCTGCATGAAGAAAGACAAAGTAATATTTTTCTACCACCCACCTTATCTTACCTTCAACCACCTTAAAATTCTTTCACTTTGAATCTGCGAATCATTTGTTTAGGGTTAATGTTAACATCTCTATAGCATTAAAAAAAATAATCACAACTTTCAAGTAAAACATAAATCCACCAGGACCCCACATCCAGAAAGCCAGATGTACCAATGCAAAAGCAGCCAACTATTTAAATATGAAATTAGCAATAATAAATCATGCGTCTGTATAGGTATTAAAAAAAGTTTGATGAACATGAAACCAGCTTCAGTTCTCACCTCTATCCATAACATAGTATCTCTCCTCAGAGACTCCTCTGGTCTAAGGGACACAAGAAAGCTTGCAACTTCTGGGAGGGACACTCTCTCCTGAAGAAATCAATCAAGGTACAATAGTTGCCAACGTAATATACAACAGGTAACATCTATATGACTCAAGAAGTTTGCTGTCATCTGGTAAGAGTTTCAGAAAAAGAAACTGACGTTTTCTTTTCCATGACACAGACTCATTTTTGCCTCTTTGGGACCAACTTATCTTTACCAAGGAACACAATTTAATTTTCCTGAGTATTAAAATCTATCTGAATGTTAATGAATGACTAGAAGAATAGTGCTGTTCATTGAATGTGCATAAATAAGAGTCACTGATAAGTACTATTTCTGTATTTCCAAAAGGAAGTTCTGCTCAGATGAATTTATAGCCATAACACACAAGGCGGAAGACAGTCTACTTCTCTAGAAAGCAAGCATGTTATAAGACAATCAAAACAGGAATACTTTGGCTAATGAATAATTAACATCTTGCTATTTCAACATAAGTGGTAGTTTTAGCATTTTGGTATTATGAATACTTTTATTCCCATAGGTATTTCAGAAAAGTCCATTCAGTTTCTATCGGTTAAAAACCAATTTTATGCAGTGGATATCATAACAGGGTACTATTCCATAACTGATGTGTAAAATCCTACAAGAAAACATCAACTAATAAAAGGCAATGAAAAAAGAACATCTTACGAAAACCAGAAGTTAACAGAAGCATACTCATACATAGCACCGTTTTTTTAGTTACTAAAACATTGCAAACCCAGCAACATCAGTTGTTCCATGTTGTATTTAGCAATTTTTTTAATACTGTTTACCCTCTAAAACTGTTACTGTATTTCTGTTACACCAGAAGACAAATAAAAAAAAACCTAAACAAAACTCACCAAATCTGTCAAATGCATAGCTGTTTGAAGAAGATAGCACTGAGCAGCTCCACGCAACAAAATCTGATGTGTAATCATAGTACACTGGAGGACATCTCTGCAAAGAGGAAAAATACGCGCTGCAGAAAACACACACTTAGAAAGTTTAAACACTTTCATGTATTTGCTAATTATTAAATATAATCTGATATATTGAAAATTATTAACAAACGTATTCTACTAACTGTAACACAATCACTGCCTGATCAGACAGCACACAACCCAGAACCAAGACTACTGCTATATGTACTTTGAAAAACTGGTACTAAAACTTGGGTAAATATATGCCTGACAAGATTAAAAGCATGGTGGAGGGAAAGCAGAACAAAACAAAAACTAAAGGAACAATCCCCATGATCACATCAGTTCAAACTGCTGATTTAATATTTGCATTTCTATCTGTAACAAATATAGAAATAAAATGTGTGCCATCAAATTCTCACTAGCACAAAACTGAAATAAACCTTCAATGCTCTTATCAGCAGATGCGTTGACTCTTTTTGCCTTTTTTTTTAAATTACTTTTATCTAATAGTCCTTCAACCACCAGAATCACTACTGATTTTTAGTGGCCCTAGGAAGTGAAAGCAGATAGTTAGGAAACATCAGTGCGATTAAGGACAATATGCAGGCCAGGAACTTTTATCTGGTCTTTTATTAACTAGTCTTTTCGGTTTTCAATTTTGTGGGCAGTTCCCTGATATAGCCTCAACTACCATTAAACAAGGTTTTAATGGAATTAGAAGAAAAGGAAGAAGTTTGGTATGTATCAGTTAGGAAGTATGGAAGACCAGGGAAAAATGATGCCAAAAAAGAAGCAGTGACAAAGGACTGAAATGCCAAACACTCATTTTTTAAGTCACATGGAGATATAAATCCATTGGTTCTTAAATTGCTTTCCTCTGTGAATTAGACATAAAGGAGATAGAACTTCCAATTCCATGCACAACCATCATCACATCCTCCCAGAAGTAACAAACATGAATTAAATCCTGGCTCTCCAGATGTTCAGCACATTTCTTTACAAGAAATCAGTAAGCACACAATGCAGTGTACATTTTACCTTAAAGCATGAAGTCCCTCAGCGCCCAGTACTTTACACGCAGGGATATATGCCAGAGCCATAGAAAGAAACAAAATAGGAACAGCACACCAATGCCTACTTGTCATCTTCTGAATAAATTTTAACAGGAAACTACCTTAAAATAAAAGTAAACAAAACAAACAATCCAGAGTGATTTCTTGTTCCCCAATGCATTTAAACGACAGAGAACCCAGCAGAAGAGTTACGAACATTTTTGAAAATTACATGAAAGACAACAGAAGAAATTGCAAAGAAAAAAGTACATTCCAAAGAAGTCTGTCAATAAGGTAATAGGCTAAGTAGATAACCAGAAACAAACCTAATTTTAGCTTTGGTGATCTGCATTAATCACTATCTTCAGTAATGGAATTTTAACACTGATTTTTCAAGTACAAGACAATGCCTTTTTTAAGCTGCTACTCAAGTCCACGTGATGGCAGACCAAAGTACGCAGCGATTCAACCAGTTTAGTGGATGCTGGCATGGCCAAAGCAAGCCTCGACAAGACACCACATCTACAATTTGTAGAAGCAGGTCACAGAGTCTCAGGGTAGCTAATCACAGACCCTCCATTTTGTGCCGAAATACAGGCCTTGGGAGAGAGCAGAGAAATAGCGCACCTACGGCCTTACAACATGTCAGGTGTTTCGTACCAGAATATGTACCTGTAGACACACGATACTGAACAGAGCTGGTTCTACTCTTATTTAATCCAATTAGACCAGATAGTAAATTCTGGTCTGTCAAAGGTTGCTCCCTCTTTTCAGCCTATACCAACACCAAAATTTCGAACAATCTCAGAAATCTTCCTCCATCCAACCTCACAATAGAAGAATCCTTTTCCAGCTTCTGCTTCAGCACTTGGACTGGTTCTTTTGAAGGCCTAACTACACAGGTTGTGACTAAAAAAATCTGACAAATAGGATAAAAAACCCCAACCAAACCCAAACCAAAAAAACCCACAACGAGACCTCCCAAACCCCTCCAAAACAGACAAACAAAAAGAACAGTTCTATAGATTTTGTTCAGCACAGTATTATTTACACTGACAAATAAAAAAAAGAATCTGCAAATACTGTTCACCTTTAGAACTTAGGACTTTGGTTTTTTTAATAAAAAAGTAAGTCTGCTTCAGTTTGCCCCTAAAACAATTTTGTAGCTTAATCTCTTCTCTGGAAACTCCACTGCCACAAGAACTACTCCTTTTCTAACTCAAGTAATGTAGAAAAATAGTGGTAGATGTTTACCTGAGATACAGGAAATGAGTCCGTAGTTTTTACTTGCTTTCCTTATTTAAGAAAAAAAAAAGGTAACGGTGAAATTGAAACATACCTTTTTCTTCCTCTGGAAGAAGCATGACATAAGCAGCCAAAAACTTCTGCAGCCTCATTCCCAAAGGAGGACAGGCTCCCATTAACTGACCTGGTGTCCTGTTGGGTTTTAAAACATCAAATACACAACCACCTTGTTAACAGCTACAAGTAGGATTGCCCCTAAACAAAAACAAAGTGCAGTTCAGTGGTTAAATCACTGCAGAGACTGCTCCAACAGGCCACAGAAATGGAGTGCATCAGCTCGCGTCCTCCACTTACCCCGGGGTTCCAACAGCACGCAATAAACCCACAGAAGATGGGGATGGTCACAACAGCATGACCCTCCCTGGCCACCTATGAGGACGTGGTGGCAGGACACTCCAGCATTCAAGCGCAGCCTCAAGTCAAGTTACTCAGGACTGATAGCGTCTTATGTCAAGCCCACAGTAAGGAACAGCACTGTCAGTTCAACCCAATGCTCCCACCCACAGCACAACACAGGCCTCCCGGAGCAGGCTGCCAAGGCCCACATGGCAAGATCTGGGGTCGCACTGGGGATGCGACCAGTCTGATCTGGAGAACAGCGAAGACAAATTATCTGCACGAGCGTGCTAGGGAGCAAGGAAGGCCAACGGCATCCTAGGGTGCATTAAGAAGAGTGTGGCCAGCAGGTCGAGGGAGGTGATCCTCCCCCTGCACTCTGCCCTGGTGAGGCCGCATCTGGAGTACTGTGTCCAGTTCTGGGCTCCCCAGTACAAGAGAGACAGGGAACTACTGGAGAGAGTACAGCGGAGGGCCACGAAGTTGATTAGGGGAGTGGAGCATCTCTCTTATGAGGAAAGGCTGAGAGAGCTGGGTCTGTTCAGCCTGGGAAAGAGAAGGCTGAGAGGAGATCTGATCAATGCTCACAAATATCTAAAGGGTGGATGTCAAGAGGATGGGGTCAGACTCTTCTCAGTGGTGCCCAGTGACAGGACAAGGGGCACAAACTGGAGCACAGGCAGTTCCACCTGAACATGAGGAGGAACTTCTTTACTGTGAGGGTAACAGAGCACTGGAACAGGCTGCCCAGAGAGGTTGTGGAGTCTCCTTCTCTGGAGATATTCAAAACCTGCCTGGACGCATTCCTGTGCAACCTGCTCTAGGCTAACCTGCTTTAGCAGGGGGGTTGGACTAGATGATCTCTAGAGGTCCCTTCCAACCCCTACCATTCTATGATTTACCCTGGTACAGGTTATAAGTCAGTATAAACAAATCCACTGACCAGCACAGGAGGTTTCAAGTAAAGATGCAAGAAACACTCCATGAGACCAACACAGAGTATCTGTGCCCTATCAGAAGTCTCAGGATCCTGGCTATCAAGTATTAGCATCAGACAGTCATGGTACTTTACAGTTTTCTCTCATACAGCTTGACATTAACCGTGAGAATGTTGTATATTCTTGGTATTCTCAAACATGCACCCTCCTCTACATATGACAACAAGTTTCACCAGAAATACAGAAGCTAAGAGAGAAGATTATGAAGCACTGATCCAACACAGCTCTAACATACACACTGAAACACTCAGCACTTGATTCAATTTCTGACTTCCTGTCCACATATGCCCATGGAAAGCCTGCTGCAGACAGAAGGAAAGCCTGCTGAGATGAGAAACATCTAACTGCTGCCAAGAGCCTAAGGTGGTTAATGTTCTTCCTCCCACGTTTAGATCAAACAACCTATTTTGACTAGGTTTGGACTGGGTGATCCAGAATCACCTAATCCAAGCTGATCACCAGTTTAGTAAGTGATAGCCACGTTTTTCCACCCCCAAAAAAGTGCATAAATACATAGTGTCAACTTTTCTAGCTGCCTAACAAGGTCAGCCAAAGTTCCTCCAACATCACTCTGAACTGAGTTTCAGACTCTTACCTGAATCACCCAAGTGACTGCATCTGGCATAAAGCTGAGCGCACAAAGAGCACTTGGCATTTTATTACGCATTCTCAGTACTCTCCATGCAACTAGCACAAAGAACTGAATGCCATGAGCACACTGAACGTATAGCAACTTGCAATTCCTCAAACTTTTATCTGTTCTTTACGTATCCACACCAAGGGAAGCCACTGTCATCAGTCTGCCGTGAAAAAGAATTAATTCCCCAAAAGATAATCAGGCACTGTCGAAAAAACACTTTCATCAGTTATGAACTGGTAACAACCAGAGCAGCCTCTTAACTTTCTGCGTGGCAAGAAAATGGGAAGGTAAAAAAATAATTCACCAAGTTATTGATTTATCATATTTCACTTCATTTTCAAATTAATATTTCAACACCAGGTGCAAAATAGGACCTTTAGGCATCCCTATGTTGCTATTACTAGGATAAAACTGAACTTAATTTATCTTACTCGCAGCCACTCACCTTTCCTGAAATACTCCTTACCTGTCAGTGAGTTTAGCAACACCATTTATTAAATGTGTTTTCCTTTAGCCAAGATTTTACCCACATACACAAACCAGTACTATCAAAATACATTTCCAATAATCAATACATTTTAAAAATAAAAAATAAAATCAGTAGCTTACCTGCTATAGAGGGAACTTTCTGAGAGGGCATCCATTAAGGGTCCAATAACAAACTGATAAAAGGAAACAAGAACAATTGCTAAATGTACACTTGCAAGGCACTGTTACATAGAGGCCAACTAGACTTATTTCACCAGACTTTAAAAGGATGGAGTCAGAAACCAGAGAATACTCTTGCTGGCAGTAAATAGTAGGAGCAAAAAGAGGAGGAAGCTAAAGAGAAGAGGGAGCAAGAGAATAGACAAGCAAAGCAATTTTTACATTAGGTACATTTCACAGAGCATTGTGAAAGCTGCAAGCAAATAAGATATCCTTTTGGGAAACGGATGGAAAAAATGTATTTAAACATGAAATAAAAGAAAGACTAGGGGCCAACAGAAGTAGAAAGATATGGGGTGCATTTTAAGCTTCACTGGATTTCAAGTTAGTCATCAAGAGGGTGACTTGATTTGTGCAGATCAGAAATGTTAACCTCTGAGGTCAATTCTCCTTCTATGAAGGAGAGAAGGAAGAAACAATAGTATAACATAGATCATTCCTTACTAAGTGTAGGCTGGTTGGGGAATCAACCTACATGCTATTCTAATAACAATTTAAAAAATTAGTAACTTTATTAGAGTATTTTTTCCCACATGCGGAATATTTGAAAGTGTGGCGTTTAATGGGATACAGTAATATACTGATTATACTACAGAGACATTCACCTCCTCACAGGGTCATCTAGCAATGGATCTTCAAAATCCATCCTTGAGTAGGAAGCAATATGCACAGACTTGAAGTCTGTTGAGCAGGTTTATCCAAGACTCTCAATCGATTAATATTAATTAATAATTGTGGATAGGTTCAGGGGCTCTGAAAATCTGAAGCATCAATCAGGCATCCCTCTGAGGATTTCACTTCTGGTAACAAATCTCAATAAATTGGGAGCCAACCTTAATTAGGGAGCATTAGTTTGAAATATGGGAATGAGTGACTGTACTTAAAAATGCATTCCTTCTCGCCTGGCCATTTTTCACGTAATTATGTATTCGACACCACTTACAAATATTGCTATCACTTGTACAACTAAGTAAGAGGGTATTTTTAGAGAACATGTCTGATTCCAACACTACTGACGCAACCAGTGTTAAGGCATATCACAAATTAGAACATCTTTTTATTCCGGCAGGTAACAGTAACACCCTTACCTCTGAAAAACCAAGTGAATTTGGAAGATACTTTGTTTCATAAAGCTCCAGAAAATGAAGAATGCCTTCCTTTGCCAATGTTTTATTCTCACTCTCAAACATTCTTTTATAAATGCACAAGAGCCATGACGGGTGAAACAACCAACAACCTGTTACAAAAGCAAATTCTTCTAAACTGACACAGAAATCACAGTGACACATTAACATACTGACATTCTGGACAATGTCATAGTCAATTCACAGAACATTTCAAGAAGAAGATTACAGCTATTCAGATTTATAAAAATACCCTTCTAAATCTCTGATACACACAAAAAAATTAACATGGCTTTCAAAATTTACCCTCTAAATTTTAGAAGTCACACATTAAAATGACTAACAAGTGCAAAAATCACATCCTTTTTCCTGCAACTCTCCTCATACCAACACCGTATTCACCTGTAACACTTCCACATTATAACAGTCTTCCCACTTCCCACATAATACACTTCCCACATCTCTAACATCATGCTACCTAATTAGATGGGCTGCATTTTGCTTTACAGAAGATGACATTATATCCTTCACTGTGCTGTCTCAGCACTCATTTCTTCTCTCCTCACTTCCAACAAGTTGGGTTTTTTTTTTCCCTTTTTATAGAGTTGTGCAGGTGACTTGGCTCAGATGACCCACCTCAAGAATCTCTGGCTTCATTTTATTATCACATTAGCTTAAGTAAAGCAAATCATAGTGAAAAAGGACCATTTAGTTGGGTTTGCTAGCAGAAAAAAAATATTTCAAGGTAACATCGTAAGCAATAAGCATATGCTAGGATTTCTTCTTCTCGGAGCAGAGCAGCACTGCCTGTGCACATCTGTCAAGCAACCTATGCATACAGCAGACCCACAAAAACTAGAATAGGCACCCAGAAAACAGCTAATATGACAAACAAAATATAACAAAAAGCTGGTACTAAAACAGCGGGGGAGGAGGGGAAAGTGTGACTTAACTGCCTAATATTTAGATATTTCAGAAAAACTTATGTCTTACCTTTTTCCCCTGATACAGCATGCTCATATAAACTGTTTAGTTTTGGTAATACGGGCTTTATGACATGGATCTGAAACGTAAATCAGATGTAATGCCAAGTGGTCAGTTTACACCTCAAATCTAGGAACTGGCACTTACTCACGGGCTAGAATTTACTATCAATAGCATTCATATAATAATTGACAATATAACTGCATTTAAATAAACCTGCAAGGCCTCTGCAACTGATCCCAGCACATGGCACGTAACACTCAGTCGTAGTTTACTACTGTAGAAAAACTTGACACTTCCGTGCTAGTGCACCATAAGAACAATGCTTCCTAATAACCAACCATTCTACTCATCAAAACTATAATAAACCAGCAGAAATCTCTAAAATCAAACGTTCCGGCAAATACTGTTTCTCTCAGTTACAGGACAATTACGTACAAATAATTAAAACACCTACAAAGAGTTAGTCACAACCAACAGTTAACACCACAGAACCACACAATTACGGAAGCCTCAAGTCAATCGGAATCTTTCTGCCGAGTACACTAGGCGCTGAGGCAAACTCGGTTGCGTTTCATCCCCGGCCACAAGTGCTTCACCGGGCAGATGTAGCCCCGTCTACTGAAAACAGGTTACTCAATTGCCATAGCCTGATTTTCACTAAGAAACGAGTTACCCGTAGCCTTGCAGTAAGCTGCAGCCCAGGCTCTTCTTAGTTCAATCCACTGCTCTAACCACAATTATTTCCAAGACAGAGCCCTGAATTTATTCCAAACGAATCGCGTGCGCTGTTAAGTACCTGAAATTCCACATCAAAATATCCCTGCCATGGCGTAATCAGACACGCTCAATCACCAAAGCCGCGCATATTTCGCCCAACAAAAGCGCCCGCAGCACGCGGGCCAGAAGGTGCCAGAAGGCACCAGACGCAAGCGTGGTGGGTGCTCCTACCTGGTTTCCTTCCAAAGTCTCCATTATCAAAATGTAAGTTTCCCAAAACTGCAGGAGTTTCTCGTTCTTCTCGGCAGACCACCAGAACAGGCTCGATTCTAACAAAAACACAGCAGCTTTCTCCCCGCCGCTCGGCCCGCCTGGGGCC
>VZSC01003572.1:91199-138146 GCA_013398225.1 Steatornis caripensis | reverse complement strand
GGGCGCGTCCCGTGGGTGTGCGGTGGGAGAGGTCGCGTGAGCTTCGTGGCCGTCGCGCGAACGCCGGGGAGAAAGCGCCTCGGGGGCTTTGGCCTACGGCGTCGTGTGGTGCTGTGCACCCCCGTTGGGCCCGCGCGCATGGCTTTGGGTGCCCATAGGGATGTTTCAGTCGTCCTGGCTGCTAAGCAAAGCCTGGTCCCATGTGTGTCCTCATGGACCGAGCACAGGAAGGCCTACTGAAGACACCCCAGGTGTCCTCACCATGCTTGAGGGGGTGAAGTTCCTCCATTGTGTGATGTGGAAACTCACCACACTTCCTGCACACTACAGCGCAAGATCAAGCAGCAGTAATACACAAGATGCTCAGTTTTCCCATCTGTCGTGCTTGTTGTTACTGTTTATGCCAATAGATGTTGTTGAAAGCAGTCTATGTTGTCATCACGGCATACCAGAAGTCTACCTGAATGCCCTGCGTCTGCCTCAGAAAAAGATTGGAGGCGTTCCTGTGCGCTCGCTCTGTGCTGTTGGGTTGTGACGAGGGTCCAGGCCACTGGCACTGGGGCCAAAGAACAGCTCTGAAGCAGTTTGATGTGATAGTGCAGCCGAAGCATAACTAAGAAAAAAGCAAGTGGATTGCCGGTAATTTTGCTATACGAGGTTACAATTCACTTGAAAAAAATTTAGAGGCTGGCACATCAAAAATGGTGGCAAACTACTCTCTTAGAAGACATGGTCATAGGAAAGGGCAAACCTGGAACCTTCTGTTCCTGTGAAGGCAGCGGACAGCAAATTCCCTGCGCAGCGGCATGGGTACAACTTGGTTTCCAATGGGTGTAGAGTTATGCCGGCTAAGCCATAGTTGCTTTGGCATCTAATGAAGAAGAAGGGCTTACTGAAAGTGAGTCAGTGTGAGACTCTCCCACTCTCTCCAAATCACATGATTACACTCGCATCCAAACATTTTTAGAAATGGGGTTATCTTTGAGAATCTGCTGATTGCAAAATGGCTGAAGCTTCTTATTAGAAATGGACCTATAGTGTGACTACATAAGCAACATAGTCTAGAAAAAGAAGATGCAAAGGAATTATTTTAAACCCACTAGCTAACACAGTTTCTGTATGCCTTACCACTCTGTGTGTTTAGTTATACATAAAATATAGAACCTAGAGAAAAATGAAGAAAACAGTTCAGACAGATACATTTACTTAAACGTGAAGTAAAACCTAGTATTGTTTCACGCACACAAAAACATTTTTCAGAGGAGGAATGAGTATAGTGTATGTTAGTAAACAGGATGCTTACAGTTGAAATCTCTTTCATGCTGTGATACATTTTGTTTGCTTTTCCATTTGCTCTGGTGTCTTTAGTAATGCTTCTGTTTCTTCCTTATAGCATGCAGTCTGATGAATTGTGGGTGTTTCTTTTATCGGGCTTGAAAAAGTGCCAAGCCGGATATCCCTTCTTTATTACAATCTTACTCTTCCCTTCCAGGCACCTGTAAGACTTAACTAAATGAAGCGTTAAAGGTCTGCACAACAAGTAGTAATCAAAACAGAATAAAATACTAGGTGCTGTGCTGTTTCTCAGTTATTGTCTGAATTGCCTTTATTAAAGTGAGGCTCCAAATCTGAAGTCTTATTACATCAAGTTAACCATCAGCATTTAAATTTGAACTGTTTCACTGCGGATTGTGTTACCAGACAAAAAGAAGTAGGTGAGAAATTAAGCCCATGGGAGATCAGGCTGGGGAGCTTCTGAGTGGAACGATAACAACAAAAAAAAACCCAAAACAGAAAGGTGGATATGGAGTTAAGAGAGAGAAAAGAAGCAAGGAGCAGCATTTTGTGGTTTTCAAATGGCAAGAGCCACAGCATTTACACCTTTGTGCTGTATTCGTTAAGAGTCCTCATGGCAGGACCCTACATTAGTGCTTTCCAGCTCTACCCTTCCAACACATACCCCTGCCTCACCAAAGACCATGTCCCATTCTGTTTTCTCCACTTTCCAAGCTTATCCAAACTCCTTCCCGCCTTCTTCCCGAGCCAGCCCTGCCCGCAGGCCCCCAGCCTACCAGCTGCAGCCACCTCTAGGATCCCAAAGCCATTTCAGCCTGGGCTTACTGCACCAGCCACAGCACTCAGAACATCCCACACCTGCCGATCTCTGATATACTCTGCGCTCCTATTTAGAAGATACTCTGAATTCCCTGACCTATCCAGGTCCCCTCCCACCTCAGCATATGGGCTAGATCGAAGGTTGAAATAGCTTGGGCTTTTTTTAGAGAGGACAGCCTGCAGCTGCTTTCTTTATTTCTGCCATATGGGAGATTCTCCCTCAATCAGATTAATCTGATTTAGAAACCTAAGACTAAGATGAATTACCTCAAACATCAAAACCAGTCCACCACGACAGCAGATGTCCCTGAAATAAATGGCCAGTCTGGTCATGTCCTCTTCACAGGCCACTACTATCTAAAGGCCACGAAATACTTCTCAGCTCCCTGTAACTAATAATGCAGGGCTTACTACATGCTCCTCTCCCTTACCCAGAGTCTCTCTGTGCCATTTAATACTATTACTGAACCTATGGGAGGCAGGACAGAGATGAGAAACACATATTAGTGTTGATTCTTACCTGAACTTTACAACAGCACCTGTGCCGATGATTTGGGTTTCCAGCATGTGGTAAGTAGCTGACCAAGTTAGGGCTCGTTTTACAACACAGATACTTAACAATAATAGTTTATTGGTTTTCGTCAGGACCCATAATGCTACACCAATATAGCAATACAAGAGGACTGAGGTTCCTTCCTCACACCCCTAGTTTAAAAATCAGTGCCTTAGTTAACTGCATACTCTTTTAGAAAAAAGTATACTTGTTCTGATGTAAATGTTTTCCCCTGTGATCACACAATTGGGCAATTCTGTACTGGGAACAGTCTGTGGATGATCATTCCAGCAGCTGGTTGTACTGGAAAAAGATCATGGACAAAACTACGGTATAAACTACAGACAATTAGTTATAAGTCTTGGGAATCCCCACTTAGAATTATGGAAACACTTGTTATGCCGTTGCCATAAAGCTATGGCAGACCTGAGCCACCGCATTAGATTATTAGAGCTCAGGCCAAATAAATGTCTTTAAAAAGTTTTGCGTCGATGGTGGTTTTGGACCACACATAATACCTGTCTTCTCATGAAAACTCTTATAGTCCTGTACTACCACCTGCATGCAGGTAATTCTGCACAGTGTATAAGGAGAAGGACTGAGGTGACCCTGCAGCGTGATTTTCTTTCCTTGCTGGAGTCCACGGGAGCGTGTCTTCATAGTGTAAGATCTCTAGGGGGACTGAGTATGTAACACAGCCTTTTCTCTCCTCTCCTACTCTATGCAGGAGAAGTAGATTCCTGAAAAAGAGTCATGCGGAAAATTTCCCACCACATCCCTATCCCGCAATAAAATGGGAGAATGAAATGAAAAGCACAGATGTGCTCCATACAATAAACCTTACCAGATAGTTAGCTATATTCACGTCCTCTTCTAGATTTCCTCAGTGCTGTTGTGCAAAAACCCAGCAGCGCACATGGCTTTTATGTGTATCTCACTCCAAGACAGCACTTGCAGTGAGGAGCAGAGATGGAAAAAGGGGACTGGGTACTGTGGTAAGGGTTCGTACCCAAGCACAGACATACATTGTCTTCTAGGTTCAGGTGAAGCTGGGCGAGATGGTGGAAGGACTAGAAAAGGGCGATTAGTGAGAAACTTCTGCTCTCTGCCGGGGGATAAGGAAAAAGAGAGTTAGAAGAGGTGAGAAAGGGAAGGAATAAAGCACCTCACTTTTGTCAGTTTGCCCTGAAGTCCTTGAACCCCCTGCTAAGAGAGAGAGAGAGAGAAGTGTTCAAACTGACAGAGGAAAGAATCTATATGCAGCCAGGGAAGCTGGTCATAACGCTTCCACAGGGTGGTTGTGCTGTTATCTCCTGATCCTCTCATTGGATTGTTGTTCATTCACCTGTTTCATTCACCTCCCGTACATTGCTTTTACACCTTTCTTCTGGCTCTTTCATGTCACAATGAAAGCATGTCTTAATCTTTACCATTTAAAAATGAGATTCAGCTTGTCCCTTCAGCTATCACCTTCTCTCCCTCCTCCCTTTAATTTCTGAACTTACTAGCCACTTCAAGTGAGCCCGGAGTTTGTCTTCTCCAGTTCCATTTCAGTGTTAATTTCAACACTTGCATCCCAATCTGATTCTTATATCCCAATCTGACTAACAGTACATCTACTGTTACTATCGTATGTGATCTATCGCTGCCTNTCCATTTCAGTGTTAATTTCAACACTTGCATCCCAATCTGATTCTTATATCCCAATCTGACTAACAGTACGTCTACTGTTACTATCGTAGGTGATCTATTGCTGCCCGCAAGCTACCTGTTCAGCAGCAAGCTCCACATTTCTATCACCAAACTCCATTGTGAAATAGGAACAAACCCTGTATCTTGCAAACTCTATCTGCAGAATTTCCCCAAAACAGGCCCATTCCTATCTACCCCCCATCCCCCCCATACTTAAAATTAATGTCTGTGCTGTCGTTGTACCACATCCCCTTTCCTGGCTTAAAAAAAGCAATCTTACTCTAATTAGATCTTACCGTTGTGAAGACCCGTTTCTTAGCCTGCTGTTTTGACCTCACCACCTCTCCCTTTGTGTCCTTCTGCTGGCTCCCTCCTCTGTGCTACATCAAACACATGCCACTTCTTTTCCCTTTACCTTTCCAGACCCATTAGTCTGTCCTTCCCCATCCTCTTATCTGGTACCAAGACACTGACTTCCACACTGACATACCCATGCTGTCACTCTTAGTTGTCTATATGTTAGACTTTCAAGTGAAACGTCATGCTTCACGCTTTTTCTTGTGCTATCTCCCACCTCATTTTCCTCTTTTATACTCCAAAGTTGTTGTCACACTGACACAAATTTTAGGCAGCACAAGGTCTGCGACCTTCTGTGGTCTATGGCCTTGTATGTGGACTGCTAAGCTGATCCCATCTGTGCGTATCTTGTAATCTGTTTGGGCTACATGTTTCCCCTGGTGACAATCAGTGCAGCACTATCTGTAGAGAATAAGGATAACACTGATTTTGATAAATAAACAAGCAAATAAATAAAATCAGAAACTGGCAATGTGTCAAGCCACAGGAAAGGAAAGCAAAAGTAGCATAAGTTTTGCACCTGAGCTTTTATGAGGATGAGAATAAGAGACAAATGTAAACGTGGCTCACAGAGACAAGTGCTATGAGAGCTGAAGTTTTTGTAGCGTTTCATAGACACATTCTTCCCCACACACATTCAGACTTGTTCAGTCATTGAAACGCATCAAGAGTTAGTTCAGATCCAGCTCTATCTCCAATTTTTTCAACCAGACCCATCTCTGAAGGACTCATAGAAACATGAGTGAAGCCTTCATAACCTCTGCAGAACAGAAGATGGTGCTGTTGTCACTGACATCTGCCTTCCGATTTTTTTTCTGGTGACGAGAAAGCAAGTGATAGTGAAGAAAAAGAGAGGAGAGAAAAGCGAAAAGAAAAGTAGGGGAAGAAAGGTAACTGCAGTTTCCCTGATTTTTTACTGAAGACATTTAGAAACTCAAATAGAAGAATGATAAATGCACAGAAAACCAAAAGGACTATCTAAATGAGAGCCTAGATCTGGAATTTTCAAGAGGTGTTAGTAGAGAGGGAGGTATAAAAGCAATGAGGAGAAGCGAAGAGGCAGCGCAGACCATATGCTGGATGCAGTCTTCGCCGTTTCCCTGAAGATACTATAAACTAGGCTTAGGAAGGTGCTGAATACTGTCAGTTCCGCGTTGACTCTGTAAGGAGCTGTTATTGATCATCAGCACCTGGGAAGATCAGGCTCAGTGCGTATCAAGCCAGGCATTTGAAAACAGAGACATCAAAAACCAGTGGGAATTTTTAAAAAATCACTTTAAATAATTGAGTGGGGAAGGAGGAAAAACAGAATCAGGCAGGCAATGAGGAGCCATGACTGCAGAAGGGGCCCTCTCGCACTGAATCACGGACTGCACGCTTTCAGCATTATCAGGGCTGTGCAAAGTGGCTTCGTTTCTTTATCTGCACAGGAAAAAAGAGAACAGGAAAGAAACAGTAAGGTATCTTTAGGACAGCACTGTTAGTATTGTGCTGTGAGATCACCCACACCAAGGTAAGAGATTCCAGCCTGAAATTATTCTTTGACTGCTCAGGACAGCTGCATTCCCCAGAAACACCCTGATATTCCTGGGATTTTTAGGATGTTTGCTTTAAAAATGAAGCTAGAGTTCTACTGTTGTACACTGCAAACATCCTTCGTTCAGAAGCAGCGTTTAAAGGCAGCTGATGAAAAGCAGTTGTGTCCAATTACACGTTCCTAATGATGGGAAGTTGCAAATCTATACTATGTGGTTTGTCACTGTGAGCTATAGAGGGGAAGTTAAGCTGGTAAATCTCTAGTTAGACTGAGTGCGGTGGAATGGTCAGGAAAAGATGAATTAGGAAAAAGAATTCAATATAATCCTTTGCCATCTGTCTTTATTTTGCTAACCTACTTGACAGGACACTACTGAAATCTGCAGTCATTTTTTATCTGCTTCATGTAGCTGAAGAGCATTTGCAGTACAGATTGGAATTAAAAATCTTCCCAGGAACAGTCGGGTTTTGCATTTGTTGACCCCATTTGCTTTCCTTTTTATAGAAAAATTAGGACTTTCCATTCAGCTGTAGGCTGCGCCATTCATTTTTGACTTCTCCCCCTCGCTATGACCCAGAGCTGCATGGGAAAGCTTAAATGGATTTTACCATTGGCTCTACAGGGAAGCAAAAGGGCTGTTAAAATGTATGTAATCCATGCTTCTCCAGCTTTCAGCCTGAAAAGCATATATAGATCTGGAAGAAATGTGACGACTGAGAGAATGTCCATATGGTATCACAGTTTCTCCGTAACAGCTTTTGTCTATAGGTCTTCATCTAGCAAATCATGTAAACACAAGCTTATCTCTAAGCACACGCCTGAGTGTTTTTCTGCGTCTGGATTTTAGTGCACAGGGGATTCTGCTGATAATGACCCAGATAAGAGGATCTACTGTAGTGGAGAAAATACTGTGGCTTCTGCATGAAAATTTACCAGCTGCAGCCCTGGGAGCCTTTAGTCTTTTTAAAGCCCTGGTGTCATTACTGGGAGTAATACTACAGGAAGGCAGATAAAAAAAAATCCAAAATCTAACCAAAGCAAACCACAAGGACCAATCCAGTTATCGCTTACTTCTGTGGGAATAGGGCAAAATGCCACTTTATTTTGGGGAGAGAGGGAAGAAGGAAGGAAGAGATGGCAGGAGGCAGGGAGGAAGCTTTCACTTTATTTCCAAATCCTAGGTATTTTTCTTTGCAAATGTGAAGGTTTTCAACTGAGTGTCTTTTCAGAATGCAGGGTATGAAGAACTTTGTAGATCCTCGGCGTCAGAAAATACAGTGTGGGTGAGTAGCTTTTCAGGGTTGAGCTAAAGTTAATCTGCTGTCCCTTCTGGGAGCACAGAGATGGCCTGCTAGGTACGGAGGATTTGCCTTTGGTTCTCAGATCTGTGGAGGAATTGGTCAGGCAGTGGTTGAGAGCAAGGTTATTTCCTCAGTGGGAAGTCAGGACCTGAAAGGCCCAGACCACTGCTGCCTTCCATCTCTCACGGTCTTTTAAAACAACGTAAAGCAAGGGAAAACAGGTTTAAAACATTCTCCTTCATCTTTAGCTTATGCTGATTTAAGCAATCTCACAAGGAAAAAAGCAGCAGCCAGTCGTGTCGAGATGTAATTTTCACATTTTGACTTGTGCATTTGACTTCAAAGAACTTCTCCCACACTTATTTTGAATTTCCCATACTAAAAATAAAGACACAGAACAGCTCATCAGTTTAGCTGAGAACAGCACCTTCGAAAGCACTAGGCAAGAAGCTGCTCTAGTGTCTTGAAAGCAGCTCCTAATGCTCTTGTCTTTAATGGGGAAGGCTCTCTTCCCTGTTTTCTCATATTCCCAGTGATTCTTTCTAAGTGGAAGCCTGCCAGTTATTCTGCAAAACTCCTGACTCATTCCGACATCATTTAGGGCCTTTTTAATTGATTGCAGGATATCTTCAAAGTCAGAGGAGGGCTCTTCTTTGATGCTGTAAAAGGTTTTCCAGGAGGTTACAATCTCTTCAGTTTTTGTAGTGTACTTTAAAGACAGTGGGGTCAAAGGACAATCCCCCAGATCAGCCCATGTTTAGAAATACCTCACTTTTACAATTTCATTATAAAGACAGTGTGTGTTTTTTAAAAATATTTTTTGATTATTAATTACTTAATTTACCTTGGCCTTGCAGGTCTACCTTGGGTTCTCTTCCTGCTGTCCATACAGGAATAGTAAAAAAAGAGGCATTTATCATATTGCCACAACATTTCTTTTTTACTTCACCCCTTAAATCTCAGTCTCGGAAAAAATTATAATAGTAGTCTTTTACATATTTATGAGGTCTTCCATTAAAGTCCAGTCAAAACATTTTATAGACAGTAACGTATGAAGCCTTAAAGCACACTGCTGAGGTATTTGTTACCACATTTTACACTCAGGAAAATGTACCACGATAGTCACACAACTTGAAGACCACAATAACTGGTCATCAGGTTTTGGGCAATAGAAACACTTACTGGAATCCAGCATTCAGAAGCTGAATCATTTTCTGAAAGTATGGCTCTCCTCTAGTAGCTGCCCAAAAATGGAGACATCCAAAATAACTCTGCATCTTTGAGGATCTTGACATTAAGATGTTTTCTTCGACCTCCACCTCCTATCACTGCTTCGAATTCATTCTCTTTTTTAATTCAGTGTTGCATAATTCTCTAAACTTCCCACTGCAGAGGCATAACAGTATCTTGTACAAAATTTGCTTTCTTCAAAAAAAAGAGATGACATTTTCCAGAAGCATTTGACCTTAGCCTAGACCTCTTCTGGTTTCCGTTGCCATTACTGTATATATGGATGCTGAGCAAAGCTGTTTCTTTGGAGATCTTGCAGTCTTTTTCATGGGAAACTGGTTGTATAATACAGACTTATATTGGAGTAACATTTGAAAGCCCACTCTAGAGACCTCTGACCATCTGTGCTTTAAAAAAAAAAGATGTTTAAAGAGCATGGTGCAGATTTTTCCTCATGAAAACGTTTGGAAAACAAAAGCCAGAGAGAAAACTCCAAACTTTTGGTTAGCTCTGCAAGGAAGTTTCTCAGACGAACTGTTGTAAAAGCCTGTTCTGGATTCAGCATCATTACCAGGCCAAAATGCATGTTCCTTCTTTACCTTTCCGATGAGATCCTCTCACATACCAAAAAGGTCCTAAATGTCCATGTCCATACATAGTTTTTGACATTAAATGCACAAATGCTAACTAGCTCCATATCCTGGACTGTAAGGCATCCTAAAATGTGCTGCTACTATGAAAAGCAAGTCTAAAAATAGCATTGAGGTGCGTGCATGTTTGACTTTGTGTATGGAAGGGGAATTCAGCATTTTTCATCTCTTGATAATCCTATTAAATATACTCAGTTTATGTTATATAAATACCTTCTCCACTTAAACAGCATTGAGGCAGATTCATCCTGGACTCTTAAGAAAAGAAACGTTTGTGCAGCTTCTGATTTGGGGATCACTGTTAATAAAATTTTGCAAGAGATACTTGGTTAGTCATGGCTTATGATATGAAGTCCAAACCAAAATCCTGTTTGTGCTGGTATGGAGTGATATGGAGTTAAGAAAGAGTCATTCAGAGACTGGAAACAACCTGCTTTTGTCAATAAGACGTTCTTTCACTTTAGAAAGAAAATTAACCAAAAATTATTTTTTTTCATACTCACAAAATCAAATTAAACATTTCCTTTCCCTTAAAAAATACCCTCATATCTGGCAATACATTTGGTAAAATGGCATTTCAATAAGGATTAGCAATACTTCTTCATTTAGGACTTCATAAGTGACAAAATATACCTGAGGTGAAGATTAAAATAAGTAATCCTCTCTAAAAATAACCTGACTTTTAACTCCTGCAATAACAAAGGAAACCCAGCAGATGGTGGAAGGAGACCACAGTGCTAAAGAAGTGCCCTTGTCATTTTGTTCCAGTTACCGACATTAGCCTTTAAAGGAAGTTACTGTCTTATTATTCATAATGCACTGTAAGTATTTACAACAAAAATAGGACCAGAATTGTTTCGACTATGCATTTTGTGTCCAAAAATTTAGGTGAGAACATGTAAGACTGCTTCTGAATAACATGGCAAATGTGTTCTTTTTAGCTGTGGAGCTGAGGCTTTGCTTTAAAGCCAATCGCCACTAATGACACTTTAAAATTACTTAACTCATAAAAATGCTGGTGGCTGCTTTTATTTTGTGTCTAATTGTTGTTGATGAGGGAGTGTATCTTATTTGTCTTTTTTTGGGTGGGGGGGAGGGGAGGTGTTTTGCAAGCATTTTGATTTATTGTCCAGCTGGTAGCTGGAGATTATATCTGCATTCCCCAAAGATGTAACAAGAAGAAAATGACCTTACGCTTTTCAGACTATATTTGCTCTCTGAGTGACAAGACCCTGCAGAGCTCCCTATCTGCAGCAGCTTCTTGTCATGAGTGCCAGCAAAGACCTGGAATCCAGCAATACGTCTGCTACAATCGTAAGAAATGTACAATTGGGGCTGACATCTTATTTTATCAGGTTTATTCTCTAAATATTCTCTCCCTCTAACTTCTATGTCTGGCTTATGCCATATCAAGATAGACACTAAACACCTGAGAGATGATCCAGATCAAAGGCACCCTGATTTTTCGCTGTAAAGGATCAACTATTGTATTAAAAACAGCATCAGTGTTACCGCAATTTTGGTGGCACTTTTGGTAATTAGAATGGACTTCAGAAATACCAGGACAGAAATGCTGGCAATGGGGAAACCCTCTTTGCAGTGCTCTGCAGAAGCACTGGATGACAGGAGGTAGGTCTGAAGCGTCAGTATGACACACCTCTTCCTACTCATCATTTTGGCACCTAAATCTTCTGTCCCACAATCACCCCAAGCACTCCTTGGCCTTAGCAGATGGCCCGTAAAAACACATTCTCCAAGTCATTTTCAAACAACCAAGTTTACTTTATTACAGCAGGCTGAAAATAAAACTGATGGGAACTAAGGCCCTTTTTTGATTAGTGGACATCCTATCATTTTTCTGTTTGGGACATGTATCTCCTGCTGAGTGACTCTAAGTGGGCTTATTTTGGTTGGTACTTTTTGCAGACTTGGTGGCCGTAGCCGGTGGACACCCACTGCTCAAGCTTGAAAAGCTTGCCATCGGCACACCGTCTTTTACAGTCTTCTGAGATGAACGGCCGTTGCTTATTCCTGCCCTTGGTGCAGTTCTCTAGAAGGATGTATTTATAAGGTGCCCTTCCCAGGTCTCCCAGGTATGTTTCTCCCCCTGCCCTTTGCAGCAGGCAGGGGAACCTCGCAGCCACAGCTTCCCTCTCCGATGTGCTGGGGCCCTGCCGCTCCCTGCCTCCTCTCTGCCTCCCACCCGGACTGATGGCTGCCTGCTACCTGCACCTCAGCTTTTCAGTGCTGTGGGTTTATCCCTTTCTCTGTGCCTCCTGTGCTTCTCATCCAACGCTTCCTAAGGTGACGTTATCCTCTGCCTGAGCATCTAAGTCCATGACAAGTCCCAGCTGGGCACTTCAGTTTTGTAGCTTTGGTCACATTTCTGACCACAGCATTAAACACGAATAGCACTACCTGCGTGAACCTTTAATGTACCATTGCACACGCTTAACATGTTTCACTTTCTAGATAACATACTGCTCTTTTTTTCTTTTTTCTGTTCGTTTCTTTTGGAAGCAAGGATATTTTCCTCTGTGTCTGAAGGGGCTGTTCTTTCATGCCAGAGTACTGTACTGCCTCGTGTGTACACCTGGAAGTGGGCTTGATGTTGGAGTCGGTGTATTGTTCACTCGTGATCACAGATGACTGCATTCTGCTTGAGTTCTTCAGCAACGTGTTTTCTGGGATATTACATCTATTCCCACAGTCACTGCTCTTTTTCTTCTCTTTCGATCTGTGCCCTGTCTATCAGCTCTGCAGAGTGCATAATTCACTGCTATCTCTGTGTCTTCTGTGCTCAGCAGGTTAATGCATTTGAGGTTTCATGGAAATATGCGTTTACAAATGCTATATTACATGAGCAAGAACTTATCTGCTCAAGAAAATTGTTTGCATCCCAGAACACGATATGTCCAGAGGAAATAGTCTGACAGGAGTACCTTCTCCCACTGGTAGTTCTGGGAGGTCTTTATTTCATCACTCACGGGAGGTTTTGGCTTTCACATGTTTCTTCTGTTTGTCTGTGATTCCTTTCATCGCTGCTAGTCATGTTAATGATGCCACTGCTCAAGGCATCAGAAGATGGAAGCAGACTGAGCCAGGCTTTCTGTGAGATTGTTTCTTCATTCAAGAACAGAGATGCTATGCATTTTCTTCGTGTTTTTTGGCACTAATAAAATTTCAGGCATTTAAGTGCTAATTTGGCTTTGCCGTTTGGTGGCGATGCTGTGGTGTTGATCAAAGTGAGTACCTTTGAAGATGCATTGCAAGCAAACAGATCTGTGTTCCCACTGCAGGGGACATTCTGCCCGCTAAAGTACTTCACTGCTTTAAACTCATCCGCTGACCAGAAGTCTGAGTAGCAGCCCCAATAGCCAGATTTGGGGTTGGGATGCGCATTCCTGTTCTCCCCGTGGATGGTGGGAAGAGCAGTGTGTTTCCACTTCTTCTTTGCTGGTTGCCCTATACATGCCACAACAGACCTTCATCAGATGCTGGCTAGCCTCTGTCATATTTGGCCGAGACAGAGTATTACTGGCTTCCTCTGCACAGACTGCAGCTTCGGAGAAGAGCTGGGCAATTCCCAAAGAAAGTGTTCGTTCCCCACAATCTGGGCCTTGTGACTTCCTGTACATTCAACCTGGCTCAGTAGATCCAGTACTCTTGAGATCTGGGACATTTTCCACTGCTTTCTGGCCTTTCCAATAGAAAAAAATGGAGGTCACCACACGACCTCACCTTGGATTTCTCCCAGATCCTTTAAGTGGTGAACTTGGCCTGACTGAGGCTTTCTGCATCTTTAAATCGTTTCTGTCAGATTCACATCCAGCTGCCGTATTTTTGGGCTGCATACAGTGGCAACTATAACCATGTCAGCATTTTTCTTAATTTTATATACCTAAAACTTAGCATGAACGTTTCAGAAGCGTGTGCTGTGGGGCTGCCAGCAGCAATCTAAAATGCTCATCAATAGTTTACGATCACTCTCTGCTCAAGTGCTTTCCCATTCATGGCAACACTGACAACACCTTCCACTTGTAGGTATTGTTGAAAGATTTAGCTTTTCTATTTGGATGTATTTCTCCGTTCTGCTGGAGATACTAAAATCGAGCTATCGGTTAGCAAGTGGAATGTGTCTTTTTCTAAGAGGTAGCACTCCTCATTAGCAACATGTTATATGTCTGCCTCTATTAAAGGTGGGATAATTGCCTGCTGTTTCACACATGTGATGATAGCTGCAGCCTGTGATGATACCAGTTGCTCATATTGTGTCATTATTCAGGAGCTATATCGATGACTTGCACATGTGTGAAAACTGTGAAAGAAAAGTTGTGAGATAGATAGGTTACAAATCCCCACAGGCTCTGGATGAGTCTGTGCAGCTGAGAGTGGGAAGTGCTGTATTGCTCCAGATAGCTGAGGTTGGTCATAGCCCTTGGGAGATCAACAGATGTCTCATACAGAGTACTGCAAACAACCCCTCCCACCATTATGGTTTTATTCAGCTCTAGATCTATTCCCTGACTCTTTCTAACTGACAATGAAGATGGGATCATGATGTATCACAGCTTCTGCCACATGATCTCTGCCTCCATCCGAAGAACATCAGCAGCCATTACACTGATCCCTCGGAGTCCTTTTAATACATCTTGCTGACAGCGCTGATGCTCTCCCACCTCACATCTGATCCCAGTGGTGCTCTCAACCGTTTGCATCTGCTCTTTTCCTGGATGTGGTGAGGTAGTTTCTGTCCTTATCCAACAGTTCTTGTCAATGCCCCATGTACCATGAATATGTTTGTTCTCGCCAAGCAGGATATTTCTTCACTCGTAGCCAGCCATTCAGTTGAACACTCTTTTAGTGCTTGTTGAAGTTACTTTAGTTTTCAGAAAGGGGTAGGTTCTCTGGCTTCTCAACATCCACACTGTTTATGTGACTTGTGGTAGCCCCTGACATTAGTTAAAGATGTCTTCCTTTTCCGTTCCCTCTACTGCTCCAATTATTTTTTCCTTTTATGCTGTTGTCACTCCTGGAGGCACAAGTTGTAAAGATGGAAACAGATGAAGCCAATTGTATGCCTGGAAGACATCCTCCCCTTCAAACACTTCTTGATATGCCTCCTAACAGCTTCATCGCAGGGATGCTAGTGAATATTGCCAGCTCAGCATATTTAATATTTTAAAAAATTTGTTTTGCTTGCATTGCCTGCTTGAATTGTTTGCTTTCAAACTTTAGAGCCCATGTGTGGTGATGAATTCACTGGGTGCAGCTGAAAGCAGAGGATTTCGTGTTGCCAGCAACAATGATTTGACTTGCAATTTACTCTGCCTAATGGCATGGGGTCATTGCATTGCTTTAATTCAGCTTTGCATGGTTATAATTCCTTTCCCTCCTTGGCGTAGCTCTAAGGAAGCCTTTGCAACCTAACACATTTAGTCATGTCCTACTGTCTCCCTAGCATTCGTTCTCCTAACTAAGTGCTGCTGCTGTCTCTTGGCACATAGCTCAGAGTTTTATTTTTTGCCCTCTTGCACCATATTAACGTCATTGCCGTGCAAACTTTCCTATCCCGCGCACATTTTTCTCACAGCACTAAAGGTCTTCCCTGATGTTCTCTGCTTCATATTTATGCATTTGCTTTTGATATTATTTTATGCTTCTCAGTTCTACCTTCTGAGCTAACTGTGTCCACCCCACCTATGCTCCGCTTTTGGCTGGGTGCATTTGCAGCAGCTTTAGACACTCCTGTAGTTTTCTAGCAGTGAAGATGGCTTTTCTTTCAGCAGTCGCATTGCACTTTTTTCCCCACTTACAAATCCACCACTAATTACTTCAGGTTTTAAGATTGCATACTCGCATGAGTCAGCCATTTTCAGCACCGTTTGGCAGCAAACCAATCTATTGTTTCTCCAGCTTCTTGATTACACAACTGTGGGGCAGCTACCTTCTCTATGTGTCATTTTTCTGAGGACTGGAAATGCTTCTGAGACATTTCTAGGATTTTGCATGGGGGTTTTCCAGTCTGCAGCTGGTATACATCCAGATGCTGCAGAAACACGTGAGAGCCATCACCCAGTACAGCTAGCAGCATGAATGTGCTTATTTTGGCTTCCTGTTTGCCCAGCCCCATGGCAGTGGGTTACATTTCCCATGTGACTCTAAGAAATGGCTAGCAGGGCTACTGCCGATACTTCCTCTTTCATTTTCTGCAGCTTTGGGACAGGAACCTGGTATGAACCCGTGAGGTCTTCTCTGTACTTCTGTGTTTTGGGGAAGTGTAGGGTTGCCTCTTTTTTTCCCAATCTTCATAGCAGCCTATGACACGTGCCCACCTAATCTCTTTTGCCGCCGCAGCCAATGTCCATACTGGCACCGAATATGAGCCTGACACAGAGAACCAGGCAGCCAGTGCTGGTTGCTGGTCCCGATCTTCTCCCCTTTCCCTCCTCCTCTGGGAGTGCTACAGCAGTAAGGAGCTCCTCTTCTTTCAAGCAGAACTAGCTCCTCTCCTGGAGCTCACACAGCCCGTCCCAAAAGGAAATTGCCAGCTCTTCCTTTGTGGTGTTAGGGCAGGCTCTAAACCGTGAACCAGGGAAGGACTGCTGTAATGGAGACTGGGGATTTTGTACAGGAGTCAAAGCAAGAGACAGCTGTGCAGTCTGAAAGATGATTAGAAGATAAAATGGCAAAGGCTGAATTTCTGAAGACATTCTAATGCCAATTAGGAGCCTGAAATCTTCCTGGCTTGCCCTGCCCCAGAAATTCAGATCAAATCATGCACTGACTTATTCCCACAAAAGGAACTGGAAATTCAATAGGTTGGATTGTCAGCTAGAATAAGTCCACTAACTCCAGGGGAACTACTCCGCTCTCTGTCATCAGAGAACTTGGCCCCATGACCGTGAGCTGCAGATTTTCCACGTGGCTGTTTCCTTGGGACTTGCATCAGCAGGACAAGGAGAGTCCAAGGTCCCAGCGTAGGAGGATTTTTAAGGAAGCAAAGCAAGAGACCCCAAAAAAGCTCAAGTTCATGTTGTGCCTCCATAACACCACCTGGTTTAGTAGACTCGTGGAGCAATATCTTCACACATCCTCAGATGCCGTGTGATTGGTGCCAGACCTCAGTACCAAGTCCTTCAGCTCACACCAGAAAGAGGTGAAGTCAAGGACCCACAGAGCAGCTGTGCTATGGCTTTGCTTCTAGCCAGTCCCACCCCATCTACGGTGCAATACTTGGAGGATCAGTGTACAGATAAAGAATGTCTTAAAAGCGTTAGTTTTCCTTACTGCCGTCTCCTGACCTGCTGTTCATTAATGCAGAAAGGAATTCTTTGAATATTTTGTATCCCAGTCTTACAGTAAGAACCCAAATCATAAAATAACATGTAGGATTTCTAGGATAAGCAATGCCAGTGAAAATGAGTTTTAGAAATTCTGCCCGAAATTCCCAAAGCATGACATTCGCCTCTAGGCAGAGACCCTGCAGACAGTTCTGTGCATCGATTAATAGGTGTTAAGTCACCCATTCAGCCTCATGTGGGCTGCTCCATCGGTGAGATTCAGCTAAAAATCACAGTTAAGAAGAAGATTTTCAGTGCTGCTATGAGGAAGAATGATCATTACCTAGCACACCTCTCCTTGCAAAGGCACGAATTCAATGATTTACTAGTTCTTTCCCATTACTGACTACTGTGATCTTATACACTGTACAGCATATTAACAAAATAGGAGCTTTGGTGTGATCCCTTCTTGTCCCTCCTGCTGTGGCCCTGAATCTTTTATGTGAGGACTGAACATCTAAACCGTTTGTTTTAAAATTGTCAGGACAGCAGGGGGAAAAACTCTTAAAAATGAGCTACTAATTATTAATGTGAATGCTTTTCACGTCCATCTCCTACTAACCATCTCAATGGACCGATTCAGTTCAACGTCACGCAGAGAGAAGATCCATTTGTCATACTTCTTTAATTTTTTATCCATTTGTAAAGCATCCCAAAACCTAGCCAGCAATAAAACAGCCAAGAAATTGCTCAAGGCATCCTCTTAAAGAAGCGGTACGGGCTGGGTTCTGTTCTGCCACAGATTAGTCTAAATCGGTAGTATTCCATGATGTCAGTGAAACTGAACTGCCGAAGTGCAGAGGCGAATCTGGCCCCATGATCTAATTCCATGATGAAATTGCTAGTGTAAATAATGACTGTTGCTGTTTCTCTCTTCCCCCCCACTCCCTGAAGTGCTTTAATGAATAATGAATTTTATGAATAAGCTTTAATGAATGACTGAATACATTTTAACGGCCAAACTAATAAGACTGTAAGTTAGCACACTTTCCTTCACACTTTCCTCTCCTCGAAAGCCCCCCTGCCTTCCTTTGCTTCCTTGAACCAGAGAATTGCCCCTTTAAACTACCCGTCAATCACACATACAATTACCACATCCTCGCAGGGATTATCAAACTGCAAAAGTGGACAGTTTATAATTCCAGGAAAGGCATTCCATATTTGTTTTAAACATCTAACTTACGTTCCAAAATGCAAGGCCTGAAACAGAGCAAACCTTTAAGCATTTATTCCTTCCTCCTCCCCGCCCCACCCCCCCCAAGATTAAAATCCATTCATTTCCAACAAGTCATTCAGAGGAAGGCTGTAAAATGAATGACATAATTAGCCACTTAATATAGTACATATGGAATTTTAATTCCAGCTGAAAATCAGAGAGGCTTTTCTAAAGCTGTTCACTGGCAAAAAAAATAGTGGTATTTGAAGACAGCCAACGCTTTTCAGTTCAATGCTACGTTTTTGTTTGGGTTCCCTAGTACTCCAAGCCTTACTAAATAAACCTTCTCGACTTCCATCAGAAGGGGGCAAATGTACCACGACAGACGGAAGGAGTCAGGAAGACAGCGAGACTAAGGACTCAGTCTTGCCAGGTTACAATGCAATCACAAGGAACGAAGTGACTCCTCCCCTTGTCGAATACTATGGGAACCAGTTTGGGGACAGTCTTCTGAAATGTCTTCCAAGTGGCTGAAGCACAACGTTCAAAAATGGAGGCACCTCCAATCAGTCCATACCTCTGAAAATACTTAGTCATGCACCCAAAGTCATATGAGTAACGTGTATCTGATCTAGCAGCAGTTTTAACCAAATGCCTTCTGACCAAAGCAATGGGATTTTATGGGTGCAGCTTAAAAATTAATCAAAATAAACAAATAAAACACCCCTTACAGGACAGCTAGGAGGCAACTGGGCAGTTTGCTATCTGATGAACTTGACTGTCTCTGTAACCAGTCCATCCTGTTCAATCCTGCTGGCCGCTCATTTCTGTCCTGCTTCTATTGACATATTCTGCAGGCTTTTAACCATGTTACTGAGTCAGGTAACACTAAAAGATGACCCATTAGCCAGTTAGATTAAACAAGAGACACTAAAAAGCAGATAATAGGCAAAGGGTACAGAATGGGAACAAGTCAACATTACTCAAGGGGTTAGAAATATGTTCCAAAATGTAATCTCAGTGTTCATTTTGTTGAGTAAACATACAGCCAACCCCCATTTGCACAAGGCTTGATCACATGAAGTAATCATTTCAGGGGAAAAAAGCCACATTCCATCAGCGTGGATTTTGTGTAATGAAATACTCTCCACTACACGCCCCCCTCCCAGGCTTCAGGAGTGATTTCATGTACCTGCATTACTTTCACTGCCTGCTGATTGCTCTCAGATCCATGTGCCCATACCACCGGGAATGCAGCAGGAAGTGCAATGGTTCTGCTAGGAAAAAAAAGCCTGAGAAAATGCTGGAGACAGAGGGAAATGTTAAAAAAGCATGTGTTTAAAGTGTTGAAATCGCCTGGCATTGATCTGCAACCCACATTACCTCAATTGTACTCTTTTTTGTTGTCGTTGTTCTTTTTGTGAAAACCAAACCAACCATATTAAAAATATACCTATCGGTATAAATCTATATTATTTGTGTTCTTTTGGGGATTTGTTTTTGGTTTTGTTTTTTGCAAGGATTGAATTAACTTTGTAAATCTGATTTGCTCTTTATACTTCGGGTTGCATGTGGGAGGTTTTTTCTTATTTTTGTTCTGAGAGAGGGGCTGAGGAGGAACTTCATGATCCGCACTAATGGAAACCTTTGAGGGTTCCCTCATACCACATCATGTCAATCCCATGCACTTTGCTAGTTGCATAACTCCAGTCACTGCAACATTATTCTCAGCCTAATCTGGCATACCTTGTCGATGGGGGCAAAACTGTAAGTGACTTCTTCTCAACAAACTTCTGCTCAACAAAGCAGCAGAAGGCCTTTATGGAGGTCTGCAGCATCTAAACTCTAAAAGATCGTGGGGCCATTTTCCTGAAGAATTGTCGGAGTTGAACAGAAGGAGCACAAAGTCTTGTACCACAACTGACACACACAAGATGGAAGACACACACCAAAATTTTGGCTTTTTCTTCCATGTCCCATAGGCAGGACAAATCAACAGGGGTGTTGTCTCTCTGGGGCAGAGGTATGGACCTCGCAGCACCACTGGAAGCCCCTTCCCAGGACACTGGTGTGGGAGTTTAGGCCAGCAGTTGAGAGTCACATGCCAATCTTTCACTTTGATTGCTTCACAGGGTGGGTTGGGAAAGAGAAAGGAACAGCCCAGTTTTTCCAGTATTCCAGCTCTCGTCCTCTTGGGGACTTGGTGTTGAGGCAAGAGCCACTGCTCCAATCCCTTGTGCAACCAGGCTTCTGGCCTTGCACCCCGACACCCTGTTAACCTCTGGAGCCCCACAGCCTCTCACCTTGCAGCTCCACAATATGGTCCTCAGCTGTTAAGTGTCAGACCTCAAAGTGAAACGCAAACATTTTACTTTTAAATGTTTATAAAGGTCCCATCACACCATCCATGGCCTCATGTAACAATCAACAAAATAGACCAGCAAAGGCCTGCAGACAGTTAAGTCATCTCATTGCAGAGTTCAATTGTACAAGACCTCCTAAATCCTTCTTTCCAGCCTGAGCCAACACAGAGCCTGGCATCACTCTCTGACAGTCAGCATATTTGGAAGCAAATGAGGGACCTGCCACTGCTGCCTGGCAGTCTTGGAAGTGTAATATTACAAAGACTTACGAAAGAGCGTCTTGGTTCCATGCACCACTTTTTTTCTCCTTTAATTATTTGATGTTTTTAACTGCAGGAAATACCCCCTGCCCTTGGCACAAGAGTAACCGTGTCACAGAGATCATGGTCCCTTTAAAGTTCATGTGGTTACAGCATTGATGTCCCACTTCTATCACAAACTGCGTCACTGCACATCTGGTCTGTCCGTGTCTGCTTTCTGCATGCCCCTTCCTGCTCAGGGATCACCTTGAGAGGATACCGGCCTCCATCCAGCGCCTGGTGAGCAGCCATGGTGGCATCTGTCCAACGGAGGAAACTGATGAGCCATCATGTTTCCACATCCAACACCAGCAGGGCCCTGGCTTGATTGCCCTCTTGAAAATGCTGCATCCAGATGGAAATTCCCACTTGGAGGAAACTCTCCAAAATGCACATACCCATAGGACATTACTGGGCAAAAACACGAAGAGGAGCCTGTTTATGTCTCTAAGGCCTGCCTCTGCGCTAATTTGACTTTAGGCCTTGTTATTCCTGTTGTGCTCACTGCAATACCTTACCACTGTGAACAGGAGGGTTTATCAGGGCAGCCAAGCACTGACTGACTCAGCACGGTCAGAGCTTAAGAACTCCACAAGGATGGATGGACAGAAGTCAGCATGGAGGAGAGCGTCACCAGCATTCAGCCTGAAATGGCTGCAGGGGGAAGCTCTTCTACAAAACACAGTACAGCATCAGGCAAATTTAAACTCCTTTTCCCAGCTGCAACCTCTCCATCATTCTGGGCAAAGACTGGAGGCTGTTTCAGCCTGATTGGTGTTTAATACTCCCTGGCCCACTCTGTGAGATGCAAGAGACATGCTCCATGGCAACATCAAGCTTCAACATGCTGCTTTCCCACAGTACTGAATCTTGAAATACTGACCATGCTTGCCACCATTGCACCATGCTTCCTGAGTGGGTTAGATCCACAGACCTTCTCAGCTCCCCTCCACACTACAGACCCACAGCAATCTCCTAATCTCCCTGCTTAAGAAGTCAACAAATAAAAAAATTTGAGGCATTTCTTCCGCAATTGACACGCTTCTCAAAATGACAGGTGTAGAGAAAAGCTGTAGAAAAGGTGGATGACGTACTCTCTGCACACGGCCTAGCTAGGAGGACATTATTTCTGCATATTTTCCTGGGTTGCCATTTCAAACGTGATGCTTTGAGTGGGATTTGTCTCACCCTGCTTTAAGTATCTACATCTGAGCCAGTCACCTTTCATATTCGATGAAGAGAAATAGGCATGTCTGCGGTGTGAATCATCTGATTTACTTCATACGACTCCTTTAGACTAAGATGAATCACACCCGAGAAGTGCTTATTTTCCTCCATTGACTATAAAGGCAATCAAGATGAATACTCAGATACAGACATCTACATTTGGTCAGCTGAGTTTTACCCTGCACCTTCTGGGAAACAGCTTCAGGTAACATCCTCCGCACAGGCAACCACTGCCCTGCCTCTGTCTGTCACTCACCCGTGCCATAGCCTAAAACCTGGACGGTTGTTCACTCATGGTCCCACCACAAAATCTACTATGAGCCCAAAGCCAGCACAGGGATCTGCACACCAGTCTTTGCTAGAAGAATCTACAGGAATTAATGGGATAAATAATTGGGAAATGTATTGCTATGACAAAGGAAACCCCAGGATTGAAAGGTAGAATTGGGATAACATGCATGGAAGGAATTATCATTATTGGCGTAGAAGACAGGATCCCATTAAAAACATTCAGTTCAGGGTGGGGGCTGGGGGACATCCTCGTTTCCTTTGGCAAATGTAATACCAGGGACCACAAAAAAAGAAGTGTTATCTAACTATCAATCAGCAGCTTTTGAATTGTTCACAAAACCATCAGCAGCCTGTGAATCCTGCTGAAGTCCAGCCCTGGTTCAATTACATCCACCCTACATTTGTATGTGAGTATTATTTACCTGCTTTTGTTCGTATCACCAGCCATGTGCTGCTTATATTTATCACGGGCAAATTGATCAAAATTTTTCATTGAGGACCAGCTTGTCTCATGAACGTGACACCCAGCACATGCTGTGGTTTTTCAGTGAAATCAATTAGAAACATGACCTTGCTTGGGATGCATTCATTACCCACAAAGCTGTTTCCTTGACCCGTCAGAGCGTTTTCATAGACATCCTTTGTGGATGTCCTTAAGGTTCAGAAATCTCCCTGCCTCCTGTTCCCATCCATGCCCTCAAGAGCACTCATTTGCCGTCAGAGGTGTCCAAAAATACAGCATACGCTTCTCACATGAGGCACATACTAGCCAGGAATAACTCGTGTTTCCATTCGGCATGGCTATCTACCCTTTGGTCTTCCAAGCGTTCACTATACCCACATTCTGCAGCTACGCAAGGGAACATTCATTCGCTCCTTTTCCTGGCCCAAGTCTCCAGCAAGAGATTTCCTAAGTCGGGGCACAGGAGGACAAGCCGGGTTTCTGCGACTGACAGACAGGGTCATAGCACTGTTGATATCCATTAGCATGGACCTATAAAAGGTCCAGGGCAAACATGAGTTTTGGCTAAAAACAAACAAAAAAGATGTTTATAACATTGATGAAGTATTAAAAGATTGTTTTATTTTTACAAAGGCAATTTGAAACATCTGGAATCTCATATAAGTCTCTCTACACACTGTTTTAACCCAAGTTCCCTGATATTCATGGAATTTCCCTTGCACTTCACTCTGAGCGGAGCTGACTGGCTGAGGTGAACCAGGCTGCCTTCCTGTGTCAGAAGAAACAGCAGGACACAGAACTTCTGCTTTGCATGGACAAACACAGCTGACAAACCATTTTTTAATGGGAACACTTGGCTGAGCAGCCATCCCCAAAATCAGACCAGAGTTTCTAAATCATCTGGCATCACTAAAGGACGCGTGCTAACCTTCTTCGTGGGGCTGGCATATCTCTCCTATGCTACCACAGCACCTGTCACCCTCTCCCTGCAACTTCAGAGTTGACTCACTTATAGATGACTCATTTCAAACTATACTCTGAAAACAAAACGCAATATGCTCAGTGCTGGATCTGTAGATATGCTAGTTACTGCCAGTGCTATCACTTTCTCTTCCATGAGAGAGGGAGACAGGTGAAGCCGAGGCAATGAAGACCTTCAGATTGCAACCTGAGGACCTGTGCTAACCACCAGAACTCACTCAATGTTTCCTTGGGCTGNCTGGATCTGTAGATATGCTAGTTACTGCCAGTGCTATCACTTTCTCTTCCATGAGAGAGGGAGACAGGTGAAGCCGAGGCAATGAAGACCTTCAGATTGCAACCTGAGGACCTGTGCTAACCACCAGAACTCACTCAGTGTTTCCTTGGGCTGCCTCTGACTTTGCTTACAGCAGCAGGAAGTTGCACTGTATGATACCTGCTCAGAATATTGAAGGTTTGGCTTAAAAAGCACAAAGTCATGGGGAAACAATGACTAACAGTAAGTCACTGTGGAATCCAGTCCTCTGGGGAGTACCTGCAGACAGCCTAGCAAATTGGTGTGGATGTACATTAGCTTGCCAGACTTGCATCCAGTGCTAATTTAATGGAGTATTGCTGCGGCACAAATAGAGGCAGGGATATCGCCTAGTCCTCCAGTGACCAGTTTCAGTGAGCCGTTGCAGAACCTCCTGGATCAAAACTACTCAGGTTCAGTTGGCATGCTTAGATCGGGTGAAAGAACATGGTGTGACAAATCTGTGCCAGCCTCTGAGGATTGCTTGCTGCAGTCAGATTAAAAGTTGGTCAGCGTAGCCTCCGAAGCCTTTCATCCTGGCATCACGCATGGAAAGAGGACATAAAAAGTGCAACTTATATGGGTCTTTGTAGACTGCTGTCAATGTTGTGAATGTACTCCTACGTCCACACCAGGTTGGTGGCAAGTTTCCCGCTGTCTTTTCTGGGTGCATGGGCAGGGAGTGTTGATCTGCACCCAGAGACGGGGAGGAAGCATGCTTAGAAAGTTGATAGGATGTGCAGAGCACAAGGGCAAGCTGGCACCTGCCTTCTACAGCTGCAACTACTAAGTGACTGTAAGCAGTACTCTTGTGAGACAGAAGTTTCAGGGATTCAGATATCACCGGGATTTTCAAAGCCTAGCTCTTGGTGGTATAAAGGACAACTTGCACCTTTCTGGGACTAGGAGGCAGTTCATTCACGGCACCATAAAAATTCAAACCTATTCAAGAGCTGACCTTCATTTGACTATCTATTTGAATAATGACACAAGCAGTCAGGATAGAGCAATTGTGTTTTCAAGGCTCTGTTTCTGAAGGTTTTGCCACTTATTTCACTACCTCAGAAAATGCCCTTTGCAGCAGACAGGAGTCTTGCGTTATACATAGAAGTACATGACAGCAATAGACAGAGAGGAGCCACCGGGCTGACAATAAGAAAGGATCAATGCTTTGAAGGAAGATTTGGGGCTCATCTCGCTTGGTGAGAGGTCTGGGGTCTGTAAGCAGGTGAATGGAAGGAAGGAGGCGATCCTGGGAGGGATGAGTTACAAGCTCTGTCTCAGAGAAGGAACCTTTTCCCTTCTCCTTGCCCTCCTCACACTGTTGGCCCTGCTGCAGCAGCTTCTTCTCCCTCAGGGAGACCTACAGCACAGAGGCAATCTCCCTCAAGAAGGCAACCCCAGTCCTGTGCAGGCTTCTGCAGCAGCTAAGAGGCAACATCAGCTACGGCTGGGGTCGGTCCTGCTCTGGCATCTGTGCTCACAGCGTCAAGCCCAGCTGCTGAGCTGGGGCCTTGCTCCTCTGTCTTGTGGGGCTGCTAACCTACAGCCAAACGCCCCTCAATTTGGAAGTTGGTACTCTGCACCTGCTTCCAGCATATGACCCCTTCCCAGTTTTGGATTAGCCCCGTGAATCACGTTTTTTCCAACCTCCGTCTTCCAGCCTCCCCAGCAGAGCAGCAGCGCAAGGACAGGTGTAGAACAGACACCCATCACTACCTGGCCCTCACCCGGATGAGCAGCAGGCTCTGGAGAAGTTGGGGTGTGGACCAAGCAGCTGAACAATCATTCTCTCTGTGTAGGATTCAGGTGTCACGGGGCTCAGGGGAAAGCCATCCCCCTCCTGGCACCCCGGGACAGCGGAGGGCGAGGTTACCCCTCCCTAGGGCTGCCTGCCTCTGGCCTCAGCCTTCTAGCGGGTGCCCCAGGTTCTCCCACTGAACTGAGTCACCGGTCGCCTGTCTGTCGAGGGTAAGGCTGGCAGTGCCAGTTGGAGACCAGCCAGATGGCAACCGTAAGCACAAACGGGCACGGGGCTTGAGCAGGAGCATCGGTCCCCCTCGCAAATGTACATACACGGGCGCATGCAAAAGCACGACCTGAAAGGCTCAGTAGTTTCCTCCCTGCTAATGCAGGTTACCAAATGAGGGTGCTCAGGGATCCCTCTCCTGCCCTGCAGTGCTGGCCTAACTGCAGGCAGGGACCTCACCCCAGTGAGCAGCTCCCTCCCCAGCACTGCCTGCCTGCCCATTTCGGGCATACGGATCCCTTCTGCGGCTTAAGGAAACAGCTCTCCGTGGGGTGCTACGCAGGAGGTGAATTCCACTGCTGGGGTCAAATTCCTCAGGCAAGGAATCTGGAAGTCCTTCGGTACTGGATAACGGCTGCACAATAACAGAACTCGCAGCCGCCTCGGCAGAACTGAGTTTTAACCAGCAGAGCTGCTTTCTGCTCTGGTGGCCTTGGTCAGTGGGTTGCATGAAATGCGTACAGCAGTGATAAATGGTCGTGAATGCTTAGTAACACTCCTTGTCCAAAATTAAGTTACTCACAAAGTGATTTCTTAGAATGACTTCTTTGCTTGCTCTTCCAGAACTATTAAATTACAGGTCTGTGATTAATTACTACAGCAACTGCACAGCAAACGTAAAACTGTCACCTAAGAACAAAAGGTCTTTTAGATAGGGGATGTTTACTTTCAGCTGAAAGGGCACATGCTCAAATTTGGTCAAGTGTTCCTTACTTGCATTTTAATTCTTCAAGTTGAAAATAGCAGCTGGCCGCGTGGAGAAGCAGAGAGGTGAAAATGTCATTGGATAAAACCTCCGACTATTTCTCACAACTGGCACTAACAAATGGTTTCCGGAAGCTAGAGGTCACTGCACACACAGTCCTGCAGCTTTCGGGCATTAACCTGAAGTTATTGTATGTAACTGGAATTCCTAATGCAAGGTCAGATAGTTTGTCCCAAATGTTAGAAATTCCAACAACTAATCTAACACAGACGCTTTCATTCCCTCCAGCGGGATGCTTTGGAAGCGAAGGAGGAGTGCTTTTGAACAGGGCTGCTGCTTCCTCAGTGCATACAAACAGCAATCACGCTGCAGATGGGCTTTTCGCTTCACCCAGACCTGACTGTAACTGCTGTGACCTCCCTCAAAAGGTATTAAGCGTGAATCTACATAGGTGTATAATTTTTTAATGCGTAGGACAGCGGGACACTCTAGCTACTCCGTCACCTAAGTGTTTTTGAAAGAGGAAAAAGAGCTATTCAGCATTAAACATTCAGGAATGTCTGTTGACATATTAAGGAAACAACCTCGGGGGACAGCTGACACGGCTCCAAGAAGCATTACCAAGGGAACAGTGACGCAAATGTCTTCCATTTTTACAGGCTGGCAGCTCGCCAGGTTCCCTCGCCTGATGGCTGATGTAATGCTAATCCCTATCTGGGTTAGCGCTCAGATATCAACCACAGCAGCTCACTCTGCTGCAATCAATATAGCACACTTTTTATAGAAGAGCGTATAAAAAAAATTCTGCTCTAATCTACCAGGAATATGTACAGTAGAGTAATAGCAGGGGAAATCTAATGGCTAGCCTGGAGGTTACCCAGTGTGTGCTTTTGCAAGCATGCACGTGTGTGCGCAGGCTTGTACACAAACCCTTGTGCACCTCCAATAATGGTAAGTATAGGCGAGGGCCACACATTGAGAAAGGGCTGGCTGTTCATCACGTACAAGAAGAGCCTTCCAATTCCTTTATTAAGTGATGTACCAGCAGAAGAAAACAAGCAAAATGGGACTGGAAAATAAAATGGGCTCTCAGTTATAGCATGGAATAAAATGGGGTTTTATGTAATAATGATGACATTTTGTACTTCTATGGGTACCAGAGGGCTCTGTGGGGATTAACAAAGCCCCACAGTAGCTCTGCCGGGTAGACAGCACCAAGGCAGAGTGGAGGACTCACATCAAGTCACTAGCAGTCAAAACCTACCAGCCCCACAGCCACTGTGTCGATTCCATAGCAGACACCAACACCAGTACCTTAAGACAAGACACGAGCATGAGAGGAATTCAGGGATCTTGAATTACCGTGTAATTATCTGAGTAGTAATTTGGCTTGCTCATAAGAGACGAACTTTGAAAACCTGAGCAATCTCCAGTGAATGTAGTCCTGGCTTTACACTTTCTACCACGGAAAGCCCTTCCAGTGCTTAACTGCACCCTAAAATCAGTCTAGAGCACTGGCTTGCTACTAAGTGGATCATCATCCTACCTCCTGTAAGCGATAACCCCACACCAGTTTATTTCACAAGATACTGGGTTCAAAACTGTGAAAATTTCTATGTGTGTTCTTGCACAAGATAAATCGTTGAGATAAACTCCGTGGGTAACAAAGTAGATTAATTCCAGCCTGTATCCAACACCTAGCGTGATGAGGACCTTTGCAGGCCAATGTATTGTTTCCTTCTATTCCTCCTTTATCAGATAAAATTTAAGGGGCATTTTAGGAAAACAGTACTTTAAAGGAGAAGCTGATGTTCCAGTAATATCAGTCCTTGGATTAACTCCTGGCAAATGTGAGAATAATATTAACCACGTCATTCAGGGTTTCCAGAGGGGGTGAGCTTCACAGAACGGCCTGAGAGCTGGGTTGGTATTTGGGGAAAATCCAGTTACATGGCCTGTAGAGATTAGAAAGGCAACACTCTCAGCCATATCTTTTCCCAGGCCACACTCAAGGCAACCTTTCCACAGCAGCTGGTGTTGATTGCACAAAGTAACCGCCTCTACCTTTCACTGGCACCAAAAACGAAGGAAATCAGCGTCTGTCCAAGTTAGCCCACACCTACTCAAGCAGCCGCATGGCATAAAGCTCCCCTGAGATGCTCACCAGCACCCAGATGCAACCTCACACATCCATCAGGCGTTTCCTTGCGTTTCTGCCCCGCTTTTGCCAGGAGCTGCCGTGGCACAATGCTGTTTGTGGCCTGCCCTTGCTGCTCTGTTCTTCATTCCCTGCCAGCTGGGTCCTGGCCAGAGCAGCAGTAGCTGCAGGCAGGGCTGCCTATGGGAGTGATGGTGGGGGCTGTGGTCTGCGGGGAGGGTTTTCCAGGTCCCTCCAGCAGGCATAAAGGCTCAAGGTGCAAAAGAGGGAAGGCAAGAGCAGGGCACGAGGTACCAAACAGGGCAGGGCAGGTGTGGGGAGAGGACAGCATTTGGTCTCATAACTTCTTCCTTGATTTCTACATCTTCGGTCCCTGGGAGCCGTGGCCCCCTCGCATCCGCCTGCCCCACCCAGGTACACACTGCTGCCTGGCCTGACATCAGCTCCCCTGCCTTTAGTTTTCAAAAAGAATACACTTTAAGTGAATGGATGGTCTTGTTACAACAGCCTCATAAAACAGATCAGTTGAGAGCATTATTATAATTGTATTACCCTCTCTCTGATTTGTGAAGAGGTAAAACGTTTGATGACCAAAGAGCCTCCCTTCTCCAACAAAGGATTTAACTGAGTTTGCTCACGTGAAAGTAATGGTTGAGAGAGTATATTTCCCTTTCAAGATATGTAAAGAAGAGGCAGATAGTTTAAGCGAAGATACATTTTAGCACACCATATATATGTCAGTGCTCCAGACGTGCCCTCCCTTTGCAGCACAGACACACGTAACAGGGAGGGAACTGTAAACCCAGTCCTCATTGCCGGCAGTCAAAGATGACCTCATGGAATTACAATGCAATCCCAACGTGAAAGGAAAATCCAAGCCCTTCCTATACAATCCATAGGACGTTTGCACAATTTTTAACATATGTGTTTATATTTCCTTAATATTTAATGAAATGCTTAAGAAAAACATGTTCTAAAAATGTTGGTGTAATTACAGTTTGTTGTGCTTGAATTCTGAATGGAGAACAGCCTCCATTATTTTTTCCACATGCTCATACTACGTTATATTAAAACCATATTCTACTCAGTCAGACATGTGTTGTGTGCCTTATAAACACTTTGCACAGTTGGAAACATTCAAGTTTAGCAAAAATCCCACTGCCTTCAAATGCAATATGGAGAACCTCCTTTGCAGCAAATGGTCTGTGCTCTCATAGTGGGAGGTGATCACCAGGGGTCATGCATGAAGGGCCTGGCCAAAGGGACCTATTCTGCATCTGGATGCAGCTCAGCTGGGCTCCTCAGGGTCCAGCACTGCCAAGCGGAGGGCTCCCCTCTCCAGAGGACACAAACACGAGTGAGAAGACTCCAGACAAGATAATACTCTGGCCTAGGTGGAGTCTGTATTCTTTCTTATACAAGACACATATCAGTCAGCATCAGGGCCCTGCAAGGCAACCCAACTAATGTGACACAGGCGTTATCACACAATCTTTCTTACTATAAACACCCTACTTGATTGCAGTACTCCTAGAATTAGCCAGAGAACTGCAAAAAGATCATCTTAGTATTTTTTTTTTAAATGTTCGTGCAAGGCTGATGTTGATTAATCTCTAGTGACCACTCAGTAAAACTAGGTGGTTTTCAGGGCAAAACCCTTAGAGAAAATTCACAGGAGTAAGAAAACGTCAGCTTTTCATTCTCAGAGCAAACGTGGTCCTGTGTTTTCAGTGCAAGAATCATCCTTACCCAGGCCACTTCATGCAGCACCTGGGGATTTCCACATTTTTCCTATGCATAAACAAAACAAACCTAGGGTGTGTATCAGTCTCTGGTTCCAAACGCTCTGATTCCTTTCCAAAACAAAGGCCCTGTCAGGTGCAAAATAGACTTCCCTTCCCAACTGGAATAATATGTGCACTACGTGCAGAGCTGGAGTCTGTGGGTAGATGGATGGATTCGTGCCCGTTCCATATTAACTGGAGGGTCGGAAAGAAAGTATGAGTGATCAAGCGCATTTTACGGACCTTCCCTTTACAATGTATCATCCTACGCCGCATAAATATACATTGGCAGCTTGTGAGACATACAAGCCAGTTCTTATGCTTTAATGCCTGATGTGACAACAACATGGTTCAGCAAGGTGCAGGAAATACTGCTGATGGAATTAGGTGTTTAGCAAAGAAAAACAAGCATTTATTTGCCTGAGGAATGCTGAAATGGGAGCATTCTTTCCCAAATCCATGGGAATGCATTTCCTTTTATTCGTGATAGCAACTGTGTGGCAATTGATGGTAGTTTTCCTCACGGTTTTCATGTTGTACTCTCTTTTTTGACACGTGGGTCCCTGTCCCAGGCACACACTGGTCAGGGGACAAGGCTGAGATCTGTGAATCCTCCCAGCAGCTCTGCGAAACGCAGGCCCTGTGGTCCATGTGAGGTGATGTGATTGCAGTCTGTGCAGGCTGCCCACTCCTTCCGCTCATGTCTTTCAGAGTACGCCTGTATCCATCCCCACATATTCTGCTGAATGGACAACGAGGCTCCTGCAAATGTGTCACGTGAGGACAACAGAACACAAAAGTTCTGCTCCTAAAGCTAGTGAAGAATCTGCTTCAGCCCAGAGCACTGGGGTTTGGGTTTCTTTTCACACTCCTGCACAAGCATGGATTAGCTAGAGACAAAATCGCCTGTTCTGCTACAGAAACTTCGCACAAAAGTAGAGGAGCACTAACCTTGGTCTTAGCAGCAGCATCTGCCTCTGAAGGTGTATTTCTTACTGTGAAAACACCCATCATGGCAAGCATTTGGCCTTGTGCCTTAAAATGCAGGCACAGCTTGCTGGACAGCTGAGCTGAGACCTGGCCTGGTGAACGTTGCCCAACGGTGTGTTCGAGGAAGCCAAAGAGAATGGCACTTCTTTGTCCTACCCATTAGGCATTCGTGCTCCGTCTGACCCTGTGCGACTGCGCCGCTGAGTGTCTGACCATCAGAGGAGCCATGCTCAGATCTGAGTAGTTGGAATCACTCCACCCCTGGGTCATTACGATTTTCAATTACGGCTCCATACTTAAGTGACACAATAGATATGGGAATTGAAAGCGCAAAAACTCCTAACCTCTGATCCTGTCTCTACAACAGAATCCCTCGGTGGCGGTGGCTTTAGGCAAGGTACTTAACATCTCCGCCTCAGTTTTCCCATTTGCAGAAGGGGGCTAATAGTACTCAGCCACCTACTCCACAGGGGAGTCCTGAGGATTCATTACTTAATGTAAAGTGGCTAGAAGATGAAAACCTGCATGTAAGTGCCAAGCGTTATTACAGTTACCCAGGTTTAGCTTCAAGTTTTGAGACTTGCTTCCCTCTTTGAAATGAGGGAAAGTATTCCTCTTAGTCGACCAAGATTAGTGTTCTGCACTGCATTTCCTACAGAAGTGGGCAGGAGCCTCGGGAGTATGAGAGAAAAGGAGAAAAATGTGTCCCCTTGGATCCCAATCTACCTACCTTTCACATCCTCTCAGGAAATTGTTTTGAAAGTGCCTGAAACTTGGTGCAATATGCTGCAGTCACAAGGCAAAAATTTTACTCTTTCAACAATGTTTTACGAGCCCTAGGAATAAATCATCTCTAGCAGGGACGGTTAAGCATAATGTTGAGAGTCTGTGATTCTCTCCAGAGGTGGAGAAATCATTCCAAGCTTTTCTTCAATTTGGTCATGAAATTTTAACAAGAAAATACTGAGGGCTGTTCTGGCACATCGCTGGGATATGTACATTAAGACAAACCAAGGGGAGTGTTTTGATTGACCAAATTATTTCCTTCAATCTCAGATGAGTTAAATGTTTGATTTTAAGCAACAGTTCCGGTATGGCAAACTACTTCCATGGCGATGCGGTCAACATTACGCTTCGTCAGCACTAAGCAAACCGGCATAACTGCGTTGGACAGTATGACAGTGATGGAGAGCAGGGGAACCGGTCATCCTAACATGAGCTGAGACTATGATATGCAATAAGTGAATGCAGCAAACAAAAGGACCAATTCAGTATTTGCAAATGCTAAGGTTATTAGAAACAAAGGAAATAACTTTGTCACCCCAGGAAAAAAAAAAGAGGCCTTTTATGACTTTTCTGAACAAGCCCCCTGCCATGAACTGCTGCCACTCCTAAGAATTCAGAGCATGCAGTTAATGCACATGGCTCTGCTTCCAACTTCATTAATACGAGATTTTGGCACTGCAGGAGCACCTCCTTGTGCGTACTGGATCTGGATCTGGCCTAAGCACACAATTATGTTTCTGTTGAATTAGTCAGAGCACACAATGTGGTGTTTATGCCGGTTTTATGCTGACTGGAGGACAGACGTTACCTGATCCGGTACGGCGTCTGCCAGAATTTGTCAAACGTATCTGAACCAGCATAATAAGTTTGTGCTTGTTCAGTGCTTGGCAGCGCATGCCTGTGATGTCCTGGTCCAGCACGGGGCACTTGTTATGCCAGAGTTTCTGTCCCCCGGAACTGTGGTCTAAGACGTACAGCGCAGTTATATGCCTTGCTTATATTAACTAGGCTGCTCTGCCCCTCTACTGTGAGGTGTTGTTTAATTCCCACATGCATAATAGAGATTATATAATTCCAGAGAAAAGGCTCCTTTGATGTTTACTCCAGGCTTCAGGTTTCTTAGTGATTCAGTAATTGCCAGGTCCATCTGCCTCCTAAATGTAAAATGTTTACATCTCACTTCAATAGGTAAATAAAAGGCAGCAAGTTAATATGAGCAAAGCATGGAAAGGAGTGTCAGATCAGAAGAGAAATCTGCTATCAGCTTCTGCTTTTCTGACTTCCCATTGAGTGGGATGTAGAACCAAGCCACCCTGCATTCTGAGTTGCTCCACTTTCAACAAATATTGATCAGATCCTGCAGGATCAGAGCCGGCTTTGGGATTTTGAGATGTGCTGGCAAGAGGATTCTGCTGGGATCCTCCCTTCTTCATCATCCCTCCCAAGCAGAACAGAGTCATTTGCAGCAAAGTGGGTGGGAAGGGTTCAGAAATCTCCGATCCCCAACAGCTTGCCTGGGCAACGTAGAGGCCAGCCACATGTACACTGGGGATGTCAGCCATCTCAGCTATTTTCTAGAAACAATTCCCTCTGAAGGGAGCGGTCCTTCAGACAAAGCCTTCTGACACATCCGGGTGACTTTTAGGCTGTTTTCTCTTCCTTTTCTTGTAATTGCTTAGTAATGGAACCCAGCATAATCAGCCATAAGTGGTCAAAAGAGCCACAGAAACAAAATGCCTCTTGGGACATTGCAACACAATACTGAACTAGGAAAAAGAAACGTCATTAACCTAAGAACACTGTGAGTCTCTTTGTTTCACCTGCTTTCTTCCATGTCTCTGTCTTATTTTTCCTCCTTCCGTCCCTGATTTTTTCTGTCTTCTCCACATCATTCCCTTCTGTCTTGCTTTGCATTCCCTCTCCTAAAAATACTTTTTCTTCTCTTGCTCGTTATATCACTCCTTTTCTTTTCACAGTGGTCTTACCTACTTCTCTCTTTTTCCCCTGGTCATTCCCATTCATCCCTGGCCACCACCCTCCTCAGTTTCTTTGCTCTGGCTGGTCAGTTCTCACTTGCTCTTCTCTCCACCCCAGTTCTCTCTGTCCAACGTTTTGTCTTTAATCTTTGCCTCCCTGAGGAAACTAAGTTCTCTCCCCCCGAGTCTTACACCTTCTTATTTCCCATTCTTGCAGTCCTTCCCTTCCTTACACCATGGGTTATTCTCATTCCCTCACATCTCACTGCCCTGCAAACTTTTGGTATCCTTGCTCATTAGCTACCCGGCAAAATGTCTTTCACAAGCTACGGATGTCACTACAGCCACAGGAGCCACAGTCATGGGAGTGATGTTTACAGAAACAAGACTGGGCTGAAAAGAAGCTCTGCTTGTGCACAAGTTAACTCATGGAGGGGTTATTAGTTGGGCTTATCAAAGGGTGGGTCAGCAGACAGGGAAATCCCAAGCCTATCTGTTTCGCCTTTGGACAGCTATGCCTGTTTTGTCACTGTTACTAATACTCTCCTGCTTTCCCAAAGAGCATTGTCGGTGCTGCAGTGATGAAGGGCTGCGGGTTGCCCCTTCCCTTGCCACTCTTGGAGCTGGGGATGGTTGCTGTGGTCGAAGGCATGCAGCAGCAGAGCCAGATCCCCTCTTCCACTTATGCTGGTATGCAGCTTGGAGCCAAGGCAGCTCTTTGGATGAGACGCTCTTTCCTGTGGCTACAAGTTGCATCAGAAGTTCACCGCAGAGGACAGCTGAGCCACCAGGCAGAAGCCAGCCAGCGCTTGGCAGAGTGCTTTTGGACTCCTTTCATGGGCTTTACCCAGGTAGTTCCCTTCCGCACCGTGAGCTGATCCACAGAAAGGACAGCCACGGACAAGCCAAGTGCTGGACCCTGTCACTGGCCATATAGAAATTGTGCACAATGTGCCATTAAGTTGCTGCGATGAATCCCCTCTGCTCATGGCCAGGCTCCACACTGAATGCTCTCTTCACAGTGAAAAAGTCTAGAAACTACCCGGACTAACCTCTTCCCAAGGGCACCATCACTAAGTCAACAAAGCTGTGGTATAAATGCATGTGTCCCATTGTTCAGGGTGGGAGAGTCAAAACCGACGAGGGTTTGTCAGGAACACCCACAAAGATCCCTAGACACACAACAACCAAGTTTAAAGCTCCAAAGGCCAGCGCCTTGCAACAGCAGGAGCCAAGCACGGTCAAGCAACATACAAACATTTGCTTTTCTGCTTCGTATCCTTCCCAGTCCTTTCCTCAAGAAACATAGAGGATTAATAATTTTGGACGCAGAGCCTGAGTTCACACAAGTGCGTATGAAACCGGCAAACAATACCCCCGTTAAACGCATGTAGAAGCTCAGAGACTGGAACAACTGACCTCCAAGAGCTTCACCCAAGTCCCACAGGAAGGCGACGGTGGAGCCAGAAATAGAGCCCAGACCTCCTGACTCCGAGCCCTGGGCCCTAACAAAAACACCGGCTTCCCTCCACCATCCCTCTCTTCATACACTACATCGACCAGACTGGAAAAGGCATTCAAAATAAATAAAACCCGCTTCTTGCGCCAAGTTTTAAAAAACATTTTCTTGTCATGGCTGGTTGTTTTTCTCCCGCTAGACGCTAGGCAGTCTCCACCGAGGGAGACAGCTCTCCTTTCTTCTCCAGGAAACACAGTTGTCTCCCACATGTTGCACTCAATGTAGCTCAAACAAATGTTTTAGGAAATTCCCCCTAATTCGGTGAAATTGTTAGCTTGGCAGTGGCGCGCTGGAGACAGGAGTGAAAGATCGCCTTGGTTTTTTTTTTTATTTTTCCTTTTTAAAGTGTACAGGAGAGCTCGGCCTTCAGACGGGTTGCTGAGGAAGACAGAAACTCGTGTTACATACAAAGGATTTGGCAGGCCCAAACACAGAAATTTCCAGAAGTGTTTGCGTGGCAACAGCTCTGTGCCAATCCACATTTTTTAGCTATTCTGGCCGGATGCCCAGCCGACAAGAAAGTCTTGTATCTCCACGCAGTTCACTGGCTTCCCTGAGGAGTTTCCATACTGCATGGCAACATTGGATAATCTCATTTGCTCGCCAGAAAAACTCCTGCTACTTACACTGTTACTAAATACCAGATGTGCTTAATAAAGAGTAAGTGGAGCCAAACCTAGGGTAATCACATAACCTATCATTAACATTTTCTAAAAACAAAAAAATGCTATTGGAACAGCAGATTACTGTTTTGCTTTGTTTGCTTTACGCCCTGTTACGGGAACCCCTGGGGTGCTGGGAAGGGAGCGCGGCAGGAGCAGACAGCTCTGGCACGGCCGATGACATTGTTTACAATCACACCCCTGCACATCTGAAACATGTGTGAGAAAGTAAAGGCTAAGCAGATTTCCCCTGTGCTGGAGAGGGAGGAGAGGATTGCAGCAGGAAGTCTGCGCCACCGAGAAAGTGCTGGAGTCGTGTTTCTTCATCCTGGGGAGGTGGGGGGGATGCAGCAGTAGCGGCGTGAGTTTGGTCCTTCACGACGTGCATATCCCCATGTCCCCAGCGCTCGGGAATGCGGGAGTGGGCCTTGTTCCTTGAAATTTAATGACAGCCCAAATCCTCTAAGCCCGTTTAAAACGCTTTCTTGTGTGAGCCAGGGGCCCAGTCACCGCACAAAATGTGTGCGCACATTTATTACGGATTTAAATAGATGTTGCACATGTGCATATCTGATGCTGACCGGACCCTTGAGGAAAATAGCTAAGTCATGGTGATGGCGAGTGAATCCTGCCATGACAGGCTGTTACGAGAAGGAGGGAGACAAACGCAGTGCAACATTTGCAGCCCCTGAGTGCCCCGTGCAGCAGAGGCTTGGTGCGGCTCAGCCCAGAGCCACCCAGGTGTGAGGAGGACATCCCTCCCCGAAATGAGATGTGAGTGAAAAAGCTGGTTTCTCCCGCAGCTGTTTCTGTGGTTGACATGGAGGAATGGAGTTAAACGACTAGAAAAAGAGGTTTTGTCTTTATTTTAGTGTCCGCTGCTACCCAGATGGAAGAGAAGCCTGGCAAATGCGTGCTGACCGCGTCCTCCCAAGGGTAGCCATCCCTCGCAGGTCTGCTTGCTCCGGCTTGGTTCCAACAAAGACAAGGGGATGGGAGCAGGGACAAGCCCAGACTCTGCTTGCTGTGTACAGGAAGGCGGGGAGCAGTGAGTCACCCTCATCATGCAACGGCCCGGAGCGGTGCCACTGCTCTAGTTCCTCAGGCAAAACTCTGGACCACGTCAGCGGGAGTTGCAGCTATGCAAAGTTGGGATATCTGGTGCCAGGAGCCGTGCCAAGGGCATGGGGTGAGGAGGTCACAGCACATGTCAGCCTGCCGCAGCCCAGGAGCAGGAAGGCGGCCACCTCGCAGCACTCACATGGCTCCCAATCTGACTGAACCCCAGCGTTTTCCAAAGGTCGGCTGCAAGAAGAGAAAAGCCAGCAAACCATGGAAATGCAGCGATCTTGATGCTGCAATCCCTCTGCTCATGCCCTCCCTGCTCAGCCCCGTTCATTGCACCCACCGTGCAAGGTCGGGCCCACACTCCATTTGACCCCACAAATTCAGCAGCACCGGTCTGAAAGGCTGTGCAAAGTGTCAGCAAGTAACACCGCTGCCTGTGTCGCCCCCAAACCAAACAGAAGGTACAATCCTGCACTCCCGGAACCGGAGCCAGCTGCACAGAGTGAGCGATGGAGCAGCTGGTCCTGCTTGAACCAGGCTTTTGCTTGATGTAAGGATTGCCAGGCTGGCCCCTAGCCACAGGCTTAGGGCACAAACAGCCGTGTCCCCACTACTGGTTCTGCCTGCCCTGCGGTGCTGGAGAACTGGGCTTGCTGCTGCCACCACTTAGAGGTCAGGCTGAGGAGGAGATGGCTAGGGTGAAGCTCTAGGTCACTTGGGTCGTGCCCCACATGTCCCCCTTCCAGCTCCATCCTTCACCCCTGTCCCACAGCTGGAGTGGCCCTGGCTCTTCAGCCTTCAGCTGGAGAGGGTCAATTTTGCCTGTGCACCTGAGAAGCCCCAAAGAGGGTTGAAACATAGCCCAGTGTGCTGGTCTAGTTGCACCATAACGACCTGGGCACTCCTTGAGGGCTGAGGGTGCTGTGTGTGACCTGGCAGTGAGAGCAGGAGGAGACAAGAAGCCTCCTCCACCCACACCACAAACACGGAGTGACCAGCTTTCCCAAATTAAAAACCTGGGACAGCAGTGAAGTAGCCAGCAGCTCACTCCCTTGGTGTGCCCACTCCCCTGTCAGCCAGAAGATTTGGTATCAGCGGAACTGCTGGCTCGGGGAAGCCTCACCCCACCAGCTGTAGGCGGTGTGCAAGAAAGCCAAGAGAAAATTCAGTAGCAGCTGCCCAATGCTGCATCACTGTTTCCAATTCAGGCTTTAAGGCTCTTCTAAAAGAGTCAGGAAACAGCACAGAGTAACAGCTAAACGGCTACATGGAGGTGCTCCTTCCCCTCACTGCTGCCCAGGGCTCCCGGCCCCCTGCCCACCCCACCCTGCCAGACGCCTCGGTCAGCTGCCTCCCTCTTGGCCTCCTCCTGGGAGGCTGAGAGGATGCTTGGGCAAGGCCCATTGACTGCAAGGATCCAGGCGCCTCGACACACCCCGCCACATCTGCCCCTTCCTCGCTGTGCTGCATAGGCCGTTCACTTCAGTTTATAGGTGAAACAACAAAAAGATGTTTTCCTACAGCTGCTTCCAGGAATCCAGCAACTGTACTGCACTTTGGAGTTTGGTTTGTTTGTTGTGTTGTGACGGGGAACCCATCAGATGGTCCTGAAAATGAACATCTAACCCCATCCTAGCTGGCAGCAGGAAGGCGAGGGTCCTGCCAAGCTAGTCACAAGGCATGCCACAAACAGCTTGCTTCACCTCCCCGCGAGGGAACAAAGTCCATTGCCGTTGGGAGACTTCAGTCTGCAAAGGGAAGATGTTTCCCGTGGCTCCGGTTCCCATAGGTCAAACTCATAAAAGACCAAGCCCTGCTGCTCAAGATTTTGGGGGAGGCCTTATTTCTTGGATTTAGAGCCTCTCTTTCCTGAAAGGCAAGCCTTTTTAACTTATTGTTGACGTATTGACTGTCGCTGTGACCTCTTCTTTGCTAAGCTTCAGGTCCAGTCATATTACTCTAGAGGCACGGGATCCCACAAGCCCAATGGGACTGGCTCACGGGACAAGCCCAGCTCACTTGGCAGAAAGGCAAATTCAATACAGCGCTGGCTGCTCTTCAGCTTTATGGTGGATAGGGATGCACGTGGAGTTTCTCTGTTCTGCTGTGGCAGTGTGCGTGGGCCAAGCAGAACTGGATCTGCACTTACCAAGGCATCGTACAGGTCTGACCCACAGGGCAGTCCTTGGCCTGAAGAGCTATCTCTAGAGAGACACGGCTATAAAAGGGATTGAACAAGGAAGCAAAGGGGACATAAATTGAGTCTACAAATACTACCGTAGTGCCATGATCAAAGTGAAAAGAGATGGGCTTTGAGGTCTTTATTAGGAGAGAGCTAAGGAAGAGGCACGAGAAGGACAAGGGCAGGGAAGAACAGCGAGGGCAGAGGAGGGGCAAGGGGAAATGGAAGACAACCCTGCCAGGTCCCACTATACTTTCTTATGTTCCCCAGCAGCCAAAAGTTAGAGGAAGGGCACAAAATGTTTCCTTACATGTGCAGTAAAGATGCAGGGGGTGACTTTGCTTCATCACTTGGGTTCTTACACTAGTGAGCCTAAGCTGACCCGGTCTTTTCCCATGTCACAGGGCTGCCATATCTGTTCAAATAACTTCTGCTAGCTTCCATCAATCAGAGCCAAAGCTGGACAAGCGGGTAACATGATGTTAGGGAACAACTACAAACTAACGCACACAGGAAAGATCTGCTAGAGCTCTCCAACACATTGACAGGTTTTATCTTATCTGTGCCAGGAAAGACAAAGAGCCAGAGGAACGGTGAAGGTCAATCAGGCACTTACGGGAGCTCAGAATAAGGGAATAACTGAAGGGCATCACATTTGCAATTAAGGCTGAGCTCCAAAAGCATGGGGGAAATAAGCTGTTTGTCTTCCCCAGCCCGGCATAAGAAAGGCTCCCCACTAGCCACGCCAACAACCGTGTGGAAGAGCCATTTCCTTTGTGAGTCCCCACCATGTCCCAAATGAGGGAGGACGAGCAATAAGCCTGTAAGTATTTACAAGAAAAAGGTTTAGCACAAAGTGCTTCTGGGCACTGCTCTGTTGCCAGTAAAAAGCGTGATGAAAAGCATACTTTCTTTGATGAAGCCTCATTCAAGTGGTTTATGGGTAAAGGTGAATCTAGTGTATATCATATTTGTCTGATGGCAAACAGAGACCACTTGTGGAATCCATCTTACTAGACGTTCTGAGAAAAATCTTCACGAAACATCTGTGAGCTTTGAATCACTCCATTGTTGTCAGGGTTTCAGCTGGAAATTGTTCTGAATGTGAGAGAATTGTGGGTCACTAATGGCTTATTTCTTATTAAATGCTGCAGATTTAGGGACTTTAAGCATACATGGATATTTTTCTCATTTGCAGATTCACATGAAAATTCACATGAAAATACTAGGTAAAGGTAAATAATTGGGAGCAACTTGCCTTTTGCTTTACTAGACCCAGGTTATTGCTGTGTTAAGTAAATACGTGAAAATATGTGGAAAAGTGCTTTTGAGCATCTAGAAGAGAATAGCTCTACCACTGATCCAGGTTAACAGGCCCTAAGATGCAACTGCTCTGGGCCAAATTGGAAGGTATGTACTTAACCCCCTGGCTCTGTCATTCACATCGTATTGTTTCACCTATCTCGCTCGCTTCAGCACAGCAATTTGAGAACACCAAAACTAATTTATTGTTTGTGGTTTTAGAGTTAGATACCCTGCTGAACGGCCCTTAGATCCTCTGGTCAAACATGAAAAGTGCAAGATGCCCCTCCTGCCAGCTTCAGCCCAGAGAGAGCAGTTTCATGTTCCAGCAAATAGCTGAGAAGATGCATCCATTGGACACCCTCTCCATCACCTCTGCTCACAAGCAAAGCTTTGTAGGTTATCTCCTAGGTTTCAATAGAGGGGGAAAAAAGTAATCACAGCTTTCCTAATTCGGTCCCCCCTTGGTGGATTTTCCACTGCCTAGGGCCACCCGCTGGTGTCCCCACTAGCCCAGCCCGCTGTCAATTCACCCTTCTCTCACTTCGTTTCCTCGGCTGTTAAACAGTGCTGAAGTCACGGTCAGGACTTTAGCCACAGCGAAACAGGGGACTGCCATGCTGAAATGAGAATCTTCATGGAAACGACTCCTGAAATAATGAAAAGTGTGAAATAAAACTGGCTTAGGTGTTTGAGCGCTGCGTCTGTGTGTCACACATCTGCGATGCTGGCCTACAGCCGGTGGTAGGAAATTTGTCAATCCAAGCTAGGCCAGATCAGGTCCAGACCCCTTCATGACAGCTCCCACCACTCCAGGTGCCGGTTAAAGCACTGCACCCCTGCCTGCATGCCAGGCACTGTCTTGTCTTTTCCTTTGCATGCACAACATTTAAGAAGACCAGGGGCAAGTTGAGAGAGCCCACAGCCGTTGCTCTTACCCCCTGGCCCTGCAACCAGCCACACATGCCACCCTACGCTCATGGTGGCTAAGGACCGATCGTGGTGGGGATTTGGGGGGTGACACATTAAAAAGCTGCTTCACAGGCTCACGTGGGGTTTGCCGTGGCTGGCTCTGCTCCCTCTGCCACCTGCCCTGCCTGCAGCTAGGATTGCACTGGCTGCGACTCCCTGGATGGCTGCTAGTGCCGGCGAGGACAACGGGCACAAGTCCTCGCGCCACCATATGCCTTCAGAATCCTGCTGTGAGGGCTCAGGAGCCTCATCCTTCTGTCCCACCAGTGAGGCTCCCCCTCCCTTCCCTACATCTGTGCCATGGTCTCTCAGTTATAACACTGCTGCAAAAGACACCAGCGAGACGAGATCCTTGCAGCTCGCCAGAGTAGCAACAGCAAGAGGCAATTCTGAAAGATTTGGCCCAGGCATAAGCAGTCGTCTTTAGTAGCCGCGTGGCAATGGCTGAAGCCCAAACAGAGGGCAGAGCACCTGCCATGGAGCAAGCTGATGGAGGCACTGTGAGAGACCACTCCAGCCCTTGACGTTTAACATGCAAAGGATCGCGTCCTTGGAGGAAAGGAAGAAGTGATCTTCTGGTATTACTCAGAGCAATGGAGGCAGATGGTTGTTGGGATCTCCCAGCATCACACAGAAGATGCATTACATGATCAGGAAAGAGTACAGGTTTTCTAATTCTCAGTCCCATGGCAGCCATTGTACTGGTTCCTGCCCAGTACGGGCCTTCAGGACCCATTCAGCATTTTGAAATGGCACCTAGCTATTTATGGCTGCTGCCTATATTACTGCAAGGAACAGCATCTTTCTTTATTTTACAAACTCACTCCAAGTTTCCTGGAGTACCCTGCTGACACGGGGTGACTTTCTGAGAGTAATCTTTCCTCCTTTTTCCCAGAAGAGTGAACATCTGGGACTACTGAGATATCATCTTGTGGCATGGGCTGACTTTTTTCTTTAACGAGTTTCTGTGTAACAACTTCATGATGTTTTTCCTGGGAGGACAACTGTCTCATCTAAAATCTTGTTTCGCGTATTCCTTTATAGAAGGATGTTTTATGCTAAAGCTCTTGAAAGAATTTCCTTTCATGCTCCGTGCCCACCTTACTCTGTTTAATTCCTCCCAAATGTCTCTCTGATGCTTAACCTGCAGGTCGCCCTATTCACTAAAAACAAAGCAAAATGCTGGTTTGAAGAGGCTCAGGATACATGGATGTCATTTCTGAACATTAGCAGGCCACATGATACTATCAACTTTATTTGATCCCATTTGCTGGAGCAGCCCAAATTTCTCAGGGGCAGGTTTTTTTAATCCTAGTTCATTATTGTTCAAACCCATCAAGCAAATGGCCGTGGAGCAGAAGCTTGAATGGGCTTGTTTAATAAACAGGTGAAGTCATTCATCCTGCAGCACAGCAGCTCTGCGACAAGGCTACATCTTCTCCCTCTTGCTTCTTACTGGGTCTGTTATGTTAAACCCTGGTAGGGAAATGCTAGGAAGGATAAATCTTTGGCTTCACACTAACTGCTTTTACCCACTGCAAGAAATCCATACTGAAACAAAGGGTCTGATAGTTTCCGTGGGTCAGTCATCCATTTGAAATTTATTTCTCACGTCTCACTTGGCACTGATGAGAATACCAACCCCACGGCAGGCTGTGTTCTTTACCTGAGTAAGTAAGTGCTGGCCAAAGCAGCGACCCACTCAGGCCCCAAACTGTAGCCTTGGGATCTGTTGCTGATACTTTTGCAGCTCCCTACAAGTCTTACCATCACTGCCACGGAGAGCTGAGATGGATAGGCTGTGAAGCCATGGCACCTGCTGGCTTTAGAAAACTAACCCTGAGCTGTCAGGATGGGCATGCCTCTATAAGCGAGTTGCTGCACTGAGCTTCTTTACACCACTGACACGCCCCATGTTTGAATTAAGGATCAGACCCTCAGCTGGCGTAAATGGGTGCGTGGAAATTCAGCGGAGCCCTGCCAGGTAACAGCAGCTGAAGATCTGGCTTGCGAATCTGTTTTTTATACGTAAAACTTGCTATTTTTGCACAGCCTTTTGTTTTGCAGCAATGCCAGAAAAGCGCCTCGGCTGCATTTTCCCTACAAAAGCGTCAATGTAAGGCTTTGTTGCTGGACACTTGCACTGAAAACATGTTCAAGACAGATAACTGCTAGTACCTATCACGGTGCCATTTCTGCGTCGAGCAAAGAGCGTGGGAGCCCTCCCTGTCTCCCCTGCTCCCTGCCTGCTAAAACCCAACTGAAACTCATTACATACCAGGAATACCAGCTTCCCCGCAAAGCCTGTGCTGCGAGGAGGAGGCTCCCTCACTCTCTTTTTTCCCTTCCGCCCAGCTTGGCTAGGTCTTTGGCAGAGCCCCAGGACTTCGGAGGGGGGAGCGGAGGGGGGCTTGGGAGGGCAGCGACTTCCGGAGCATACCCACGGCCTCCCTGTGATCTGCGGTACTGCCTGCTCATTTCCACTTCACAGATGCTGCTGAGGTCTGCCACCGAGAGACAAATCCCAGAAGGGGAAGGGAGCATGGTGGGGAGGGAAGAGATGAAAGCAGAAAAGAGCCGCATTTATTAAGCTGTTTTTCTTTCAGTGAAAAGAAGCATTTATCACTGATTTCATATATCATGTGAGATGTGGCTCCCTGCCAATTTCTAACGATTCAAACAAGCCACTGACATCATAAGCTAAATATAGAGCAGCTCCTGCTTTAGGTGAATAAATAATGCAGATGCAAAAGCCCAGGTCTTCAGTTACCCATTCATTACCATCTGTCTGTCAGGTTCTCTTCATCAGGAGAACAACGTCCGACTCCAGCAAGGAGTGACAGGTGAAGAATGCAAAACAACTGCAAACAATAGGTGATTAAGCAGAATTCCCTTGTTCTCTGCTTTTTTCTTACAGCTACATTTCATTTCCGTTGTAATCCACGGTGCAGCTTTTCCAGCGTAGCTCTGCCACCTCCCTCCCTTTCCCTTCAAGCCAAGCTGGAGTGACAAGCCTGGGTGGGGAGAGCCTGAACAATGAACACTGCCGAAATGTGGAAACTTCCCTAGGCGCTTAGCAGGGGGGAAAAAAAAAACCCAGAAGGAAAAAAAAGGCTCTGATCAGACTGTGCAAGCACTAAAGCAGCAGCATCCCCCCCATGAAATAAAAGTTTTCCATGCCCTGTCAGGGAGAGGTTTTAATTAGGCTCTCCCAATGCTAATCGCTCTTGATTCCTCTGGTGGTTTTATTTAAGGCACCCATTTTAACAACCGCACAAGCAAAGCTGTAGCTGGCTCCACAGCGTATTATTTTAGCTCTCAGAAAGTACCCCATGAAGGATTAGGATTGATAATCAAACCCAATTGATACTCTTCCCCTTCTCCTCCTTCACATCAAAGGCCAGGAGCAGGACGAAGCATCCCAATCCATCCTTACTGGGGGAGAACGGGGATGGGAGAGCAGGAAACAAGACAATACACCATCAAAGCTGCCGCAAGGTGTTGGATCAATGACAACATCTGCATGAGGGTCTGGGCTACAATAAAACCTGTTACCATGGGAACAGGCGCAAAAGCATCAGGCGGGAGGGAGCAGGCGATGATGAAAGGTGGGAAAGCGGGAGAGAGTATTTTTAGATCGCTTAGGAGGAACGCTACACAATGACATCATCCTATCCCATTATTTGCACTCGTGCTGTATAACGCATTGTGGCATCTGCCCCAGGCTGTTAAATGGGAAAATGTTATTATGGATGTGAATTATAAATACTGTGGTGAAACTTGAGCTCGGGAGTTATTAGACATCACTATTCTGTAATAAAGGAGAGCAATTAATACACTGTGCTGTACAGATTCATTGTACGGTGCAAGAAGCATTGTGTCTAGGATTTTAATATTCCCAGAAAGTAATTATGAGTCATGCTTTTATTGTTATTAAGAAGCAGAGTGCAAATAATTTTACACATTTGATATTCCACACATCAACGAGGCTTTTGCGCTTGAGAAGCATGGCCTAATTTTCCGGAGTGCTGCATGCCCACGTGTTCCAAGTGAATGTGGTAGTAGTTGTAGATGCTCAGCACTGCCAAAAACCCAGCCATTCATGTCACATGCGAAAGAAGCCTCATTAATCTCGAAAATACAAAGTGTACATTTCACTGCCTGAGTTCAGCTCCTTAGGTAGGGCCACGGTTAAGGACCCAGTAGATACCTGTGGCATCTGCTGAATATAGCCCTGATTCAGGGGAAAAAAACACTCTGACCCTCAGACACCCCTCCCAGCTGACCAACAGAGAGGAAAGCTTCCAGCCTCGAGAGGTGAAACAAGCTGGGGCTCGTCTGCCTTGTGCCAGGACGTGGGTGTGCAGAACTCGCCGCTTTGGAGAGGCTGGAATCGCTATTCCTGTCACGCCACCGTTGGTGATGTTGGAAGGATAAACCCAGAGGAATGTGTTTTTTGTGACTGCAAAACTCTGAACCTGCTCTCTGCCCTGGAAAAAACATCGGTAAACGCCATGCTCAGCCAGAGCATGTCCGGGGCTACCGGAGCCTGTCACTGGAGATGGGCAGGGACTGAAATTCCCAACCCATGCTGGTACGCACTGATGCTGCCAAAATACCGGCGGGTGAGTGACAGGGCTTGCCCTAGCTTTTGCCCTGTGCAAAGCGAAGCACGTGGGTCCTCAGCCATTCGTTTTCGCACTTAGGACTAACCCCTGCGTCAGCAGGCGAGAACAGGAGGCGGGTAACCGGAGTGGCGCCAGGCCTCAGTGCCAGGGGAGCGGGCATGGGGCAGGCAGCCGAGCACAGCCTGGCTGCGAGGGGTGAGCTAGGCTGATGTAATGCAGCAGTGCTCCTCCTCCGAGGTGATGAGCTAAATATACCCTCCCTCACCCACCCCGCTTTCTGGGTCCCCACCGCTGTGCCACCCGTCCCAAGGCGGGCAGGGAGCAGCGGCGGG
>VZSC01003572.1:72152-91057 GCA_013398225.1 Steatornis caripensis | reverse complement strand
CCAGCCCTGGCCTCCCCTGCCCTGCCGTAAAAGGCACTGGTGCGCAGCCCAGCCAACTGGGGAAACAGAGCAAGAATAGCACAGAGACGATGGCGCTGAGCAGAAATACACATGAGCCAGGGACTTACCATCTGGCTGTAGGCAGAGATTGCTTAAAACAAGGACAACAGGTAGCAAAACCTGATTTCTAATTTTTTTTCCGCCATTCAATCACGATGTGCAGCTCTTCTCTCTGTTTAGGCTCTCCTTCCTCACAGAAGATCCGATCCTTTAAATATGTAATAAATAGTGAAACATGCTGAAGTATGTGATCCATCTTCAGGGGGAGAAGATGAACGTTACCCAATACAGCGTAGCTCACACTGCCAAGGGCCCCATAGGGCACGTCTGCAAAGCAGGACTGGAAAAGGTGAGTGAGCTTAGCTGAGCCTGAAATAACAACACCTGAAGACATTTTCTTTCCTGATCTAAGTGCAGCCTTCTAGCTCCAACACCTCTGAGTCTGTTGTACTTAAATCTCCTGACTTAGGTAGACCATGCCTGAAACAGCAGCCTTTTTTATGATGTCATTGGCTAACTTGACCTACTCTGCACATCAGCTTCATTCAACTTAACCTCACCCCCTTTCCCGGTTAAGCTAATGCCCAGCACAACGCTGAATAACATTTTGGTTTCTTCCTGGCAGCACTTTTTTGGCATTTCTTATTTTATTTTATTTTTGAGGAAGGAGGTTAGGGTTCTACATCTTGCAATATTAGTGTTGGATATAGATGAAACAATATTTCACACAACTGATCATTTAATTTGTATTATATGTTAGCTTTGGCAGTGCAGGCATTGTAGTCATGCCGGTAGAGAAACTTTGATCTGAATGAGTGTAAAACTCAGCCAGGCTTGAAGTAGGGTTGGAGATAATAATTTCAAATATTAAAAATCTGGCCCATGCTTTTGGGGATACAGGTGCTGTTGATGCCCTAAATATCCCATTTTATAAGAGGCATGACCTCTGTGCAAAAATCAAGGACCATTTTAGGACAACATACAACTTGGAATGAGGAGTCATTCTGGACATGTGTGGAATTCACCAGACACATTTTGGGCACTGCCCCAACCTGAATCACAGCAGTTGTGGGCATGTACGGCTCGAGGGACCTCCAGAGATCATCCAGCCCCTCTTCCCCTCCCCTTCCCTCTCTTCTGGTCTGATATCCCCGACTGATATTTTTTTTAACCTTTTTAAAATATCTTCGGTGATAGGGACAGCCCTCCACCAGGCCTCACCTCTCCTGCTGGTTACAGCATGTTTTTCCTTTAGCTCTAACCTGGCTCGCTCTCACCAAGAAACAGCTCACTTTCTTCTCTGCCTACTTGAAGGCTAGTTGGTCTAATGGCGATCCTTACATGTCTGACATGTTGCCACCTCTGTCCTTATCCTCCACTCTTCCAGCCTGGAGAAACCAGTTCTTTTGACCTTTCCCTGTAAGCCACGTCTTCCAGGCTACCACCATGCCCCACCCTCTTCCACACTTGCCTGCACCGTCCCAGGAGCAGTGGGATGCTGTCATCCACCTGGCTCAGCCCTGAGGCAGGAGGAATAGTGATTTCCCCAGCCCCACATCTGGTGTGACCACCGGCACCTCCTCGTTGGCCCCTTCCTCGTCCTGCACCACTGGCTGCTCGCCCGGACCTTCCCTCTCTCCTGCTGCCAGCCCGACCCTTCCCCACGGCACTGTTATTAGCTTGAGTCCTCTTTCTAAGTGGGTGTTGTGCGCTCCCCTCTATTGAGTTTCATTTTATTGATCTCAGACTGTTTCTCTCGTTTGTCAAGACCGCTTTGATTTCTAGCCCTCCAAAGTGCTTGCAAAGTGTGCTTCCCCACCTGGAGGTACCCACAGATGTTAAAGTGTGCTTTCTTTCCCATTACCCTCCTCATTAAAGATATAAATAATAGCAGCATGAGCCAGTGCTGTCTGCTTGCTTGCTGCTCTCCCTTCCCTCTGACCTCTGCCAGCGCCGAGGCAGTGAGACCCAGGAGGGACGTGAGCTTGCCACCTGTGATGGCAGCCCCATGAAGACAGGGGGTAAAGCACATCGTCCCACGCTCAGCAGCTTGCTGCTGTCAGCGGCAGGCATTAGAACCTCACGTTTGACATAGGCATGTCTCCGTCCAAAGTTAAAAAGCTGCTTCTATGTGTGTGTGCATGTGTGGGGGTGTTGAACGTCAAACCTGTAGCCAGAAGACAAGCTGGGCTTGGTTTGGCTTGGCAGCACCACTGAAGCTCGGGCTACCAGAAATGTTTACTGAGCAAGTTTGTGCAGTTTCAGCTCGGGCTTGCCAGAGACCCAGCTGAACAGTTAAAGGCAATATCAGTTCAGTCGCAGGTTGCGGCACACTCATAGCTCTGCCTTCAATGAATAAAATTAATCATTCTCACTGATTCTCTAATCAACCCAATCCTCAGAGGTGTAAATTACACTGGCAGATGTATAATCAGAGAAGTTTTCCAAATTAACATAAAAACCCCCCAAGAACCCACTGAGTCTCTCAGCGTTGGCTGAGCTGAGCAAAGTCTGTCTAAAGCAAGTGCAACACAAAACTGGGTGACAACAACTGCGCCTTGTGAAAGTCGATGGAAAAACAACCATCCTGGAAGCGAGGGCTTTGATTCAAGATGATGATGGCCCCCCTGGGCCAGCCTTTGCCCTCTGGCCTTGCCCAGTTGCTCGGGACATGCCTCCAAGCATTTGTTTGCATGAAATCCCATCAGGATCCTATACCTCAGCAGGTGCAGGAGCACCTCAGGGAAGGTCCCAATCCCTTCAGCCAGCAGACCTGTAGGAAGAAAATAAACCTCAGCACGTGGCTAGAAATAAAACAGGGAGGGTAGGGTACAACCGTCAATTGGTGTCACCCTCTGCTAAATGCAGCCTGGCTGGCAGCCTTGGTCTCACCGTTGGATGGAGGGGGACATCAGCTTGACAGCTTCACCATGGTTTTGTCTTCTCACTGCTTCTGTGGCGCGAAACACCAGTGTTCCTTGGAGAAGTGAAGGTGGCTGCTGTATGGTAGCACCCAGCAGGGAGCCTGTGTAAACGGTTATTCATCCACTGACGTGGGTTTGCAAAGGGCGTTGGGCCGCTTTATTTATTCTCCCCAGAGATGTGGATTGAAATAATAGTACTGGTGTGAACCGAGTAATGAAAAAGAGGAGATGTCAGGATTTTAAATGCAGCATTGGAGCCTTTAGAGGAAAACCATGAAACAAAGCAACAAAACCTGAGTCACAAGCATATTGCCTGCACAGCCTAGGGGCACAAAAAGATTTCGGATGGGGCCCAGCCTGCTGCTTTATGTACCTACTGTTTAATTATGTAAAATAAAAATAAAATGGATTCCAGCAAATAATGGTAAATATTTGATGATATAATTATGTCTTATTAATGCAATGTTCATTCTTTTGCAAATTAAATTTTCACAGGAATTCATCACCCATTTCATTTTTATTATTTAGACCATGAGTATGTCACAGTTGTTTGTTACGTACCTTCATAACCATTTGATTAATATTAAATGTTTAAAATAAAAACTCGATTTATATTTTAGTTATAATGGCCCTACAAAAATATTATGAATACGAGTCAGTATTTATGGCCCACATTAGCTCTTAGTACTACTTTTGATATTTTTATTGCTGTACAGGACATGCACAGTTCATTACATATGAAAAATAGTTTAATTTTCAGGAGCTTTGTAACGATCTGTAAACCGGAGAGTTTTCCTTGCCATGCTGCACGAACCTTCTCCATCCTCCCGCTCCCACCTCTTTTATCCTGAAGAAGGCAGACCTGAGGGTGGGACAAAGCTGCCTTATCTGCGTGCCTGGAAGAGCAGATCTCTTAAAAGGCATGAATGCAGGAGTTACAAGCTTTAAAAATCCTGACAACACAACTCCTGCCCACCCAAATGTACAGATCTGGACCACGGCTGGGGAAGAACTGGGGACAGTGTCACGGAATTATTGTCACCAGCAATTATCTCACAGGTCTGTAAGGCATCTTTCATGCCTCTTGGATGTGGTAATAAACTGAACCCTGTATGTTTGACAGTTACCTCATACAGAAAAGCTCCTTGCGGCCATTGCAGTGTGTGGCTGCAGCCAGCACCCTCCTGCTGTGGGTTTCAGGCTCTGAAGATGCCTGGGAGGAGCAGGCTCCCCAGCAGAATCAGGAGCAGCATTAGGTTTTCTGCTCCCGTAGCTCAGGCAATTTCAAGTGCTTCAGGTGTTTGTTTTGGGTTTTGGGGTTTTTTTTTCAGTGCTACAGAGAAGTGCTGTGGCTTCTAAAAACAAAACAAAAAAGGACCAACAAAACCCTTCCCAAGCACTTCCACTGCTCTCTGCCCACCCACTGTGAATCAAGCAAACCCATGAACTGTTTCTGAATGGATCAAAATTGTCACAATCATTACTGTGCATGTGTAGGATGTTAGTCCTAAAACAGGCACCTGCGACAGCCTTACTTTCCTTTTGCTGCACTGGCTTGGTGCTCTGTCAGCTTTGACAACACCTTTACAGACTTCAAGCGTCACTGTATCTCCTACAACCCGCAGGCTGCATGCACACAGCATCTTTTTCCCAGCTCCAGTTATGCTGGATTTCACTGGTGTGCTCACGCATCACCTGCAGGAAGAAAATCAGATCCCAGGATTTGCTAAACATCCTAATGACAGCAGGAGACATGGGGCTGCAGATGACAGCACCCATCCCCACCACCAGTTCCGCTGCAGGAAAATGAGTAGTCCCGGCTCCCTCGGGGTGACAGGGCACAGCTAGGCTTTCCTTGCTAAGCTTCCTCTTAGCGACTCGGAAGAAGCATACCTACTTCCAGCTTTGCTGGGCTTTCATGACACATGGTGGACTTCTGCCACACAACTTGTGCTCGTTTAAAGTGGTGCAAAGCAAATAGGAAACCTCCCCCATCTGTCCTGATGGCTTCCTATGCACCTTGACTTGCTACAACTGACTAGCTGGTGAAAATGCCTGCAACGGTGGGTCCATAAAGCAGCAGCATGCTCCTCACCTGCATGAAGCCAACTAATGCCGGCCTTCAGCAATTTAAACAGTCCTTGTAAATATTCTCCAGGCCTGCTCCTCTGTTTCTGAAATGCTGCCAGACAGCCATCCTACCTCTGTGGTGGGTAATACCCCCTGCGATTCGGGGTTTGCTAGGCAGAGCGAGAAGACACAGGCAGCAAAAGAAGGCTTGTATTCTCCTCCGTGGCTGCTGAAGTGACATTTCAAACAAGCACAGAAAATGTTCCTGAAGGTATAGAGATTTAAGTACCAGAGGTAAAAGCAGCTGCCTCCCCCTGCACCCCCAGTGCTTGCTTTCAAGAGCTCATCCTGATTCTCATTTCGGTTCCCCAGGCTCCAGAGGGGTATCAGACATGGCTTTTCACTGAACTGAAAGCTCTCATTTCAGGTGATGTTTAGCAAAATATTTTCTTCCTGAGGGTGGTTCAGGAACTTTTGGGCTGTGAGAGGACAGGCAGAGAGCACACAGGCCCGCACAGGCTGTTTTCACCCCTTCGCCCTCTCAAACACATGCACACGCATGCTGCCTCCACCCATGCAGACCGCTGAAGACCCACAGGCTGTGCGTGGCTGCGGCCTTTCCGTTGCAGCCTGCTGTGGGCTGCTAGGTCTGAAGAAGCAAATCCAGACCTCAGTTTGCAGAGGAAGGGGAGCCAGCACCCCATTTCTAAGCACTGTTGAAACCCCTGCCGAGGGTGAGGGAGGTCTCTACTGTCAGAAGAGGCTGTGCTTTCTTTCCTTCCAAAGCCGCCATCTCAGAAAGCAGGAGGGGAGCAGCGCCCGGCCCCTCCATGGGGGATGGCAGCTGTGTCTGGGCTGGGAGGGCAGAGCAGCAGCACCTGCAAGGGGGTTTGTGCTCCCCAACCCCCCACGCCGTCTTCCACAAACTGGGCTGCTGCTTCCCATTAAGGGCAGAGCGCTTCCTTGTTTCTCAGCCACCTTCATAAAATAGGCTGGTGAGAGTGTGTCAAAGTGGGAGGCTTGATTAATGCGGTTTGAAGGTAACAGCTGCCCTGCAAACCAGATGGCTGTGTGGCCTCTGGGTCCCACCAAGAATCTCTGCTAACTTGAAGCGGAGGCAGCCTTCCTCCATTCAGAAACTGTGCTTCCCTTCAGCTGTTGGGCTTTGGGATCTTCATAAAGGAATAAAGATTTGGTATGGAAACCAGCAGCAAGGGCCTGGGACAACAACTGAATTATATTGTTAAAAATACTCAGTCCTTTGAACAAACTGAAAAAAAAAATTTTTCTTACAGACTAGGAGAAAAGATGCAGCCACATTATCAGCTAGGGCTAGACAGCGCGTGGGAGCCACTGTACAATGGCAAGCGGCTGACAGGATGAAGCCCACTGAGTCCCTTCATCCCATGCCATTCCCAAACTGCAGAGCTTGGCCGTTTCCGGAGCTGCTGCCATGTGGGGATCTGCAGCAGCCAGGGCTGTCGGGCTGCCTCCTGCGAGCTCAGATTGTTTCTGGAAACTGAAATACCTCAGCTTCCAAATCATGACAGGAGAAGGTGCTTTACTTAGGGTTGAAATTGGAGCCAAAATCTATTCCTGGCGATGACTTGAAGGTCACGCACCAACAAAGAGTTCCTACCCCATCGGTATGTGCTATTAGACAGATGCTGCTGTTGCTCTTTCTCTGACAGTGACAGATTTTAGGCTAAGCATGCCACCCTTTCATGGGTGTGTTTGTTTTCTCCTCCAGTCTGCATTGCTCTCCTAATCCTTGCCCCCAACTCAAGTTTCACCCCACTTGTGCCCTCCCCGAAGGGATGCAATTAGGCACAGCTCATGCAGATCTTTACAGTAACAGCAAACTCCTTCCTGCCTGCAGGCTTCACCAGCAAAGCGATGGCAACGCGACTTCGCAAGCGTGCCCTGCTTAGCCTCTGGTCTCGGTATCCCCCGAGGTGAGCGGAGCAGGTCACACGCAGCCCTTGCGTCCATCACAGGAGGCCGGCGACAGTCTAGGCGACTCAAAAGTGGAGGTCGGTCAGCAACCCCCTGAGAGATGTCCGTGGAGACTCGTCCCATCTCCATCCTTGCCCAGCTGGTGGAACGCAGCACCATGTACTAGCCTCTGAGGTGGCTGTGGGGAGCACAGCCCTGGTTTGTGGTGCTAAGGGTCTGGCTCCCTTCCTTATGTATGCAGCAGAGGTCCTTTACAGGGCATATGCCTTGATCTTGACTCTCTGTGGAGGGGTTCAGGCTCCCACAACACAGAGGTAGTTTATTACCAAATCTGGCCAAATTTCCCTTTCCTCTTCTCTGGAGTAAGGCACCCACCATGCAGAACAGAGAGGAACGCTCCCAAAAGGGCTGTCCTACTACCCCACCAACTACTCTGTTGCCTCTCAAGAGGACGATTATTTTTAAGGCGTCTCTCTGTGGGTGTTCAGCATTTAAGGAGACAACAGCAAGAAATGCAGCAAGCTGAGGGTTATGAATGGTGGCCATGGGATGGGCAAGTCAATCAAGGATAAATTGGGAGTGAGGAAAGAGGAGCCTGATGCACTACCGATCCCTGTGGACAGAGATGGATTAGAGCAAACATTTGCCTGTATTTATAACCTTCCCGACATCCTGCTGCGCCCAAAGGAGAGGAGAGAGGAAGGATCACAAGACCCTCACTGGCTGGGGCTTGGGAAAGGAAGTCTCTGAAATGTGAATGCTGGACATCCCCCAACCCTCACCCCCACCACCCTACCTCCTGGGGTCGAGATTTTCCATGGTGTCACTCCTGCTGTCACTCGCGGGGGGAGCGCTCTGCTGAGCCAATCCTCCCTCCTCAGCCCACCAGAGAGCTTTGCGGGAGCCTGGAGAGCCAACCTGAAGGGAGGCAGGAAGAAGTCTGGTCCTCTGGTCCCTGCCCCTCACCCCCTGCTGCCTCCAAGGGCTGGCGGAGCTAACTGCTTTATTATGAGTACAGTCCTTTTCAGTGTGGGTCCATGTTTATGTTTACTTTTAGGAGCTAGAGATGGTACAGATGGCTAATCTGTTTGTTCGGTATTGTTCTTTCTAGCTGCCTAGAGCTGTTTTTGTACTTCTGTATTTGTCATGGTTACTGCATACTCAAAATCTCAAGTGCCTCTTTTCCTGTATGTCGGAAAGCTTACTGGGGATCAGCTGAAAAATCACGACTGTTGAGGAGGATTGTGTCTTTCGTCCCTTTGTCCGGCACTACCCCCTGTTGCCTTTGTTTAGGTAGGGAGCTCTGGGAGGCAGAAAGACAGCTCTAGCACACAGGTTTCCCAGAAAACATGGACAATGGGCTTTCCCCTGGCTCTGAGAGCCCCCAGAATGGGTCACCTCCCCTGCAGGTCAGGGAGGAACATGGGCACGGACAACAAGTGCTGCTGGCGAGAGCAATGGTGGTGGTGGGGAGGGAAGCAGCTGCGTTTGATCACACAATGTTGCTGCCTGGTTGCTGCTGGTGGGGAGAGCAAGCCTGCTGATTAGCATTCCCAAGAAGACAATTAGGAGACAAGGCTATTTTCAGCGGTGTCCCCTCTCATGGCTTGTAAAGACACAAGCGCAAAGCAGCCTGGAGTAGGCGCTTCCTCCACCGCAGGCACTGGATGGCTTATATTAGCACAATGCTCCAAATCCCCTGTAAGTCCTCCCAGAAAGGGAGAGTAAATATAGTTTGTCAAACAGTTATCTTTAGCACACTGTCTCGTCTGCCAGCATGGATCTTTCTGCATGACCTCTTGCTAAGTCAGGGCAATTACTTCTCGTTTGCTTACTCCTGCCTGTGCCGCCATGCCCAGAGGCGAGCCAGGGCTCCCTGGGGCCGGGGGAGAGACCGCTTCCACCCTCCTCACTGTCCAGCCTGTATGGACACAGCTGGGTTATCGACCTTTAGGCTCAGTTTTTCTTATATGTTTTAAAAGGCAAAAAGTATGAAATGGAAGTTCACACAGAAGGATGGTGAAGGGAAGGCAAGCCAGCTCTGCTGGGGAAGCCCTCTGAGCATGCTGAGCCCACACGTTTGCACCAGGTGCTCTGTAATGATGGGACGGTGGTGGGAGGAGAAGCGCAGGGAGGTTTTGCATTGAGCTGAAGCCAGCCCTACATCACACTGCTGCTTACACAGGCAGTCCTTCCCTCCCTCAGTCTCACTTTGCCACCACTCCTCTTGTGCCACTGCTCATGCACACACGGTTCTCCACCAGACTGGGTTGCCTCTGCCCTGCCAGCTGCACAAACAGCAGTGTAAGCACAACTAGGAGGGTGGGCATGTCCTACCTTTGGGGGTTCGCTCAGCCTGGGATGGCTGTGGCTGGCTCATGGAGCGTGCATGGGGTGCTGGCAGGGCTGGGACACTGCAAAGCAGCGACTAAACCCTTTTGAGCTGAGAGGGCGACGTGTGGGAGACAGGGCCTCTCACACCAGCAGGGACCTTGCCTGCTAGATGAAGAATCACAGAATGGTCAGGGTTGGAAGGGACCTGTGGAGATCATCTAGTCCAAAACCCCTGCTAAAGCAGGTGCCTCCAGAGCAGGGTGCACAGGAATGCATCCAGGCGGGTTTTGAATATCTCCAGAGAAGGAGACTCCACAGCCTCCCTGGGCAGCCTGTGCCAGTGCTCCGTCACCCTCACAGTAAAGAAGATCTTCCTCATGTTCATGTAGAACTTTCTGTGTTGAAAAAAAAAGAGTGAAGGACCAGAGCTGCAGCTCTGGTTGCCCACCAGCTGCCCCACGAGCTGGGGCACCACAGCAGGTCAAACCCCCTGCCCATGGGCCTGCAGTCCCTGCCCCCACATGGGAGGCTGCCCCGCTGCAAGGCAGCCCCCTCACAGCAAGCAGCTACCTGGACAACTTGATAGCACCCAGCAGCCAAAAAAGGCCCAACTCGTGTGAGGTCATCGCTATACCTGAAAGTCAGAGGCAGAGCTCACTTTCCCCAGGGTAAGCCAGAGCTGTATGAGGGCAGCGAGAGGGCAGGCAGCTCCAGCATCCCGCACCCGTGGGAGCGCTGGCTTCCACAGCAGGTCTCCCCTGCCCATCACAGCAGGCAGTGACGTGCCTCCACACAAAAATCCGTGCGTCCGAACCACTAATTTTCAAACAAATAATTTCCTTTTATTTTTAATCTCAGTGGAGTCTTATCCCTTCAGGAAACATCCACAGGCAACTGGTGTAACGCAAAGCTCAGAGGCTCCGATGTAATGAAAAGGGAGAGATTAGAGAGTTAATGGCTCCAGCTGCTGCTGTAAGCTGTACTCTCCCTGGCTGCACTCGGTTTGAGAGGCATTGTGTTGCAGCTCCTTTCCCTGTGCCACTCTCTAGCACGGTTGGGGAACTCTCCAGAACAAGAACAACACAGTTTCGGTACCGTCTGCCAGATGGAGAAACCCAACCACGCTCTTTCGTCAGGAGGCCCCCTGCTTCCTCCTGCGCTACTGAGCAGAGCTCTTCCAAACTCGCAGGGGCTGGGTCCTCCTCTCTGCCGTGCTGCTGTAAATCTGCAGTGACTCCAGCACAGCCAGGGTTTACATGGGGGAATGAAGGCCAGGGTTGGGTCTGGCAAGCTGCTGCTTATCCGGAAGGAGTTGACGAGGGCCCAGCTGTCCCGTGAGGAGGCTGGGCTCAGCTGCGACCCAGGGATGGGGGGCAAACCTGGCCCTGGCATAGCATCAGGAAGGGGACAGAAGGAAAGGAGCAGTCTCCAGCATCCAACAGCCTTCTGCAGAGTATCGCATCCAACAAACCAAACCTGCTCTGTTGGCAATAACCGAGGGTAGGTCCATTAAATATATATCTATAAGAAACCTACCCGCTGTCAGGAGACTCTAGGAAAGTCAGACAGCTGCGTGCCAGATATGCAGCATACAACTGCGTGTATTCTGTGGCTGAACAAGCGCAGAGGCACCATAACCATTTCCTGCAACACAAGTTGCATGAGGGACTCCAATCCATGCGCTCTTCTCTCTGTGGGCATCGCCTCCATCTTCTTTTCCTCCAGCAAGGGAGGACGGGAGCACAGCAGGGGCCTGTGGCTCCCAGGGCGCAGGGGTGCCACTCGCCTCCCTGCAGGCAGGATGTTGCTCAGCCCTCCTCTCTCTGACGATGCCCTTTCCAGGGACGATGAGGTGCCTTCTACTGCTCTCCTGATGGAAGTGGCACGACCCCCTTGCAATTCTCCCCTGCCCGGTGTATGCTGAAACTGCCTTGGCCCTGCGCAGCCTTTAGGCACTTCCCCACCTCTCCCCGGTGTGTAAATGAGATGAAGAAGACCATCCACAAGGCTCTTTCATTCAGCACAGCTCAACTCCAGCCAGCCACGTCTTGGTGGCCAGCCTTATTCCGGAGCAATTTCCCCACAACTGTGCTATGCTAACGTTTCCTGAGGTGCGAATGCACACGTGAAACACAGACATGCCAGCAGCCAGAATATCACTTCAGGAGCATATCCAGTGGTTCATATGAAGCTCACTGCTTCAGCTCAGTTCTTGGGCTTATTCTTTTCATTTCCTCAACTTCAAAGCAATTCCTGACTCTATTGCACCTTCCACGTGCCTGACCCAGTTATGCTTGCCTCGATTCCCACCTCTGCTAGCTCCCTGCTGGGCTCGGGGGTGGCAGAGCACACCCCAGTGTGAGCGTTCAGCCACCCCTACCCCCACCTCCCCATCCCGACACAGTTTGCATCCCAGGATTCACAAAGCTCTTTCCTGTTAGGACACTGCTAAGGGGACAGCAACAGTAATAAATGGCTTCAAGAACCCCTCCCAGCCCTTCCTATACATTATAAACCAGTGAGATGTCAGTACCAATGAGAAAAGTCTTCAAATATATGTGAGATTCTGGTTGGAAACATGATGTTTTTCTCTTGTTATTCGTGAATAAGGACTATACTTTCCAGGTAAATTAACTTGAAACTTGTTTCTAAAGTTAGTTTAAATGTGAATTTTCCAACAACATTTCTTGTTTGTTTTTCAAAAGGCCAATCAAGCTTGCAACAAAAACCCTGTTCCCTTTACTTCAAGGGAAGCAAATATTGTGGAGAAAAGGCACACTGGTGGATCAGTAATAGCTTCAAGCCCTTCACCCCTACAGCTCTGCACTTCCCTTTGGTTATTCTGAAAAACAGCCAGGAGATGCCCTGCATGGAGCCAGGAGCCCTGCAATGCTGATGACAGGAACCAGCATTTTATTTCACTCATCGGCCACCCCCTGCCCCTTTCTTTCCCAGGTGCTCTAATGACGGGCATCTGAGAAAGTTGACGATAGAGCAACTTTGCCCTGCTCAGGCCCAGATTGCTCCTTCGCCTTATCTGCACATACAAAGTACCCTGAAAGAACCAACATTTCTTCTGAATTATTTATAGTATATGGAAATGATAATAACATAGAAATCTGCTATGATTTAATTAATTATGAATAAGTAATAAGGTAATGCTAGCGACACATTTAACTTAAAAAACTGTTTATAATGAAATGATTTCTTATAAATAATTAGAGCAAAACTGTGTGTGTTGTAACTCATAATTTACATTTAGGGCCTGATTCTTCCTGCACTTCTGGTTTACTTTACCCACAACGACACTCCTGTGGAGCCAATGAAGTCAACAACAGAGTCGTTGGCAGGATTGGATCCAGTTTAGGACTGGAAAGAGAACAGATTGCAAAAGAGAAAGGTCCATTTTTCTGTTTTGTTTTTTTAAACCAACCAAGGGTCAGCAATTCAGTCCCTAAAGCAAATGAAACCCAGATGACACTAACTCTGTTTCATAAGTATTGCTAACCATTTGCCTAAGCCACTCTTGCCTGACTCTGTACAACAGCTCTTGGTCGTGTGGACCCGAACTGATACACTTGTGTGTACCATGACAAAAACCAAAGTTTGGTTACTGAGATGTGATGGGAAGAGGGGCACCTGAAGGAGTGTGTGCCATGTACCATCAGAGCAAGAGAGATTAAACTTAGACTGGTGTCACCAGCCTGTCCCTGCTGCTAGACAGGGCCTTAGCTCAAGGGAGTGATGAGCAAATTCGACCAGCTAGCTTCCAGCTCCCACAGTCAACAGGCAGAAGGGGGGATGGATGGCATATAATTTAGCCCTTTTTTTTAAGTAGATGGTCTCACTGCGGTCCTTTATCTCTGCTTTGAAATCAGGCTGGCTTTTAACGCTGGTCAGGTGCAAACTGCTTCACAGAAGCAATACTGAGTTTCGGCTGTAAGCAGTAAAGAGAAGCGATGCTTCATTACTGTCACCTTCTTGAAAAGGGACACAATGAAAGAGGAACAGGTCTTGCAGTCCTGCTTTCACTGACCTAAGTCAGGGTTCTGCTTAGGAGAGGAACTCAAGGCAAGCTGGAAAACACACAGTTCACTCAGAGGCTCAGGCTGGCTCCACCTGCAACAACCTCAAATGCACCCGGTACCCCTCTTTGCCTTTTGCCTTTCTCACCCAAAAGAAGCCTGTGCTGGAGTGGCACCGGTACCTCTTCCTATGGATAAAGTTCCGCTTCGGCTTTCAGAGGGGCTTGTATGAAGTTCTCATGCAGGAGCTGAAAACCTGAAATAAAGTTAGGCTTGGTGAAGGAAGAGAAAGCCCTCTGCCAACAAAAGTAGCTGCATGCATAGCCTTTGATAGGCCAAACATAGCCCATGAGCCACTAGCTGACCTCCCTTGGTCACCACCAGGATGAAACAGGCAGTGCCACAGCACCTCTTTGGAGCTGCTCAAGACGCGATTAAACGGGCCCTGAGGTTGCAGCCAGTGAGAAGGGTGAATACGGCCAAAACCCAACCCTCTCAGACAGCCCCCTTCCCTGCAGGCACCTCTGAAGATGCTTGCCCAAGAAAGCGCTGCCGGCAGTGGGGGCACGAGGGAAAAGACAAGGGGAGGCCAACAAGGCAGGTAACGCTGTCCCTCTGCAGCCAGGGAGCAGCTAAAAAGGGAGCCCGGAAGCTTGCCTACGCAAACCAGATTTATTGGTGTCGCTCCAGTGCTTCGTGGACTGTTATCCATCAAAAGCAGCACTGAAATTGGCACTCTTCGCAGAAAAGGAAGGGATCCACCCCAAAACACTAAATGTCAGGAAACTTTTGTGACACAGGATGAAGAAACACATGATGCCACTGCAGTTCAAAATGTTCCTGCTCGGAAGATAACCAGGAGACAGCACGGCAGGGCTGGACTGCCGGTCCGCACCTTCCACCAGTGCCAGGACCACACAAAACCTGCAGAGCCCTTGCTGCGAGTCCTCCCTGAGGGGTGGACAGAGGCTAAATGAGTAACCACCCAGCACGCGCTGCTGTTCCCAGAAAGTCTTGCTACCTGGAAAGCCTCGCCATTAGGAGGTGGATTTCAGGAAATAACCAAATTGTGGAGGAGAGGAGCAGAAGTCAGACCTCCACCTTTGCAAGTTAATTTTAACGTGGTCAGACAAAGAGGTCTAGGCAAAAAGCCACAGTAACGCAAGGAAGCAGAACGAGTGATGTGAAATAAGCATCTGGATTTAAAAAATACTAATACAGGGCATAAAGTAGCCAGTTCAGTTACGGGCACAGGTTATTTGTCTTTCAAAAGAAAAGCAGAGGGCTTACACGAATAGAAGGGCTCTCACAATATGACAGTAATCATCAAAATAGCTATTAAAAAGCACAGCTAAAAGTCATTGCTTCATGCTGTTTATCATTGTTTATTTGCTCCAGGAAAGTCAGAAAGTGTGGCTTAGATGTCTAAGCAGATTTTTTGAACTAATTTGAGTCCCTGGAACAACGAGTTAAAGCCCCAGCAGGGCCCATCCAGCCCCCTTCTTCCCAGGTGCAGGGAAGCTGATACCCAGCACCGCTACTGCATGAGGTGTTTTGTTGCCTAGAGTTAATAATGATAGCACGGTACTTTCTGCGAGGAAGAAAACACCTTCCTTCTGTAATTTCTGAAGGGGAGACTGCCTTAACTGTATTCTCATAGGGAAAATGGATTGAGCTCCATTCAGTCACCACCACAAAATCAAGGGGAACGTGGTGGGGTTTTTTTATTATTATTATTACAGTCCAAATAGGTCTGAAAAAGTGGTGCTTATGCTGGTTTGGCTTCACTGCAATGCATGAAGTAGGATCTGCAAAGGCATGAGTCAGTGTGCAGGAGCTGGTTTATTTCATGATTTTTCTGAAGTGAAAGAAAGGGGATGTTCAGCATCACCTTCCTCTGCTCCCATTGAAGTCTTTCATACAGCACCCTAATTTTTTGAGCTTTCTAACTGTCAGCTGAGGGGTGATGCATCTTAAAAGAGAAAATTATTTGTTTCTAGTGCCTAGCAGCAGCTGAATTAAATAAGACCAAAAAAAAAAAAAGAGTTGTAAATAGTCTGGACAAAATTAAATGCCTCACTCCATTATGCAGTTGTTGTCTAGTATCCGTAAGTCCTCTTACTGCTGGACAGTTGGAGAATATGACACTGCTATAAAAAAAATTTGGAGAAAACCTGGATTTCTGGTGGAGGAAAAAAAAAGGGAATTCATTTGAAAAAATAAATCAGGCCTCCTTCAGCTCATAACAATGCAAAAAGAAGAAAAAAACCCCAAAACCACAGGAGGGAGAAAGGGAAAGTGCAGCTTGCTTTCTTGTGCCCCTGGTCGAGTGGGTGGCAGGGTGAGCCCCCCACCTGCAGCCCACCGCCTGCCCACTTCCCAGCCGCCAGCCAGCCGCTCTGGCCAGGCAGTGCGGGAATGGGAGGAGTAGAATCCCACTGCAAGGAAGCGACCTGGTGAACCAATAACCCCTTTCATCTCTGTTTACTCGTCTTCTGTTTGTTTTTAGATGGTTGCCAAAAAAAAAAAAGAAAAAGGCATGAGGCATCTCTGGGGGGCGGGGGGTGGGGGTGTGGAAATAAGTGTTGTGTAGTGGAAAAGGGTAAAAGAAAATGCATACTTGGCAATTTTGTAGTGAAGAGTGAATGCCCTCCGTCCCAGAGGCAGCAGCTGAGGTGTCCCTGAAAATCGGAGGCTCCCCAGTGTTCCCCAGGGAAGCCACAGACCTCCACTGAGGAGGGCACCCTGCCGCCCTGTCGTCTCGTGGCAAGCCCCCAGACAGGGTGCCCCACGACGGAATGGGGGCACCCCAGGGCCAGGGCCCATCGGGGCAAGCAGTGGCAGGTCGGGGGGGTGGAGAAGGGGACCCTGAGATGGAGGCACGGCCGGGCACTGTGCAGGGCAGAGTGGGTTCTCACCCCTGCCCCTGTGCTGCATGGAGGTGGGAGCTAATGAGCAGGGATGCTTCTCGCGGTGTTTGCTAAGTCAAAGGTGACGGGAGGGAGAAACGCCTAATACAGCAGGAAGATTTCGTGAACTTTTCCTAGCTTCTCCGTGAGTTTATTTTATAGGGAGCTTCCACTTGATACAACAGTGCGGGTTTTAGCGTGTGCTCTGCTACACCAATCTCTACAAAACTGGCTCTTGAGCAGCAGAAAGAAAAGCAAAGTTAGGTGCAGCGTGTATAAAAATAACTGCAGAGTTGTCACCCCATCTTCAGCGCACCCATGCCAACCAAGCAAGACAGCCAGCCATATGGACAGTAACCTGCATGTAGGTGATTTCTGTGGGAGATGTTAAGTATTTCCTCTTTCCCAGAAGGAAGGCTTCAGGCGGGTTCAGCCTTTCAGGGAGCTCAGTGACTCAAATGTGAAGCCTGCACTTAGGGCTCAGGGCCCATGGCTTGCTCCAGAGGGTGCCCGAAGGCAGTGAAAGAGTTACCTCTGGAGCAGCAGCCCGGGGTGATGAAATGGATAAGCAGGCACTCCATTCATCTGCTGCAAGCACTGCCTGACCTTGGGCTGTGGCAGAGGAAAGGCGTCCTGCTCCTGGGAACAAAGGGCAAGGGAAGGAGGGTGACTCAGGAGTCCTGCTGGCCTACGTGGGATCCCGGGGAGGGCAGCTCTGCTGTCCCACGGCCCTGCTTGGCAAGCGGCGAGGGCCACCCGCTGCAACACACCGGCTGCAGAAAGGGAATCCATACGTTGCCCAGGCCCACCTTCTGTTTTAACAGCGAGGAAGAGTTTTCTTGTTTTTTTTTATTTTTGGGGTTTATGTGCCTCGTTATCTCTGGGAGCACAAACTTGAAGGTGTAGTTGATACTGGGCTGGACCGTGGCATATGAACAAACAAGAGTCCACTTGGGGAAAGGTGGAGTTTTTGTAAATTATTTTTCAAAAACCACAGCTGGAGCTACCTAAACACAAACACTTGAGGTGGAGAAACATGAACCGCTGAGGGCTGAGCCCTTTCAGGCCTAATTATTGGAGGCCTCCCGCCCGTAGCCCTCTCATGGCAAAGCACGTGCTGAGGTGGTAGGAGTCAGGGCTACAAACGTCTCCATTTACGACGAGCTCAGCTACTCGTGGTGCCATTGATTTGTGCAAGGTCCAATGTTTTCTCCTCCCGCCTGAGGAGAGGCTGTGTTGGTGTGAGGACTGCAGCTGCACCGTAACACCCTGCACACCGCACCGGGTGTCCCATGCCGCTTTGGGGACAGCTTAGACACGGGGAGCGGGTGCAACCGGTGGGGCAGGTGCCACGCTGCAGGTGAGGCGTCGCCCTGGGAGGGCAAGCGGGTGGCTGGGTGTCCCCACAGCAGCATCCCATCCCGCCAAGAGCAGCTGCCCCGCCAGCAGGACGACCAGCAGGACTTGGCCCCGGCGCAGGAGGAAAGGATCCAGGGGCTCTGCTGACATAGCAAGCCACTAGAGAGCACTCTCAAATGTATTTATACCCTTTGCCTAAGTGCTAGTTCATAAAAACACGCGGTTGCCATGGCCTGGTTTACAGCACATCTAAAAAGAGAGCTCCCAAACATACCAGGTTTTCTGAGGCCACCGCAAAGGCGGTCAAAGCCTCCCCTGTGCGGCGCCTTTCCCACCCACCTGGACCGGGGCACAGGGCAGCACCCGCCGGCTCCATGCACCCTCTCTTGTCCCACACTGCTGCCCATTTACAAATAAAAGCCAGAAACAGTATTAAAAAAAAATTTTTTTAAATGATATTGCACTTGGGCAACTATAGCTTTTTTGAGTTTTCTTTTTTTATATAGAAAAAAGTGCAAGAAGTATTTAAAGCTCCTACTTTCCTTATACTTAGCGCCAGAAGTAAAAAAATAATAGAAAAAATGGCAACAGGTTAGTTCAATGGCTATCAGCAAAAGCACTGTGCAGGTGATCTGCCAGGAAAAAGTATGTTTAAAAAAGATGGGTTCAGAAAAAAAAAAATAATCACACATTCTTCATTAAAACACTTTTAATACTACACAAATTACAGTATCACCTCTTTTAAAAAGTTTAAAAAGGAATATTAACAGTAGCAGTGTTGTAGCTAAAGCACTTCAAAATAAAAAAAAAAAAAAAAGGCTTGTAGCCCAGGTAGTACTACACTGGTAGAAAGGGAGAATCCACCAGCACGTTACTGTAACTCAGGTAAAAAGCAACGTAGAGTGTGAGAAAAAATGAGCTACGCATGAACATCCTCAGATTTTAACTTTTTTCCCCCTTTTTTTTTTGGTTTCCTTTTGCAGTTCTGAAATTCTATGGTGCAGATTAGACTTGGCCACTTCTTTTCCAGCTACGTTGTTCCCAGGCCACTGCCTGGCATCACCAGCCAGGGAGTTTCCATCCTCTCCAGGAGCTCCCAGAGCTGGGGGAGCAGGACTGCTGGCGGCGAGGAGGAGGAAGGTACGCTTCCTTACTGGCCTCTCCGCCCAATCATACCAACATCCCTCAGCCCCAAAACAAGGGTATGCTTTGTCAGGAGCAGGTCTCACCCTTGGCAGGCTCAGAGCTGAGCCACCTGATAACACAGA
>VZSC01003572.1:21592-66039 GCA_013398225.1 Steatornis caripensis | reverse complement strand
CCAGCGCCCCCCTGGCGGAGGGGGGCCTTGCGTCGCCCTGCGCCGCCCCCCTGCTCGTCCCGGCGCTGGCTCCTAGCGCCGGCCGCCGTGCCAGCTTGGGTGACTTTGCAACTGCACGCCCGGCTGGGCGGCCCGGAGGCGCCGGGCTGTTCACAAGCAAAAGAAAAACCCGCCCCGGCCCCCGACTCAGCCGCACACGTCGGGGCGGCGGCCGCGGCTGCTGCCCCTCGAGCTGCCCTGGAGCCCTCACGGCTCGTACCCGCCCTGCGGCAGCCCGCCGGGGCCGGGGGGTCCGGAGGAAGGGGAAGGGGACGGCCCGGCCCCGGAGAACCAAGGGTTAACACCGGCTGGCTTTTCCCGAGCAGNCCCCGGCCCCCGACTCAGCCGCACACGTCAGGGCGGTGGCCGCGGCTGCTGCCCCTCGAGCTGCCCTGGAGCCCTCACGGCTCGTACCCGCCCTGCGGCAGCCCGCCGGGGCCGGGGGGTCCGGAGGAAGGGGAAGGGGACGGCCCGGCCCCGGAGAACCAAGGGTTAACACCGGCTGGCTTTTCCCGAGCAGCCCTCCTTTCACATTGCATCAAAGTCCTTTAAAGCTGTTTTTCTTCCCTCCTCCCCTCCGCGGCTGGAAAGACGCTTTATCCATGCATGCTAAGTAAACAGATCTTTGTTTTCGTCTTCCACCCACTGCCCTCTTTCTCCAGCCCGAAGCTGGAGCCTCGCCAAGCAGGCTGCAGCGATTGCTGCCTCCACACACACACACACACACACACACACACACACACACACACACACGCACATACACACACACGTACAAGGGGAAGAAGCCGGCTTTCTCGGGTGAGGCAATGCGCCTGCAATTGGCTGGGACAAGGCAGGAATTGTAATTGCACTTCATCATGTGACGGCTTATGAAAGAGGAAGTTTGGATGCTTTAGTCACGTACTCCTTTGCCCTCTTGCTTTAGCCTCCAGGTTCTCCGAAGGAAAAAATTACATATATTTATATATACTGGTGGAAAGCCAAGAAACAGTATGTTTGCACATTTCGATCCTGAGCGGAGCGGGAGTGCTAGCTGAGTGAGGCTGCAGCGGAAGAAGAAAGCAAAGCTTTCAGCTGTGGCAGGCTTTTAACTGCAGGACAGAAAGTGTGATCTGTATTTATTTTCCTTTCTTTCTAATGAAAACTAGCTGCTTGGAAAAGTTGAGATGAACTGTATTCTGTTTTTGCCGGATTTGCTGCCTTTGAATTCATGCTGGTGGAAAAAGCAAAAAAACTCCGCATGTTACCGAGCTCAATGTCAAAAAGCTGATAAAAAAATAGTGTCAGTGCTACATAGGAAATGTGGTTTGTGTATCAAATCAAAAAAAAAAAGTCCTCAAAGCTGCTGACTGTTACAGCAGTAACTGCACAGGAATCGAACAGGTAATGCATTTGTTTCATGTTCCTTTTTTTTTTTTTGGAAACAGAAACCATCCTTTTGTGCCTGATCTCTGCAAAATGCCCCTTGCTATGACATGCCAACGCTACAGATAGGAGCAGCGAGTGCTGGAGGACACCTGATGGGTTGTGGGGCCTATGCCGGTTTGGGGCAATGCCTGACCAAGGAGCACCATGGTGGCACGGATGGGGGCCCAGCATGGCGTGGGAAGCACTCGCCTTGCCCTGGTTGTGCCCAGTGTCATGGGTGAGGGAGGGAAGGGAGAGGAGAGGTTGGAATGGGGTAGCTCTTTTAAGATGAACTCTGTCTGTCAGCCCCACATCAATGATACGGTGAGCCCCTTCTCACCCTGTGGTTTTTGGCTTTTTTCAGTGAACCACAGTGAGGTCTTGCTGTGTTTATCCACTCCTCTCTCCCTGCAGGGTCCTGTTTCCCTTCCTGCCTTTCCTCTGCACTGCTAGCCTCCGCACTGTGAGCAGCGATCACCCCTTGTCCCACAGCTGTGCCCCCAGCCTGCACTTCACCCAAGTACCCATCCTCCGTGGGGCCTGCCCTTCCGTGTCCAAACCTGTGCTCCTCACCTGCCTCCCTGTGCCCTTGGCATTCCTCTTTCCCTCCTAATGGTGGGCTGGCCCACATTCTTCTCCTGCAGACATGCACGGCTTCCTCCACTGGTCTTACTTGCGTCGTTCTGTTGGGGCAGAAGCGCTGCAGCGTGGTAGCGAAATGGCCAGGACTAAGATGTGAAGGATGATTATGCTGGAGGGTGCTACTACCTCTCCTTCTTTGATCCGTAATGAATTATGGAGGCTGCTCTCCCGGAACTGAGAGGGGAGAGGCTAGGAACAGTCCTTGAAGATTTGGATTTGGTCAGATGCTGGTGATTTTGGGCCAAGGAGCCCACCGAAGCAGTGCCAGCGTGGCTGAAAGCAAGACCTGCCAGCTCAACCTGCAGAAAATCCTGACAGCAGATTACAGGCTCTGCCAGTGCACAGCCGGGAGTTTGGTCATTAAATATTTGTTATAACGTTTGTAGAGTTTCTGTTGAAAGGAGAGTTCAGGTAGGAACAGAGGGGCCTTGCCTCCGCTCTGAGGTGCCTCTTGATTTTATGGCGTCTCTGCTGTTTTCATTCCTACTGGAGATGGCAGGTTGCTCCAAAGGGTTTTACAGAAAGCTGAATGAACTCGGGTTTCAGTGGGCTTCTTGCCTAGGTAAGGATTATGTGATTTCTGCCAACAGTTCAAAAGCCCCTAAAGCAACTGCCGGATCTTGCTTGTAGACAGCTGCTCGTGTTTGCCTGCAAGAGTGAGCTACTGGTAGCCATTTTAGAAACACTGAAACTTTTGATTTTCATGTAAAGTGATCCATCATTTTGAAAGTGAATCCCCTCCGCCCACATTTTAGGTATGGGTTTTGAGATCTACAATTCAAACAGGAGTTCGGGTGATGTCCTGCTTTCATGTTGATGCTGGTCCCAAAGCCAGCCTTACGGCATGCTAGAAAGAAAAAAATCTTACAGAAACAGAAAAATCTCCATCCAATGGTGTTTTATTTAGTGCCATAGGGGAAAAAAAAGATACTGATGCAAACAACAGTATCATCAGGCGCAGCCTGTTGACATAAATAGGCTTTGGACAGGCTCATGGTAAGCCACCGATCCTGCAGATGTTTACAACCACTTATAACTTTATTCACAGGAGCATCAGTATGAATGTAAAGCCATGAGCGCTTATGTGCTCGCAGGAGGAGAGCACGCTTCCCTGAGAGGGGCTCATCAGTGGCGTGCTGACAGCCACCCTGCCCTGCAGGCTGGAGCTCACTGCTGATGGCAGGAGCTGACAGGGGCACTTGCGGAAAAAGTATCCGTGGAGGCTGGAGGGAGGTCTGAGAGGGACTTGAGCAGCTACTCAGTGTCTGCGTTTTGCCATACATGGGGGCCTTTTATTAACTCCTCAAAGACAGCTTTGTTGAACGCTGCTGTTTGGTGTTAACTTCGGAAGAGCGATGAGGCACCACCTAAGCAGAGCCTGCCTAGAAAAGGAAGCAACAGCAGGACACTGGTGTGTCATGAGCTCATGGCTATCTCCTGAAATAGGGAGATGCTACGTATGCTGCTATTATGCTATGATTTTTTGCTCTAGAAAGTTTGGGCAGGGCTAGTTAGCAGGAAGTCGCAGTGTGAGCAAGACCCTAGGTGTCACAGCTTCTGCTCCATTGGTGGGCTCTACCCTAAGCTGTTTGGAGTGAAAAATTGTGCATTTTCTTTAAAAAAGGAAACAGTTCTGGTTTTAACCGAGCAGTTGACTTTACACCCTCTTTTCAAGTAGCAGTAGGAAAAAAGCAGCCAGGAAAAGATCATGGAAATACTTGAGAAATTCAGAGGTTACTACCCTCCGAAGAGAAATAAAAACTTCAGAGAGATACTTCCAGATGCCAGAAGAAAGGACAATTGATGTGGAAAAGCTTCCGCCCCTTATCCCCAGGCTGGGTAAATAGGCATGTCAGGTTATCCCATTTACACCCCACCTTGGTGCTCTGCATTGCGAGCCACAGTCAGCAATTGTCTGTGGACACGGGCGAGGGGGGGCAGGAATGCAGCGGCTGGGGGCTTCCTGGGGCGCGGACAGAGCGGCCGGCTGGCCGGGTGACCCCTTCCCAAAATAAACAGGAAGCCGTGACCCCTGTGCGACACCGCGCCAGCTCTGCTCCCTGCCTTCTGCGCGGGAGTCGACCCTCCGAAAATTGGACAGGGATGAGGACTTCACAGGAAACGTTACAAAATAAGAGCAGAAACAGATCGTCTGTTGAAAAAATTATGGAGGGCCTTAAAACTCCTTCCCCCGGGCAGTCATATTCCTTGTCTGCGCTTCATCCTCCTGAGCCCACGTCGATGCAGCATGCAAAACACGGACTAGCTGCAACCAAGGGGCAGAGCTTCCCTTTCTGCATGCATTGAAGAGCCGTTGTGCCTGAGCAAAGCAAGAAGAGCCCCAGCGAGGGTGCGCCAAGGGGTTTCTTGGTTCAGCTGGGTAGATTGGGCTGGGAAATGCTTTTTCCCTGCTTGGGGGAGTTGGCGGCAAGGTCCTCACATGAAATACAAGCCGAAATCGAGGCCCAGACTTTCTTGAAGCCTGGGCCAGAGCTATTAAAGCTGTTTCCAGCGTGGGAGTTCCTGTATTACCAAAACGTCCCCCCGAAGGAGCAAACTGGTGCTCGCTGACAGCTCCAGCTGGCAAGTCACCTCCTGGGCCCCCCAGAAGAGCTGGCCATCCCTAAAGGCCTTCCAGCGTCAGTGGCCACCGGCCCCACAGTTTGGGGCTGGGACAGGACCACCGCTGGTGCGGGAGGCAGCCCAGCTGAAGGTAGTCTTTGCTGCTGCTGACCTCAAGGTTTCCTGCCAGCATCGGTGGGTTTGCAGTCCCACTTTTCTGCTCACTTGGTGGTTGCCTCGTCCTCGCCGCAGCATGCGGGTGCCTGGAGGGGCTGGGGGCCCTGAGGGGCAGGTGCTGATGGGTTTGGCCTCTGCACAGACCGGCTAATTCAAAGAGTCTTGAAGGGAGAGAGGAAGGGGGAGATGGATTTCCTCTTCGATTGTGTAGCAATTGCTAGAATTTTATAGTTAACCAAACGCTGGCACTCGCCTTACTAGGTAGCAAGATGCACCACACTGGTGCCCTTCCTGCCCATGCCCCTTTGTCCCCCCACCCTGAAGAGGCTGCTCCTTAGGGGAAACATTACAACACATGGAGTGATGTGCAGCTGCTACAGGACAGTCTCTTGAACAGACCACTCTTCCTTCACGAGGAATTTCGGGCACTGGCATGCAAAAGCTGCAAGCCAGTGTGTTAGGCTGCAGCCTTGGTTTGTTTCAGGCCTGTTGAGATATGGTTGGCGTGCCCACCACGCTTCTGCTAGTCATCGCGGCTGTATTACTTCAATTTTGCAACATAACAAGAGTTAACAGAAGTGCGCCCAAATCCGAGAAAACATAAAATGCAGATGAAATTTGTTTCTGCCCCTCTCTCCCACCACTGCCTCTTATTCCTCGCCCGTTCTCTCCTCCCGATGCCTAGGGCATTCGTCTGCAGGGAGCCCCTCAGGGAGCCCTCGGAGCAGTCAGAGCTAGGGGCAAATGCTCTTCTCTGTGCTTCAGCCCCTAGCCTTAAGTTTTTGCTCACTGCTGTCTAATATGTTAAGTAAAAGCAGGTAAAAGAGGGTATTTCTATCTTCTTGTACCTTCTGTGATATGCATAGTATACTACTGTGTAGCAATGCTGAGGAGCAATACTTACAAGTTTAGGCATTAATGATGCATTTGTAAACTTAAAAGCAGAGCTGTATTGCATTACCTCATCCTGTCCACTTGTACAAGAAACCACACACATCGCTTTTCCAGGCGCCTACATCCCTCCTGCCCAAATGCTCACACCGAGCCCCAGAAAGAGGTGCATGCTACGAAGTGCAGTTGAGTTCATATTTGATAAAAAGAACACCAGCAACATTAATAACTGGTTCCTGTGCTGAAACCGGCAATTAAACTCAGTCTTTTCCTCTGGATTTCAGTCATTAAAGGAACTTGCCAAAGGCTGGGACTTGACATATCACTTAGTCTCCCAGATGGACTGGATGAAGGACTGAGGACCAGTCATTTTTGTAATGGGACCTGCTGAGGACCTTGCATCACGCCCGAGGGATGGCTGTGCTGGTGAGCTCGCCGGGGCAGCTGCAGAGGCTGCTTGCATAGTCGCCACTTGCTGCTGATCCAGGGGTCTCGCACATGCACTTGGAAGGTGCCAGATGGGTGTCCCTTGAGAACCCTCTCCCTCACATGTCTCACCACTCGGGTTCGGTGTGCAGTCCGTCATGATCAGGAACACTGAGCAGCTACTTTTTTGCTCACTAGTTGGCTTGGAGAGTCCTTTAGGGGCTATGCCAATGGCAGCCGGCACAGAGGGCATCACTGTCCTTTGGTGTTGGACCTCATGGCACCTCGTGGCAGCTTGCTCAGGCATGGGCAGGTGTGTCCACACCTGCATTAACCACCTTGTGGGGAGCAGCAGCAAGGAAAATTACACCAGCAAAGACTTCAGCAAGGACTAGTTACCTGCTGCTCACCAGGGCCCCTCCAGTCATCTCCCCAGGCATGACGAAGACATGGCCCAAGACTCAAATGAAGGTCCTTTGCTTCACTTCCTGGACACACTGCACAGCCTCAGAGGTGAGTAACTTCTGGATATCGCATATCTGGGATGTGTTTCAGTTGCTGATCCAGAGGCAAGAGGACAATCACCTTCATCATCCATTTTCCCTCTGCCAGTTACTATTATTTCTAACTGCTGTTCCACACACATTGTAATTAAGTGGAAAAAAGACAGACCAAATGAAAAAGGGTATGAGCCTCTCACAAACATCTCTGTGCTAGCTGCAGCCTGACTCAGCCTTCAATTAACATTCTTACTTAAAATAGTTTCGTTATACAGCTTTTGTTGAATTTTACATAATAGCAGGCCAAATCACCGCCCCAGAACGCCTCACTGAAGAGAGGAGCTTGGCCCTGGTCTCATGGGTACCATCTGATCCTGTCTTTGATCCAGATGGCCTTGGACGTGGGTGAGCTACCAGAGGAGAGCGTGCAGTACACCTGCGGCTCTGCCTTGGTGGGCACATTGACGTGGCACTGCCACCAAAAGAAGTGGTCCTGCTCTCCCCGACCCTGGCTGCTCGTTTCTGCCCAGCACTGGCCGCCGTGTCACACTGGGATGGATGCTATAGCGAACCCGGCAGCGCCAACAGCCACGGCACATCTAAACCCGACCCAGTGCCCCCATCCCACTGCTCCTGGGGTGCTCCTGGGGCAAAAGGGAGTGGGTCCGGATGGGCAACTGGGGAGGAATATCCTCAGTGGCATTTGTTTGCAACTGCCACAGGAGGCCCTCGTGTTGCACCTGCACCCATCGCCTTGCCCACCGCCGGCTGTGCCAGACCTTCCCAAGCTGCCGGAGGGCATGCCGACATGGAGGGAGGGACACATAGGCCAGCAGGGCTTCCTAGGGACATGTGGGCACTCTGGAGATGCGTCTGATTTCCTGCCAGGTCCTGAGGAGCTTGCAGGCTGGGTTCCATCTCCTGCAGAGCAGGATGGCAACCCTGCTGCCATCAGCGATAAAGATAATGTGGGGAAACCTCTGCACAGGGCTCCTCCTCTTCACTGCATAGGGATGTCCTTATGGCTCAGTAGTGCTATAAGAGCAGTGCTATAAGAGCGTTTAACTGCCAGCATGATTTTTTTGTTGTTGTTCTTATCATTCCTGGCTTCTAACGGCTGCTAACATGCTCTATGTGTGTGCATATGTGCACGTTAGTATGTGTGCCCACAGAATATAAAATGAAGATTCCTGTTAAAATCTGGAAAATTTGCACATGGGATCGAGGTGTGAAGTGAGTATGATACTACCATGTACTACTTCAGTCATTTTAAGCCATTGCTGTCACACTTACGCCTCCACAAACACTCTCTGGAATTGTGGGAACCTCAGCCTGGGTTTGCACGATGCTGCTGAAGCAGGACAGTGTTTCAAATGGGGAGAAGGCTGGGAAAATAAGGACCCAGGCACAGCTAAACCTAATATTGCTCACCACCTCCGACCTCAGGTAACCAATGAACACAGCGGGCACCATTCCCACTGGGGGCAGCTCCACTAAGTCACTGAATTTGCCCCAGGGCGGCATTTGGCCCAAGGTGATCACGCGCAGCACCGCTTAACCTGAGATCAGGGGGCTGTGCAGTTGACAGGTCCCCACCGCCTCATGCAAAGGGCCATCATGTCTGCTTGGCTCAGTTCAGAGTCCCAGCCCAACCCAGCGTCGTCACTGAAGGAGAGTCTCTCCTGCGAGTGCCCCCCTCCGCCGAGGAGCTGGGAAAATTCCTAGGGACGACGTAGAAGTCACGTAATGGGCTCGGCTCTGCTTCCGCTGGGAGAGCCTGCGATGGCACGCAACCTGTGAGGAAGTAGGTTAATGCAAGCGAGGTTCTTTCTTCTGAATTTTGTTTTATACCGAGAGTTATGTGTTTTGGCAGACTTTTTGATGAATAGGTCAGCAGGGTGTGGAAATGTATTCTAAAGCTTTCTGCATCCTTGCACATGCTTCTAGTTGCCAGGGTTTTGCCTGCTGCTTCACTTGGAAAGGTTTAAAAGAAAATGCAAATTGTAGGCAAAGGGCAGAGATAGGTTTTTGTAAATACGTTTGGCATGGATTTTAGCCCATTCCCTTGTCATTTGTGAAACAACTGAAAGAACCCCCGCTCAGCTTCAGACAATATGAAAATACCAGTTTTTCTGTTTACAAATGGTAAAAAAAGACCATCGCAAGCTGCTATGTGTACCTTCAGATAGCATATGTAAATATCCATAACATTGTCTTTGCCTCAGAATTGGTACAAGGCAAGTATGGGAAGAATGTGGACTTTTTCACATCATCATCCAAAACTAGCATCGGTAACAGAAAGATACTGTTTCACGTACATTAAAAAGAGGCGTGTGTTTCTGCACAGTGGGGTTTCAGAATCAAACTTGCACACCTGAAGTATGAGAAAAATCATATGAGCAAAAGACTAGGAAACTCTCTTCAGATGTAACCAGATACACCATCTGACAGACTGGAATACTTAAAATCCTCTTTAACCAACGGCATGTCAAGACATGCCTGCTCCGGACACTGTTAAGACATCCAGCCCCCATATTTTACATACCCTCCTAATTACATACATATGTTTGGTATCATATTTGACCTCTCTGTTGCAACAGAGTGCCAAGCAAAGCACTCCTCGTCTTAGGTCTGACAGAGGAATTAAGCTGGAAAATGTGGGGGATTCACAGTGGTTGTAACCCTCATACACACACTAGAGTCCCAGGCACCAATAAGCAGTACAACAAAATAAAAACATTTTAAAAATCTCCAGTGCAAGTGTGCACTTTTTAATTTAAAGTATGCTTTGGGCTCTTGGTCTTGTTTTTTGGAGTGCTTTGGTATTCACACCTCTTAACGCTTCCTCTATAACCTGGCAGCTCACCAGCTTCCAGGTTTCAGCTTCTTCAGAAAAGACTGTTTGCACAAAACTTACATCATTCCAGAGTGAGAATCTGACTCATTTCAGTTGACAGGATTTTTGTCACTGAATCCAGTAGGCTCAGGTTCCCAGTGCACTGGGAATGGCTTTATGTGAAACCCTGGGCTGCACAAGGTGGTGGAAATACTGAGCAGAAGACACCAGCTGCACAGAGAAATTCACTGTTTTCTTCCCTCCTCTAAATTCTCTAAGAAGCCGAAGCCAAAAATCACATCACTGCCAGCAAGAAGGGGATTGGGCCCTTTATAGATATAGATATAAAACCAGGTAAATGGAATTATTTGGCACTAAATGCACGTGCTTTAAAAGCGCATTAACAATGAGAAAAAGATCTGAAGGTACAGTGATTCCTAAATGGTGGCCTTTGGACCACTGGTGTCATTTTGGAAAGGAAATGGCAACGGCGAGAGAAAGAGCAAAGCGGACGACACCCTGCACAAGGGTGGATTTCACTCCCAGCCATTTCTCAGCTGAGACACAAGAGTTTTTCCCGAGTGCAGTCCGCAAGGCTGGATCACAGCCCCTCAGCCTTCAGCACGTCGGGATTTCCATATTCAAGACAATGCATCTGGGATTTTTTGGGTGAGCTGCACCTCCTGTATGTTTTACTTGGACGGCCGGGTTTAAATACCATGCTGCTCTGGTCTCCTTTAGCACTGTTATTACAGCCTTGTTTGTGAGGCAAGAAGAGTAATCCTCATGTAAAAATAATAGTATTTCAGACCTAGACAGCAGATGGTGTTACTAAATACCTGGGCAAAGTCTGAAGTCATCGTGCTCTAACAATTAACGAGATATATTGTCTATCACTTAACAGGTAACCTCCTAGTGTGGGATGTTTGCAAGGCCGAGCAGAGTGGCAAGTGGTATCTTGTCCAAGCCCAGATAACTCTTCCAGTTAAACAGATATTTGGCAACCATTTTCTTGCCTAAATTTGTTGCTACCAACACACTGGGTAGAAATAATATGATTCCATTTAATCTCCTAAACAATCCCTCCTTTAATGATCTACGTTATGTTTTAAGTGGACGGCAACAATCTGAGCACTTATTGATAGTTGCCTGGCATATAGGTTAATTTATAAGAGCACAGAGAGGCAAGTCCTCAGGTGATGTAAATCATTGTGAGTCTGCCACAAGGTATGTCTCTGCCTGGCTCCGGCAAGATACCGTGCGTGTGAGGTGGGTTCGCCAGACGGCTTTTGCAGTACACAGAGGTCTCCAGCCATGGGGCATGTTTATTCTTACTCACGGCACCGCTCTCCTAGGGAAAGCATGAGTTTATCTGTGTTGATAAAGTTGAAATTGAACCTTGGTAGTATGTGGCAGGGCTGTCCTCATTGCATGATCTAATAAAATTTTCAGGCAGAGCTGCCTCTAAGGATTAATCTTATATCATAACAACGCCTTCCCTGAACTTTACCTCTCAGCTGAGGGGTGACTATTTTGCTTCTTCAATGGCACTCCCAGGTGTGAATGCAACTTTGTGCACCTGTTCATTTCCCCATTTTTTCCTCAGTTGTTTCTTCCCTGCCCGTACCTCTTAGAGAGTTTGCCCAGGCCAGCTGCCCGGACCACCCTATTAAACAGCCACAGCCATTCCAGCCGAGCCCAGGTATACTTTTGCCTGAGCAGGGCAGCTCGCTCCCATCGGCATGCGTGACCTTCAGAAAGACAGCTCCCTGAAGTGCAGCCTGCCTTCTCTTCTGCCCTTGCCTTGTTTTACGACTGCGGGCGAGGGCGCCCACATCGCTTTCAGGGATGTAGACCCCTCCATCATCTCTTTTGGGCCTTCAAGGAAGCCATGGAGGCTGAGCACTGCTCTTTGGGGCAGGTTCTGGCTTTCATTTGATGACTGTATAGTGGCAAGACGGGGAGCTGAGGCAGAGTCCTGTCGGTGCCAATAGTTTCACACGGTACTTTTCCTCCATGGTAATTGCTCTCCTGCTAGGATCCATGAACTTGAGAACAAAGTACATTTTATTATTTACAAGGGTTAGATGACAAACACAAACAGATGGTGCAAAGATGACTCCTAATGCATAGTGATCAAGGAATTTAATATTCATGGATAAGGGCCTGGAAGATTAAGTAAACAGATTCAATATGCAGGGAAAAGTATCTCCTAACAATGCATAAAGTCAGCACGGCCTTTTGTGCCCTGTTGCTGCCTGGGTAAAGGTGATTAACATGAAGGAAAAGACTGGCCAAATTTTGCAGTCGTCTTCAAGTGCTCAAATCGAGCAGCATCTCTGGAGGGAAACCCTCGGAAGCGGTTTTTGCAAGACTGAGAAAAAACCTTCTATTTTGCTGTTGAAGAGGGCTGCAAAGCCTGAGCGCGTTCCGGTCTGCTGCTGCTGCCCTTACGTAAAGCAGCCTTACCTGAATGACACTGCTGTTTTAGCTGGGACTGGTCGGATGACTTACGATTACTCACCCGAGCAAGGGTTGTGGCACTGGAGTCTCACCACACCGCTTTGCCGTTAATGATACTTCTCGTGGCAGAAGCTGGGATTTCGCTGGTGCTGCTTTCACATGTAGTCATCTTGCAGAGACAATTTCAACACTGATTAATATTACGAGTCAGGTCCTTGGCATGAATCATCCTGCCCTTCCAGATGACTTTTTCTTTCTGCTGTTTACATCAGAGGCAGGGAATTTTGATGCTTTTTTGTGCCTGCCACTAAAGGAGTGTTTCATGTGAGAAGCGATTTCCAAACTCACTTAAGTCATCCCTCCATATATTTCCTTTTGTTGTTGTTGCTGCTCTCATTTTGAGCGTGGGCAGCTAGCAAGACGTTTCTAAGCCGCTACTGACTGAGCGCTGAACATACGGCAAAAAAGAAAAGCAAGGGGAAGATTTTATTGATACACACTGCTGGATTGTGCCCAAAAGTTTGCTCTGCAACTTTAATCAGTCCTCCATTTTTCTTGTCCGGATCAGGTTGCTGAACAAACAGATTATCTGGAGTTTGGTCACCCCGTCGGCTTATGCGATCGCTCAGCCCTGGGAAGGTATGCGCATGGAGACAGAGGCTGTGGCAAGAGCAGGGCAGCAGCGGTGAGGTATCTGGCTCTCAGCCTTCTCTTAGAAAAGCCCCTTGCCAGTGCAATATAGGGTCAGGGTGACAGGGCCTACAGACAAATGGGAGAAGCTAGGAGATGGGGTAGGGCTGGAGAAGGGTCGAGCTCCAAGCTGCAGCACACAAAGAGCAGTGGAAAGCTGCCCATGGACATGGAGGTGCGCTCTCCCCCTGGCACCCCACCACTACAGCTTCAGGAGGAAAAATGACACCCCAGACTCAAGAAAAGGCACCGCTGTTTGGCTGCTCTATTTTCATTCTTGTTCTGAAGCTGTAGCCACCACAGCTATTCCTATGGCTGCCTCCCAAATCACCAAAGATATCAGGCACCTCTGGATGCTCTTTCTTAGGATCTTGCTCCTCTGCCACGCTTTCTCCATAGCACCCGGCAGCACCCTGGAAATGGTATCGGGTACTTGAATCCTTGTGAAGGGGTCCATGTGAGGAAAGGTGTGTTTATTGCCGTGACTCAGTGTCAGATTTGCAGGGGGGCTACAGCTCTTCACGAGGAAGGCACGCTGCTCACAGCAGCAGGGGCAGAGCATCTCCACATCTGGTATCTGCGTGGAAATTTGTCTCGCTCTGTGGATGCATTTGGTTGACATGGCTGTGCAAGCTGGAATGTGGCCCAAGAATACGGCAGAGAAACCTGTCCTGTGAATAAAAGCCTTTGTTAAGATGGATCCCATCTGTACATGATTTCATCAGCTCCATGAAATGTACAGGACATTCATATGGTGAAATAGGCAGAGCTCCTGTTCCAAGAGAGAAAACCCTTCTGTCTGCTTTTCCACAGGAATCTGTTACCATCCGAGGAGGTGAAACGTGTGATGCTGTTGCTGCTCCTAACTGCGGGACAGGACAAGCGTTGGGACTATGCTAACATCATCATAAAAACAACGTGCACGGAGAAGCATCAAAAAAAAGCACACCCCCGAAAAAACGGGCATTGCCCTCTTCTTTGCCTTCTCTTCCTTAAATATGGAGATGCTTAACGCAGTGTAAATACAATTCAGGCCAGCTGATGAGCAGTCCACAGTGCTGAAACACTTCTGCCGTCCAAGCCAGCTCCCTGCCAGCGATTTCATTTACCATATGTTTGGTGTGGTTTTTGGCAGAGTCAGCCTGAGGATTTTTTTGGGCAGGCCTGCAGAACAGTCTTTCCCTGCCTCCACCCAAACGTGAGCAACTCCTGTCTGCCACCATCACGCTGTTGTGCAGGGTCAGCCTGGCTGTTTTGGGCAGAATTAGTCAGAGGGGCCTCTGGAAAAAAACCCAAAGAGGGTTGATTCATTTTCTGTGAGAGTATTTGTGTTAAGGACACTGTAGGAAGACAACTTCTTCAGCATCATGCCCAGTCGCTATTTTACCTGCTTTTCCCATTGTGCAGTAATATCCCCAGTGATCACTGCTTGCTTTCCTGCTGAGGAGGCCCAAGGAGGCTACGAACAGCAGTGAAGGTAGAATCTGACATGAACGGGAGTCGCAGCAGAGTTGGCAGTACTCAGCAGCAGTCTACCAAAATGCTTTCCTGCAGCCACCTCATTTTTCTGGTTTGGTTTCTGTTTCTTTGCTGCGAGTGTCTGTTAGTTTGCAGAGGAAGCTGCTGAAGTGTGAGCCAGGGGAGCTCCCGATGCCAGCCTCCCCGTGCAGCCCGAAAGCCCAGCTCGGGGCAGTGGTGGCCATCCCAGTCTCTTCCTGGGCACCAGCTCAGCCACCTGGTGACAACGCTGACGGGTAAGAAGGTTGACGGCTTTCCCAGGAAAGGAAAAGAGAGGGTTGGGTATGCACCAGGAAGCATTAGCTCACATGGGTGCCAGTAAGGAGCAAACCTGGCACGGTTAGGACGCTTTTCTCCAGGCATCGGATACGGCATCAGGGACGGCTTGCTGCAGCCTGGCTGCACTTCATGCTTCTGCTGCCTGCTGCAGGGGCTGGCCAGCTTGGGCAAAACCAGAGCGAACTGCAGTGTGGGGCACGTTGCTCTGGAAAGCCAGCGCTGATGCTAATGTACCTTAACAGACCACCTGCAGCAGTCCAGTAGTTGGGATGGAGGTGCTGGGCAGTGCTGGAGGACTGCACTGGGATATAGTGTCCCTTACCCTGGGACGCACTACCCCAACATACAGTCTGGCTGGAACAATCCAGTTAGGGCAAGTCTAGCCACAAGAAGAAAAAGTAAAAAAGGGAATTTAAACACACCTACCTGCCCTTTTTTAAGCAGATGCCAGAAGATGGGAAGGTCTGGCTGCCCCTTTCTGTCCTGCCCCATGCTCGGAGCACGTATTCCCAGGGGAATAGCAGTATTTCACAGAGCCAAGTCATGTTCCTCCAGCAGAGAAGCTTTGCAAACGAGTCACAGAGTGTCTGTTCACCAGGCACTATTCTCTAGACTTGCTGACCTCAGGGAACAGCTTTGCCAGGTGAGCCCTCCAAGCAAAGACTGAAAAAAACCCCAGTAGCCTGCAGGGCTGCAATTCCTCCCTCCCTTTCTGCAGAATTAATTGTTAGAAAGGCATTGCAGCTGCACGGCAGCCAGGGACTCTGTCCTCTCTGGAGGAAGGCATTAACATTTGGCCTCACGTCTGCATTTCTGTCCTCTGAACCAGTGTGTCTGACCATCCTGATTCACCCTGGAACCAAGATGTGGAATTTGGCTTGATATCCATTGGAAGGAAATGTAAATATTCATGCCTATAGCAGCTTCTTTTGCAAGTGTGCTACCCTAGCAAGCAAACTTGTGTCCCAGCTGGGAGACTTGCTGTGCACAGCATGGGCAGGAGCATCCTCTTGCTCTGCCTGCCTCATCCTGCCCAGCTCAGACCCATCCCGGGGCTGCTCCTGGAGGCACCAGACCTACATACTGTAGGACTGCTGCAGGGCCCGGAGGAGCTGCCGTGCACCCACAGGAGGGGCTTGTGCCCCCTGCGCATGTGGGGCAGGGCACGAGCTGCCCCCCAGCGCTTGCAGGGGCAATTCTGGCTGAGTCAGCCAGAAGAGCGCTGAGGCTCGCCTGGGCACCAGCCCCTGCTCCCTTCCTCCATCGCTCTTCCCCAAAGACACAAGCTGGCCTTTAATCAGAGTTAGCTATGCACTGCTAACTGTCAACATCGCTTTTGTTCCACTAATGGGTGTTTGCTGTTGCAAGGCTGGAGCATGTTAACCCCAGGCAGTGACTCAGCATGCACACCCCTACCTTGAACGTGGGAGAGCTGCAAGCCAATGGGAGAGGGGCCGGATGGCCAGGGCTGCCACACGCATGGCTGAAGGGTTTCTTTCTTCCCTTTTTGCATTTCTGGAGGAACCGTTGCAAATTTCACAGACCTTTCTAGCGCAGGCAAACAAAGGGGAAATAAATTAATTCTGAGCGAGGGAATTAACATCAGTAAATAATAAGGGCATTGCTAAATGCTAGCGACCGGTTGCTTCACTTGCAGAAGCAGAGCTGGGCAGAGGCAGGCTCAGAAAAGAAGGGGAAAGTGGCCAGGCGAGGGCAGGGATCTCTGCGGAGAGAAACCAGCAGATAAAAGGCAAAAAGAACAAAGGGAGAGACGCTGGGGAAATACGATGGAGCAGATGGATCGCTTATCTGCTCTTGCATTGAATAAAATTCCCAAGTGTAAACCAAAAGCAGTGACTAACCCAAAGCTAAGGACTGGCCTATGGGAAGGGGTTGTGCTGCTGTAATCAAAGGGCCGAAGTTAAACCATTTGAGTTAAAGCACTGCACACGTGGGCTGCTGACAGCAGGAAAAAAATCTGGCTTTATGGCTTCCAATGAAGTATCACAAGCGTGGTGGCTTCCTGGTGCAAAGTGCTGAGCCTGTGCAAATGCGTGCTTCCATTTGTTCAGAAATTGTTGACGAGCTAATGCTGTACCGGCTGCCTTTGCTGGATAAGGAACGGTCTGTCTTCCAACAGGTGGTTTAATGCCAGCAAAAAAAAAAAAACCGAACAAAACAAAAACCATCAAGAGCCAGAATAAGCACATGGTACATAATTTTGGCTCTTCCAACAGATATGTGACTGGGAATTCACAAAAAATCCTGATCGATCGTATCCTGGGCACTGCCTCTTGTCTCATTTTCACTTGAATCAAAGCTACTTTAGTTAAATATGTGTCAGTGCAAGTGTTTCTAGCTCCTTAGCCCCAATATAACTGATTTTCCAGGGCAATGCAAATGCCAAGAGAAATGGCGCTCATGAGCCTTAGGGCGCTGACGCGTTCATTTGGCAAACAAACACCTGCCCTGGTCTTAGGTGCTGGAGGACCCCATGGTGTGTGGGGTGAGCAGAGAGACCTTCCCAGGGGCGCTGGGGCCAGGCGAGGGCTTTGGGCAGGGACAGGCGGGAGAGGCATCGCAGGAGCTGGCAGACGGGAGCAGCAGGCACCTTCCAGCCGCGGAGTCGGTGTGGAAACCTCCTCCTCCAGGTTTATTACTGCAAGGTGTGTGCTTGCCTGCACACTCACCCTGACCTACCCTCAGCTGGGGTTTGAACTGGCACGTCTGGCCGAGTATTTCAGATGACAGAGTATGTGTTCACTTCTGCCACCTCCAGGAGAGGAGCCGCGCGGACAGATGTAGGCCGCAACATCTTCAAATTACAGTTTAATCCACACGGGCTCATGAGTCAGGGCCGTGACTCACAGGCAGAGACAACTTGGCGTGAGGGGGATGCAGCTCGTGGCCCAGCTGCCCGCCCTGCCCGCACCGCCTGGACACAGGCCGCGCAGCCGGTGTGCTGCTTTTGCACCGCGCTGCTTTTGCGCCGCGCTGCTTCGGCACCAGCCCTGCGAGACGAACTGGGGGCCAGCTGTGCTCGCAGGAGAGCGGGCTGCTGCAGTCCGGGGGCACCGCAGCCCTCCAGCCTAAGGCAGGGGCTCCAGGCACGGCACAGGCCGCAGAGGGCATGGGTCGCTTCAGTGCCCAGCCCTGTATGAATTACAGTGTGGCCCGTAGACCCGCGTGCCCTCTAAATCCTCTAAACTGTGTTTCCAGGGCAAAACGAGGATGGAAACATGCTTTTTTAGACCACTGGATTGGTTCCAGTGACTGTTTAGACAGTAAAAGTTACGGCCCACGCATCCTGCAGCTTCCTGAGGTTTTGCTTTTTCTTTCTCTTTGCAAGAGATTAGCCTTTGATGACTGGAGATCAAGAATATTTCCACCCATACAAGGAAAGTCTGTTGGTGCTCAGCAGAAATGGGGTTCCTGTAAAGGTCTGATTATAGGTGCACCAATGATTTTAGGTGCATCAATGTTTCAGGTGTTAAAGGCGAGTCTGCATTTTGAACACATTGTGTGCTCCAAAAAACTCTCTGCCCTAGGCCAGTCCCAAGGCTTGAATATTAATAAAGGAGTTTCCCTACATGAACAACATGTACTGTCATGTCTTATGCCTGCCCTGAATTTAAAATAGCCTGGTGCAGCCATAGGAAAGTCTCACGGCACTGTAACTCCACATCAACCACAGGTAAACACTGTGGATGATAGTTTTCTGCTGGGACACCCTGACAAGTGGTTTCCAGTACAGCTTTCCTGTGGGGAATGGAGCTGATCCGGGCTGAATGCAACTGGGCTTGGAGGACTCCAGGCGTGCCAGCTTGGATGCACGTGGGCAGAGCCGTTTGTCTCACTGTTTCCCCACTGCTGCTTTGTTTTCAGCTGCCGGGACTGAGTTTCCCAAATGGAATCTTTACAGGCAACAGGATATTAAGTGATAGATTTCTGCAGTGGTCGCTTTTTTCCAAAATCCATGGGGACTGCGGCGGCTGCCAGAGGGAAGACGCTGAGAGCGGGTGCCTCATGCGGCCCATCTCCTGCCTGCCGTGCTGCCCCGCGGACTGGCATCCCCTCCGCATACTCCCCAAGGAGGAGGAGGGCAGGCCTGCTGAGGCAGCCTCTCTGATGCTTTGTCTGCGTTATGAAAAGGTGACAGTTGGAAAGTTTCTTCTGCATTTCATCCTTTGAAAGGACGTGTTTAGTGTCACTGCCTTGCTGTGGATACCTGTCCTATGTGGGAACGAAATCAGCAAGAAGTGGGACAGCGAGGTTCAGTTTGTGTCTTTGAGGGAACCTGCCTCTCATCCCCAGCGCACTGATGTTGCGGTTCTCTCCCTCTCGGAGCCCTGACTTGCAAACTTCTCCATTGCTCCATGCATCGCTGCGCTTTACAGGCATCGTTACCTTGAACTAGCCTCTGCCTTCCAGGTCTGTGCCTGCACGGAGGGCTAGCCTTCAGGGGTGTGAGAGCAAGCCCAGGGCCAAGGCATTTCTCAAGGCATTCTTGCATTGTCCCTTTCCCACAGGCATTCGCCCCAAACTGATTATCGCTTCTTTGAAGTCTGACATACAGAAAATGCATTTACTTAGAACAGGGAAGGTATGAAAACGCTAATGGCGAGGAAACTGACTGAAGAGGGAAACATTTCCAGTTCTCCTTTTCGGGTGTTTTACCAGCTCATAGAAGTGCCTCTTTGTGCCTGAGACAACCTGTGATGACAGATCAGTAATGGCCCCCAGAGACATCCCCCATCACATCTCCCTCCAGAGATCCCCCCGGGCTGTGCCGGTGGGCAATCACTGGAGGAGGGGGCTGGAGCTGGTGGCTGGGGTGGCCACCGCTCTGCACGATACAACAAACACCTTGGCTGTAATGAGAAGGGTGATGCTGCCCCTGTGTTTCCACGGCATGCAGCGAGCGACTGGCATCACCATGCTTTCGTTACCTCTTTTTTACACCCTGAGATGAATGTCCCTTCCTCTTCTCCTCCCTCCCCCCTCCAAAGGTTCGCCAAATCTGGGAATGAGCAGGGAAGGGAGTTGTGCCGTCTTCCTTCCCGGCACCTCTGCCGACCCTCGGTGGGGTGTGGGCAGCAGCCGTGGGGTGGGCAGCCACTGCCGTGCCTCGGGTTTGCTTCGCCTGGGGACGCCAGTCTTCCTTCCACACAGCCACTTCTCTCAAGCTGTTTCCGAAGTTTCAGGCGGGCTTGGGGGCATTGCAACCAAAGCACCCGGGAGATGTTGCAATGGGGCATTTTGTTACGTAGCGAAAACTGCCTTTGTTCTGCCCCTCTCAAACCTCTCACTCATGCCCACCCCTGTCGTGGGGCTACGCGGAGGCTTGCATCTGGGACCAAGTTAAACATAATTTGTCTTTTGTGTTATTTTTAAGCCAAATCATTTCCTTGATCCCCTTCTAATGAAAGTGCAGCACGGAGAAGGAGCAGGAGCCGGGCATGCATGGCACCAGAGGAGATGTGGGTCTAGGGGGGCTCATCTCTGCTCCCATGGATGCCCACGCAGAAAGCCAGTCCTTGGAGGTTTTTAGGGCAGACTGCGGGAGGCTGAGATCACACCCATTAATTGTTCCCTTCACCTGCTATTCTCTTGCCTGATTACAGGTTGTCTAGACTGAAAAGTACAGGTTTTGCTCTTGGAGCATGAGCAGAATAAGGTGCGACACACCGCCCTCCGCGTAGTGGAAAAGGGATGTCAGTGCCCGCTCAAGGAGGCTTTGCCTTTTGGCTAGAGCTGGCTTTACCCCTGCCATCTCCCCACCCAGGCAGAGGATGGGGCTGTCCCTGACGGGGCAGTGCCCGCTGCACAGGTAGGGCTTTGATAGCCAGGGCACTGAAAAAGGCTCAATGTGGATCAGAGAGTGGTGGTATTAAACACAAGTCACTTCGAAGCCACTGTCGGTTGGAAAGAAAATAATTTTAAATTAAACCAGTTCTGAAACTATCTACCGCAAGTGGTTACAAGCCTGAGTGTTGTAAAACTGGACCGTTTCCTCTTTTCCTCGCAACGATCGTGTCCTTGATTCCTCCTTTAGGCTGCTTTGGCAATTCTTGCACAGTAATAAAAAGGCATGACACAGCATATGTTTTGTGGCTCACCTTGCCAAACAAAATTACAACGTTACTGTAGCTTCTCTGCCTTTGCATAATGAACTCTACAAAGGAGATAGAAAGAGAGTAAGCATCTGTGCCAAGATAAAAGCAAAAACAAGAAGTACAAAGGTCTGGTTTAAAGCAGTCTCCGTTTAAAGTAATTCTTTTTAAAATGACTTATCTTGAAACTGTTACAGACAGTTAGGGAAAGTCACACAGTTTCTAAATGTCTGTTATGTTTTAAGTCTGCAGCTACATAGCTAAGATAAAAAAAAATATGCAACTTTGAGAGCTCAGAAACGTGGTGCAGCAGAGCATCATCTGGGCAACACGTGCTGGGGCCAGGAGGAAGGGAGCTGCTTCTTCCCCCTCCTCAGGCTCGCTGGGCATCATTTGCATTTTTGATGGCGTTCAGGACAGTCTTTGTATTATGGTAAATTGCACTAACTGCCAACAACAAGGGGAATTTGGTGTGTGGGGAGGAGGTAGATTGGGCGAGAGGTGCGCCCAGTCGTGCTGCCTTCTTCGTCACCGTACTGTCATCCCTATCCGTCAGCGACTTGAGAGCGCGGACCTCTCCGGGCGGTCCAAGGGAAGGCAAGGATTTCCCTGTACAGAGGATGATGACAGAGAAAAGGGGAAATCCTTCAGTCTATGGACCTGCCAAATCTGTTCCAGGAAAAAGGCAAAAAGCTGCCCCAACAAGCCCACTGTGCGTGTGCCTGCTACAGACCTGTGTTAATAGCTGAATTAGGATTCAGGCAGCCTGAGTGGTTCAAATACTGAGCATTAAAGTCGAGATCCTGCTTCATTAATGCCAAAGGCAAAACTCCCAGCAAAAGATCTGGCCCTTAGTTTCTGGAAGTCCAACTAAGTCAAGGGGAAAGTTAAGACGAGAAAAAAGAAAAAAAGAAGAGAAATGGATGAGGAAAATTTTACCATCAGCTATGGTGGCTGGCAGCAGCGAGGTCGCCCAGGTAGAACAGAGATCCATCACTCCTTTGCTTTTAGGCAGACATGAAACCTTGTCATCCTTTGCTGTCACATCCGATACCCCATTGTGCAAAGTGCTGTACAGCCACAGCGATGGTGTCAGTCTGCCCAGAGTCCTTACAAAGACCTTTGCACAATGTCTCTGCAGCAAACACTTGTTTATTAAAAGCTTGCTTATCAGAAATGAGGTCCAGTCATTTGATGGGCATTAGATATGTTCATGCATTAAACACACTGAAATATCACCTTCTTATGGTAACCCTTGTTTGTCTAAGTCACCTTCTCATTCACTGTGACACGCTATGGGTGAAATTTGATAGTGTTTGCTAAGGATATAAGAGTTGAGCCAACAACTCTTTTTTTGGTGAGAAAAGGCATCAACCAAAATAAATGAGTTATTCTTAGATAATGAAGACAAGAGAAATCTCCAAAAAACAAGTCAGTGCTTAAAGAACAGTGAGAGGTGGAATCAGTGTGGAGGGAAACGTGAACAAATCTGTGAAGCACCATTATGTATCTGACAATACCCATCTTGCACACACCACCCCGAGGTGCCCTTCCAGCTCAGTTCTCTGTAGGCACAATTTCCCTGGGAAACTTCAAAATCGGCTTCATTCCTTGGCCGTCTCCCCACAATCCACATGCCATTGGAGGCTGAGGGAGCACTGGCCTGGAGGAGCGCACCTCAGAGGTGGCTAGCCCCTGGCAGGCATCTCTGAAAAGAGTCAGAGATGCTTCACGCTGAGACATGCTCAGCTCATTTCCCGTGCGAAGCAAAGGAGACCCAACCAACCACCCACAACCTTCAGCCCAGTACAACTCTGCAGGTGAGTGCATCCCCCTCGGAGGCAGAAGTGGCTTTGAGGATGCTCCCTGATGTATGCATAGGATTCATGGGTCAACTTCAATGCTTCTGGGCATCAGCGTCCCATCTTGGATGATCGCTGCTAATTTTACAGTGGTGGGGGTTTGGCAGCGGTGGCCCTGATCCAGCCTCGGCATGCCCTGCCCACAGCACTGAGTGCAGGGCTGGCTCCTGAGCTGCAACTAATAGCGTAAAGCTTCCGATAAATCAAGTGTTTCACAAAAGCATGAGTGACTGATTTCACAATGTGATTAAAATTATCAAGGGAAAACATTTCAAATGCTCAATAATTTACACCAACCACCTGTACTTTTAAAGTACCTTTCCCCATTCCACTCCCTTAACTTTACAGGATTTTTGCCATGTTCTTGAAGCCATTTCCTTCCTCACTTCAGATCTCATTGCTGCTGAACACTCTGGTAATAAATAAAAGTACTGTATGGCTGGAGATTGTGCTGGGGATGAAAAATGCAATGCCATTTATTATAAAATAGTCTATGCAGGCGGCGGATCTTAGCATGCGCTCTGCGTCCTTCCAAAATCAAGACAACTTGCAAAGTGCTATTTGCAAAATTGGGTTTATACTCCAGTTTGCTTTTTATGATTCTTATTTTTAAGCAAGCATTTTCAAATACATTTTCAGTTAGATTTTTCTGTGCTGGCTTTTCACTCTAAACAGTGTTGGCAAAGTCAGGGCTCCCCTTCATATTTTCGTTTTGAAAGGTTTTAAATGTAAATTTGGGACTCATATCACACATTACTGAGAAGCAGGAACTGTTTGGGGTTTTATGTATTGTTTCTTCTGCAGCATGCTTCAGTTTCCTACAAGGCCAGCTTTTTGGTGAACTAATTCTTCAGCATGGACAAGAACCGAATTACTGGAATTAAAAAATCAGTAGGGAAGAGTTAGTGTACATTGTCCTTCCAGCCACTTCTGCAAGAGTGCTAATAGCACACTGAGTCCTGGGACTGATGTGTGGCTTTCAGTCCTCTCCCAGCAAAGCCAGCAGGAGATTTGAGCAGTGGGGTCTAGGTGCAGGGTTTTGGGAAACTAGGTATTCTCAGAGGAGCGGTGGAAAACCAGTCTGTTACAACACGCTTTTGCCTGAGGTAAGTTACTTTTAATAGATGTTTTGTTTTAGGAAGCTTGAAATGATGAGCTGGCACTGCTACTTTTGATTTTACTTCGGGGAAGATGAGCTATAAGTTCAGGGGATTCTCTGCTTGCCAGCAGTGTGATTTCTTTTAACCAGAACACCATTTGGTTAGTGTAAATATGCCAGTTGTCTAAGCCTCTAGGTATGCATTTAGAAAATAAATACATTAGCCATCCATGTCTTTACGGGAAACCCTTCCAAATCTTCCCACCTTTTTTTTACAGCTTTTTTGAAGCGTTGTAAAGTCTGATCCAATGTCAAAGAGCACGACCAGAAGTGTTCTCCAACTGGCGACAATTGATTCTGAATTAGACCATAAAAGAAGGATGCACTGTGACAGCACTTCATAAATTTGTTTTTTCTTCTTAATGAGAAATCGGCTTTCTGAGACTCATCTGAGTAGGAGAACATGCAGTGCTTAGTGCCATGTCTCACCCAGTCAGCCACTTGTGATTTTTTTTAGTTCTCCTTGAGGGTCTCTGAACTTTCCCAAGGAGCTTTCTATGACTCAAAGAGCAACCATTGGAGGATGTATCAGATCAGCAATTGCAGGATAAAGAACAGGAACCAGACTGCCTGCAAGGATACCGGCTATCGACGTATCATCATAGGTCTTCTACAACAGCAGAAGAGTGTTTTCTTTTTATAAAATTGTATCAAGAGAGGAGTCAGTTACGAAGTTGTACCCATATGATTGTTTGGAGTCTTAAAATAGAGTCAACAGCTCCTTTAGAAACTACTGCAGCCTCTGGGCAGACATCCATGGGAGCTTCGGGACCTCTCTTTGGTTCTGGGTGCCCCATAAAGAAACATCATTTATATGGAATTAATTAGCTGCCGTTTCACCCTAACGCCAAGACTTCATGTAGTGAAGCAAAACTACAGTGAAGTAATGAAATCAATAATGTTGTTAAAATAACTCGCAGCAGAGTTACTGCCCACCCTGCCGACAATACTCGCAGGCAAATATCTCAGTACCTAAAGGGACGTCTGCAGGAACATGCCAGAGCCACAGATGACAGCCAAAATCCAACTTGCATTCACCCAGCTCAGGTGAGCTGTTCCAGAACAGCACAGGGGCAGGCGCCTGGGGGCAGCCCCAGGCTAGAAGAGGGTCAGCTTGAGTGGGATGACAGCAAAGAGAGGACAAGCAGCTCTCAAAAGGAAGTTTTTGGCTTGGAGTTTTGCACAAGAAAGCTCTTCTAGTACTAATGCAGCTAGAGTGAGATGTTACAAGGAACAGTGCACACTGTGCACTGGAAAAAGCTGGCTGGAAAAGATTAATGTGGTCTTGAAGACCAGATGCATCTTGGTTGGCCGTTGAGAAGCTGGAGGCTCTGGCTCATCACAAGGACTCCTCAATGCTGCAGTGATGACAAAACCGCTGTGCTTGACCTGAGTCTCCATGTTTAAAAACACACTTTAATGTCAATGCATAATTGAATAAAGAAGACTCTAACTATATGGTCACTACACATGGAATTTCAAAATTTTTGTAAGATTGAGCCTTTTCATTGCACAAAGACCATAAAAAAGTCCTAAAACAGACAGAGAACTGACAAGTATTTTAAGAACATACTTGTACTGTTCATGTTTTATACAAATAACACAAATATTTCCATCACTATTAGCCACATCTCCTGGAAACTAATGACAAGTTCATAGGCAGGGGCAGATAATTGTGAAAGGTAATACTAATTTTTCCTGACACAACTACGTGCTAAATATGCAGGGGCTTCTCTGTCTAGCTCTGTTCTGGTACTCTGCCTGTGCCCTTCCCTGAACTGACTGCAGCTGCCATCTCTCTAGCTTCTTCCTGGCTAGCTATGCTGAAAAATTTTATTCTAACTAATACAGGGGAACTGGTTTTGCAGGTGAAGGTGAAAAGCAACTGGGGTGAGAGTGACCTTGAAGTGGTAGCAGTCATGATTTCTAGAAAAGGAGGTGGCGGGGGTTGGGTGGGGAATACAAAGACGAAACAGTGGACTTTGTGGAGACAGACTTTAGCTAACTCACGGTGTTAGTACACACAAGTGTAGAGGAACAAAACCAGGGCAGAAAGGACATTTGGAGAGTTGGCAGTGCTCTAAGGATGTTGTATGAAAGGCATAGCCACAAAAGATACGGTACAGAACTACTTGTGAGCTGCTCAGCACTGGGAAAACTTAGCACAAGTACTAAGTAAGGTACCAACTGGCTAAATCAAGAGCTCTTCATTAGTTTCAGAAGTACAGAGGAAGCACACAGAAAGTGGAACTAGGTCATGTTACTAAGTATAAAAGAACAGCATAAGCGTGGAGAAACAACAGAAAAAGATGTAAGTGATGCAACAAGCAGTGGGCGTGAAGTGTACCAACTAGTAGCAACAGGAGGGCCAAAGAAAGAGCTGGGTTTCACGAGGAGAAGGAGATACTGAGTGATGATGCCAAACATGCAAAGGTGATGCGTTTTTTTCTTCTTTGCTCAAAGGTGCCTCGTTTAACACAATCGGCATAAACAATCCGAGGGTAAGAATACCAGCTGCAAAAAAAACCCGAGGTCAGACAGTGTCTAAATAAGGCAGATATATTCCAAGCCCTAAAAGCTTTCTGCCATACTGGGGAAAGCAGTTGAAGTCCACTGGGCACCATCAGCACAGGAGTCAGGGGTGGGGGTATGTGTTTCCGCACACTGGGAAAGGCAAATCTAGCACCTACCCTGAAAGGGGATGGGACAGGAGGAGCCAGGAATCAGAGACCAGGCAGACTAATTTCAATTCATGGAAAAATACTGGAAGTGGTAACTGGATAAACTATTTTCCAGCGCCTAGAAGACGACAAGATGAGGAGCAGCGAGCGCTGATTTGACAAGAACAAATCACATGAAATCAATCTAATTTCCTTGTACAGTAGGTCTTAGATCTTGATTTTAATAGGGCTTTTGCGATCGTCTCACCTGACACTTTCATAAACCAAGTAAAGAAACACAGCTTAGAAGAAACTGCTATTAAAGGAGTGTACAGCTGGTTGGAAAACCAGACTAAGAGCAGTTATAAATGCTTCACTGTCAAACTGGCAGTATGTATCAAATGAAGTCTGAAACCATCTGTTTTATGTCTGGCAGCGTGCAGTATTTTCATTAATATCTTTGAAAAAACTCCAAGAGTAGAGAACGCTTATTAAATTAGCACAGGACACCACGAAGAACAAGCACTTTGGAGAACAGGAGGAGAATGCAAAACAATCTTGACAAATGGGGGAGAGGGACGGGAAGAGAAGCGCCATTCAGTAGGGACAAAGCAGACCTCTGTGTTTGTGTAGGCGTCATCAAGGACTACAAGACCAACTGGGGAACAACCAGCACGGCAGCAGTTCTGCAGAAGAAGATCTAGGGATGACAGCTCAACATGAATGAGCATGGTCATGCTGCAGTAAAAAACGAAAGTGCTCTGATGAGGTGTACAAAGAGAAGTGTAGTCTGTGGCAAACAGGAAACCATTCTTCCCCTGCTGTCTATGCTGTCAAGGCTTCATTTGAAGTGTCTTCTGTGCAGTTTTGGCCACTGCAGTTCAGGGAGACTGAGCTGATTGCAGAAAGTGCAAAGGAGAGCAATGGCGATGCTCCAGAAAATTTGTCGAGTGGGAAATCTAAATCTAAATCTGAAGAGCCATATTGATAAGATTGTCTGTACCAAAAGGCAGGAGTGGGGGCACGGAAGACGTGGTAGTGGTCATTTAATATACAAACCAGGGAGGGATAATCTTATTTCTAATTCCATTTGGGGTACTAGAGTAACAGCCTTAAATTAGAGCAAAGGAGCTACTCTAAAAACCCTCCCAAGAGCAAGAACACGTAAGCACCAGAGTAGGTTCCCCAGAGAGCTGAAGGATACCCAACGTTAGAGGTTTCTGAGCGCTAATGCAAAAAGCATTAGTCAGTTGATCCCACCTCGGATTTGGGGAGAAGCAGCTGCACCAGCCAGTGATCCTGCCAGCCCTACCTCTAAAAGTTTCCAGGACTGGATAAGCTTTGAGATTCAACTCACAGCCTGCATCTGAACATCTCAAAACACTGGAGGCCATTTCTCAGTGAGGACAACTGAATGAAGCGGAGTAATTGTATCTTCAGCTAATGAAATAGCTTTGGTTAGAAAAAAGAGAGCAACAGGAAGACATGAAACCAGCATGAATCCAGTCAGCTTAATACAATGGGGTAATGTTAGAATTTGCTTGCAGCCTACTTGGTGTTGTCCCACTGACAAAAGCGGCATCTTGTTGCAAGCCTTTGGGAATCGCTGCTATGGGTTTCCTCTTGCAGCTTACTGAGCAAAACCATGGCTCTGAATAAATATCCTCACACTCACTCTTTCTCCTCTTTTACCTTGATGATAAATAACCTCCTCTCTAGTCTCCTGTAGGGACTGTCCTGGTGTAGCAAATGCTGCCTGTTTGCTGCCTTTAGTAGAAATCCTTGCCTCAAACGCCTCTTTTGCCTGTAACATCGCCAACACCCGCAGTTCCCTGTCTTCCCTAGGCGTCCAGAAATAAAGCTCTGTTGTCTTCCAGCTCATGTTAGCCTTCTCCTTAAAGTCCTCTAGAGTTTTATATAATGCAGTTTTGTAGCTCTCTCTGGTTACTAACCTCTTCCCCTCTAACCTTGGTCTCTTCCCAGGACTCTCTATTTGTCACCTTAGACTTCCACACTTCATCACATGAAATCTGTTTCGGACGTCTGCCTGGCTGCCCGCAAAGCCTAGCACTCGACACAGGGAAGGGAAAGGCCCTCTCAGCTGAAGTCGAATGCAAAGCAGCACTTCTGGCAGTCCTCAGCAATCCCATTTGATTTCTCTCTCTCATCCAGAGACATTTCCATTCTCCCTTCACCAGACTAATTAATTTCTCTTTACTTATGACCCAGCCTTCTACGGGTACGGTGGAAGAGGTAGCCAAAATAGTGCCTCCTGACCTTAAACGTTCAAAGATTATCTAAGAATGGGAGCTTGTGGCACAGGTAAAAGCACATATTTTTAAATAAATGCTGCAAGATGGATCCCTTGAACTTATGCCTTGGATGCGATCATGCATTGCGTAAAACACACAGGCTCGAGTATGTTCATTTGTTTTACCATTTGATGGGTTCTTGTTGACTCTTATGTACTGATTTGACACTAAGTAAGTTCACCAATGCAATATGTGTTGTTATATATGTCAGAAATATAAAACATTGCCTCGCCGTATTTTTGTTAGATGAGATTTCACCTTCCTCTTCACTTATCGGCGTGGCATAAGGTGAGTGCAAATTAGGTAAGGGAGGTGCATCACTGTGCTGACCCAAGCAGACTCATCCCTCCCTGGGGCTGTCAGTGGCGGACCAGGCTGGGAGTGAGCAGTTGGGGCCAGATCAGCAGGTATGCAAGGACATGGATGAGAAGCATGTGCATGAATGGGCAAGGAACCTCTCTTAAGGCGAGTCCCCAGAAGGAAATTAGGACCCAATTTATTATATGGCAACTGGAATCCCCTCTGCACCTCTGTGTTCGCTGAGGCAGAGGTGGGTGTGAGTTGCAGCTCAGAGCAGAGGCATGCAAAGGTGAGGGTTGATCTGGTCGCTGCGTGGTGTGAGCGGCACTTCTCTCTAACCACGCACAAGGGTCCTTTCACCTTTCCTTCCAGCTCTCCTAAAAAGGACTTAAAAACCCAAGAAGAGCAGCCACTAGAAACAATCATGTTTGGGGAAATCTCAGAGGTAAATATGAGACCACAGGACAAATATTTCAGACCAGACCTGCCTGACATGATCTTGCAAGCGAAACACCCAACACCAAATTCTGTAAATATTATGATGGAAATGGCAAAGCAGGGAAACAGCTGCAGAGACGGCACAGACGGACACCAGCTACAGGTCACACAGGTGAGCAGAACATTACATATTGTACACAGGAGGTGCTCAATTTTTCCTTTCAGTATTAGTAAAAGAAATCAGTAGTACCAATGATTCCATCTGTGAATTTTGGGCAATATATTGGAGAGCAATATGCAGCTCACTGGCATCAAGAAGCCTTGCTCTTCCTGCAAGGGACAAAATTTTCACCACCTTCAGGGGCACCAACCAGCCAGACATCTGTACTCGTTCCTCACAGCTTAATTCGAAATCTAAAATAAGGCATGGCTTGTGATTTTATTGACAGCTATCATTCCTATTAGCATTCATACATTTTCAGGGCAACACAGAAAGAGCTGGGTTTGGACCTGTGCCAGAGGGACCTTTTCAGCGGCTCGTCTCAGGCGATGGCGGGAAGGTCTGCAGTGATGGCCACCTCCAGAGCTGGCAGTGCCTTGGGCACTGTGCCGTGCAGGGTGGGCAACAGGGAGCCAGCTCCAAGAGCATGGCAGGCTTGCAGCCTCCGCGGACGGCGTTGCGTATGCGCTGCCGGTGCCTGGCGAACGGAAGGGGAGGGTCTGCGGGTCGGCTTCTAGCAAGCGCCTGGGGAGCGGGACGATGTGCCCGGCAGTAACTGCTGCAGAGTACCCGGTCAGGAAGCTCCAGCAGAAGAAATGTTATGACAGTGCAAACAGTTACCTCCGTTGCAAGTGTGATAGGAAGTGACACTGCAAACAGAAATGTAACCTGTCAAGACCACAGCTATATGCTTGGGCCTGTCAGTTTGTCTTTTAACCAAGAGCAGTCTCTGAAAGCGTCTGCACACAACCGATGTCCTAAATAATAAAAGCTGCATAACCTGCCTGAAAACCTCCAAGAAACCCACTCCAAAATCTCCAACCCTGTCTACATGTGCATATCCGCCCTAATTGCAGCCAGCAAATATAAAAGCCTTCAGTGCCAAGCAGGCATTGCAATGCCATGGTGGAAAATGTTAGAGAGGATTAGCAGAATAAAAATAAAAGTAATAAAATTGTAGCTAAAGGAAGTTACACAGAGAAGCACAACATTTGACTTTGTATTGTGGTCTGAAGCATAAATCCAAACAGTACCGAGTGTTGGGAAAACTGTATGTTAACTGTAATGAAAATAATCATTTTGCTGAAGTATTCTTTACCAAGGGCAACCCTCAAAGACATGTGTTGATTAAGGCAAAATCCATGGATGCTGGCCCAGCACTGGAAGAGCTTCTAAGGATGAATGCTGGCTCTGTGCCCACTAACTCGGCATTTGAGGTGGCTAACCCTGCTGAGCAAAGTGCTGAGTGGGTGCCGGGTCTCCACACCGATCTTGCACGGGGCACAGCTGGGCCAGATTCAGTGGGTGAGGAGGTCTTGGGCTGTGAGACATGTAATACCCCCCATATGGGTTGCTTGCTGCATTGCAGCCTGGCTTGAGCATCTCTCTCTGCCATTGGAAGGCAAAATCAGCCAGGCCTTCAACTCACGGGCTGCTCTACCAAAACCTTTCCAGGACAGGCTTTTGTATTCCTCTCTGGCTGCTAACAGAGGAACAGATCAGGGAAATAAAGAAGCATTTCAGTGATGCTACTTCTCCCGGCTCCTTAGTCCCACACTCAGGGATGGAGGAAATCTCAACATGTTACTCACCAGCCTGCAAGGGAAGTTGGGAGCAATTCCTGCAGGCATCTGCTCCAGTGCATAGAGGCAGGAGACCCCAGGGGGCTTTTGTACCTCTGCCTGTAGGGGGGGAAGGAAAATGTGCCTTACCTCTGCCATGAGACTGAAGGAGAAAGGACCGCGGAACTTCACCCTCCTTTCTGCGTGCTGCTGGAGCATTGAAATGCCAGCAGAGCCAGCAAGGGGGTGCAAATGTCTGATGCAGAAGCCAATAGACAAGAGACAGTTTTAGAGGCTACCGGGGAGAAAGAAAGTGGAAAATTAAGGAAAGGGAAGCCAGGAATGAGGGATGGTGGGGAAGACAAGGAGCAAAAAGCTCCAGAGAATGGAAGAAATGACAGAAGAATAAAGATAGGAGAAGTAAGGAAGGAAAGAGATACTGAGAAAAAGGATGGAGGAAAAAGTGTTGGGAGAAGTAACTGGAAGTAGAAACTTCAAAAAAAGGCGCTTTATAGTCAAGCTCTTTGGAGACCATTTTTGTTGGCTGTGCGTGATAGGGTCTTGATCTTTGCTAGCCATCACCATAATAGTGTTGTAGAAGAAAAAGGTAAAGGGTAAAATAAATATACAGTCCAGAGGGAAGGAAAATTGAAAGTCTGAGAGAAAGGGAAAAGAAAACAAGGGAGGGACATATTGTAGCTGGCTGAACTAGTGTTTGATGAAGTCACACCCTACAGATGCTAGAAATTCGAGCAGCTCAAAAGCTTGGGTTAATGCAAAATCCTGTAGCAATGAAAACTGCATTTTGAGGGAAGCAGACATGGTTCCCAGGCATCCTATGCTCTGGGGGTAACCGAGACCGTCTCCTTGGACTGGTCCACAGCTGAGCACCCTCCAGAGCCCGAGACTGCCCCAAGACAGCCAGCAGTGCACCCATGAGGGGTGTGTGTTCAGCTCAATGCCCTGCCATGTGGAGACATGAGGCCAGAACACATCAGGCCATGGATCAGAAGACATCACTGCTGGGCTGATTCAGCCCCCAATGCAGACCTGAAGCTGGGATCCAGCCTCTGCCACAGTGCAGACCCTGTGGGTCTCAGGAAGGAGAATGATGTCTGTTCAGTGCTTTGCAACAAATGGAAAAATCCTCGGGTCATCTGCTCGTGGTGCTGCCGTCTCGGATGCTGGTAACAGCAACAACAGCTGCTTAATGACGTTGAAGGAAAACAGACCTTGCGTGAATGCGACATGACTCTGAAAATGCTCCCACAAAAAAAAGGTGTCGGTGCTCAATTTTGACTGCAAAAAAGGCTTCCACAGGTGTGCGTGCACACATGGATATGTGCAGAGGAAGTTTTAAATGCTGCTTGCTGACCTCCTGCTACCAGAAAGGGCTGTGAGGTGTCTGTGTGAGCCCCTGCAGGTCACCTTCAGCTCCGTCACAGCGAAACATGTGAGCCTTGCAGTGCCAGAGCTGGCCATGGCCTGGCAACACCAGATTTGCTCCATGCATAGCAGCCCAAGAGGATGAGCTCACTGCACACGTGTGCCTGAGCACCCCAGCCCGCCGCACTGAGGGGCAAGGGGTGGCTGGCACCTGAGGGTGGTGTCGTGATCCGGCTGGGCATCAGTGGACAGGACAACACTGTACTGGGAAAGGTTATGCCAAACTCATTTGGGACTACATACAGCTCCTTATCGCTGCGTTTCTGAACGCCTCCCACTGCGTGTTGAGCAGCTGTGTGGCTGGCTCCACTGGCTAACTTCTAAATCAAATGGAGGCATAAAGACAACATTGATAACTGTGAAGCTGAAAACGCAGGCCACAATATGCAAACAAAATATGCTGGAACCTCATAATGGCTGAGCAATTGAAACAGAAGAAGAGCATGTATGAACGTGACCAAAGAAGGTAAAAAGCTTTTTTGAGTGCTGTTTGTTGCAGACAGAAGAAACTCTGTTGGGCAACTGAGCATGTGAAAACCTTGAACTAGTTAACAACACGCAGAGCATTACATGTGCGCTGGGAGGGAATGTGGTCTGGGCATTGCCACAGTTCAAGAGAGTGCCCTTTCATGTATTTCCCAGGAGCCTGGACAATTACTTGAATTTGTATGAGAACTTCAGGCTGCGTCCTGCAGCAAAAGAGAGGGCACAAGGGAGCCAGATGGCTGAGCTGACCCGTGACTGCTGTTCCCAGATGAAGCAGGAGCACACGAGGAACGATCTGGTGGAGGGCGGGAAAAGTCAGCTGTAGGCAGGTCCCACCACGCTCTGGACTGCTGCTTTTCCCTCTCCCGCCATGCTCCCTCTCTTCTCCGAGCCAGCTTCCCACCAGCCTCGTTCCTCCACCACCTCATCTGTCATGCTGTAGTTTTCTAACCCTGGTAAGCAACGGCATACAAACGTGCTCCCTGAGGAACAGGAGCAGAAACTTCCCCACTGCTCAGTGCTGTTTCCCTGCACAGACACCCCCTTGCATCCTTCTGCAGAGCTGTAGGGTCTCTGGCAGCAGGAGGCTGGCTTCTAACGTCTGCCCTTCGCTTCCAATCCCCTGTTTACGAAACTCTATAAAAATCCCCCAAGGCTAAGGATTGAAACTCTGACACCAGCGGAGAGCGTTATTAATCCCCCACAGCTGGTGAGTCTGCCCACCGACCTACGTCATGCCAGTAGCATCAAAGACGGGCAGCAGATCTGAAAGGCTCAGCACAGACACCTGGCCTTTCCTACAGGGAAAGCATAGGGTGTAAATATGCCCACAGGAAGGTGCTGGTGGCAGGGACACCGGCTAGCTCCGATACCTGCCCCAAGGCAGCCTCTGTTGTTACTCCAGCGCTACAGAAATGATGTAACAGCACGGGTTTTGTTGCAATGCTGGAATCCGGCAGCATTTTCCACCTGGCGGGCTGCGTAGGACGCCCACATGCAAGGCAGCGGTCCCTGCAGGCTGGGGCTCCTCTTTGGTTTGTGCTGCTAGCGCAAGAAAATGGAGAGGGCAAACAACAGGAGATAAAAGACAGTCAAAGCACTGCTGAAAAATATCGGTAGTAGTAACTCTTAGGACTAACCTTAGGTGTCAGAGGAGTCGATGTCTCTCTTTTGAACGCATGAGCCATTTTGTGGGTATAACAGCAATGCACTCCATAATCCCTTCCATATTTGGCTTTATTGGCTTATTGTGCAGAGCCATTAGAATCAGGATTGTCTCTTATGAAGCTGTTAATGGGATGCAAATTGTATGAAAGATTTCTCTGCATCAACAGAAAACAACCTAGTAATAAGTTCTTGCATAAAAATCTGCATAAAAATCTGCTACAAAAGACATACTTTGAAAAAAGCAAAATTCCTCTGTGGCTGAGGAAGAAATATGTTCACCACGGGCAAATGAATATCGGGTTTGGAACTAGAGGTGACCTGTCTCGGAGCTGCTTGGATCCCAAAGAACAGATGTTCCTTTAACTACCAAGTTATCACGAAGATGTGGTTCACACAGTATCATGGCTAGAGCCAGGTAAAAGAGTGTAATGAATATTTTATGCACTGAAAAATGCAGTTTCAGTCTGACTAAGCCTGAACTTATGCTGAATTCAGCAAAAAGCCATGCCCAAAATATCTATGTTGTTTGAATATAATTATAAGTCTAAGCAGCTTGCTCTGTGTGATGCACTTCTACTTTTCATGCTGAAGTAATGCTTCAAGACTGAAATTTCATTTCCAGTAAGGTAGAAACACCTGAAACTAGCGTGAAGTGCCAAGCAGGAAGTCAAGGGAAATGTTGTGCTTAATCTGCCACATTACTTTAGGGCTTTTTTTCCTATTTGGTGTTGACATCAGTGTGACTGTGATTTCAGTTCATTCTTTCCAGCAAGCACGCAACTGGAGTGAACCTGTTATTAGTGTTCAGCCCATGCCACCTAGCATGGCTGCCTTGCCGTGCCTTGCGTGGCATAAGCGGCAGAGTCCCCGTCACCGCCACGCACCGTCCATCTCCCGCAGCATGCCAGGGACCTGCCTGTTCTGTCTCCGGCCCTGCGCAGCCTTGAGTTCCTGGCACCGGCACGGTGGAAATACCAGGCCTGGCAGAGCTGCAGGTGTGAACCCCCTCCAACTTGTCTTGGTGGCAATGGGCAGCCCTGGGGACACCTGCTATGCAAAGCCTGGAAGACAGAGAAGAAAAGCAGCATTGCTGGAATTCCTTGTCACCACCCATTCACTCACGGCAGGAGCAGGAAGAGAGCTCCCCTCCAGGGACGCTACTCCGTCTCAAGCATGAAAGACCAGGCTTTTCCTGAAATAACATCCAGCTCTTGCTTTACTGCCTCCTGGGCTCAGCTGAAATACGTGGAGGAGCCTAAATAAAGAAGTGCCGATCTCATTGCCCAAGCTTTTCCTCACCGTTATCTGCATTCTTTTGCATTCATTAAAAAACAAACAAACCTGTTTCCTGATAGCAGGGAGGAAAATCATAGGGCTGGGTTGTTTGGTTTTTTTTTTTTTCACTTGCAAAAGGCACTTGAACATTATAGAGAGAAGCGGCTCTGCAGGATCTAGACAGAGAGATTCGAGTGGCTGGTAATAGACAGAGGTTATGGGAAAGCAGAACAAACAAGAAATCCACTATCTCCATTTCTCAGGGACAGGAGGAGGGAAAGAGGAATGGGGAAGGAAAAAAAGCATCAGCACTGCTCTACCAGCCAGATCTTAGAGAGGAACCAGCATACTCGCAGTTTGGCCCAGAGACCTGCTTTGGACGGGCTGGGTAGATGTCAGCCAGAAGGGCTGGGGGACACAGCCCCCTTTTTTTGCAGCTACAATTAGATCTCTCAGAGAGAGCTAAAAGAAACAATGAGTATAGAAACCTGCAGCAAACGGCAAAAGCCTCCTCCAGATGATTACAGGGGTACAAAGATAGCGCTGGAGGCCGCAGTGCTCCTTGGCGCGGGGCTGGCCAGCGGCGGGAAGTGCCTCACATCCTCTTCTCCGCATTGTTCTCCCAGCTCCTCCGGTGGCTGGGAAAGTCTCTCCCAGCCATTTACCCTGTCCTCACCCTGCAGCTGGCTGGCCTGCCACTATTGATTCACTTCCCCAGGCATTTCTCTTACTGTCATGCTCTTGTGGCATCAAAGCAGCCACTGGGCTCGGGGAGGGGGCGGCCACAGCCCGCACACTGCCGGAGGAAACTTTTCCTGCATACCAACGTTTTTTAACTGCAGGGAATGGCAGCGGTGAGAGTGCGGGTAAATGAACGCTCAGCCAAGGTACAGGTGGACTTAGGAGGCATTACTGCTGCTTTATGTGAGAGGAGACGCATTTCAGTACCCAGCACCGCTCCATTAAGTGTAAGGCTGCTTTCCCTCCTTCTCAGCACAAAATAAAAATTCTTGCAGACAGACCCTTGAGTTTAGGTACATAATTGGATCAGATTGTGTGTAATGACCTTGTTTGGTCTATTGTGCCTTTGTTTTCCACTCCAGCTTGCACCAGAGCAGGTAGCGTGTTTACACTGCAGTCAGGGTGACCTGACTTGGAGCCATCCTGGTTTTATTCTTCTCTTCACAGCAAGAGTGGGTCCTTGGGAGAGGGCTGATGTCCTGCAGGACAAGGCTAGGTCTCGCTGCCAGAGAGCTACAGATGATTGCTAACGTGTCGTGTCAAGATAAGTACAGGTGATGGTGCAGTGGGCCGGAGGCTTCGGGAGAACGGCGTGCAAGCACAGAGCTTTAACACCAAGGTTACAATTAAACCTCACCTGGGGCTGGCTGTTTAAGTAAAGCAAGCCTTGTTTGACTGCAGGAAAGAACATCATGTAATAGAAATCTAATTACATTGAACAGTACCCCATATAAAGGTTGTAGTTCATGGATTAACAGCAAGAATTGATGCTGTGAAGTTGGAACACGTCTGGAACTGGCTGAAGGGGAAAAGGGAACGCTGGTAGTTAATGATTTTGGACACCAACGGGATACAGTTATGGAAAGACAAGCGTGATCCCAGGATGCACTGGAGAGTGCGTCCAGCAGAGGGGAAATACAGAGATGCTAACGTGCACAGATATGTACCGGGATCCTGAGGGACGTGGGGAGTCTCCCAAGGGGGCCTCTCTCCTTCCATCACCGTGTGCAGGAGAGAGCTACCAAAACAGAATAACATTTCTCTGTATGGCATGAGAGAAACTGGATTTGCTCACAGCTGTAAAGCAAAAGGTTTCTCTCTGGCAGAGCAGTGATTTTCCGGAGCAGCCCAACAGTCAGAGCACTGAGTGCAAGATCCACAGCGAGTTTAGTGACAGTCAGGTCGGATCGGGACAAAAACAGTGAGAGGCAGTGTCTGCCACGGGAGAAGCCAAGATTCAGAGGACATTCTTCCTCACCCCATGAGCCTAGGGAAAAAACAGAAGCTGAATGGAAAATCTGTGTAGCTGTTTGAACTGGTAGGGAAAAAAAATCCTACTGATGTGCCACTGCAACTCTTCTAGTGCTAGAAGTAGCCAGACTTTGATCCTAGGCCTCTAATGCACTCAATAAAAGGCACGATGGCTGCAAATTGTCTCTTGTGTTATTGCTTACTTGGCTTAAATGTGTGTGATGCTGTCAAGGACATCTCCTGATGGCTACAAGAGGAAAGGTAAAGTGAAAGAAAATGAAAGATTTCGCGGCAAAAACCAATGAGCACCGTGAGGGGCAGAGGGGTGGGGGACACTGGCGCTGGGGGCGGGGAGCGTGTGGAGGTGACCTTGCGTGGCGTGTTTAAAAATAGCCAATACCACCATGCTTCCCACTCCGCAGGCTTCACGCTCCCTTCTTTGTTGCAACCCGACACACCCCCTACAGCACTACGTAAATTGTAGGTAATTTAAAAACACAACTTACTACTTTGGAGAGATGTTTAAGTACCTGAGTCTTCAGCAGCTACAGGACACTTACTAACACTACGGGCATTGTAATGCAAGAGGAGGTCTCCCGGTGGGTGCCGGTGCAGGAGGAGCCAGCAGCCCCAGCACCGGTGGCACGGGGAGGTCACCCGTCAGCAATCCCCACAATCGACCTCTTGTGTCGGACGTGTGAGAAAGCTCTCCCTTTCCTGTCGCACGCTGCCAGAGAGCCGCGGCAGCTGCGGGCCCCCTCCAACGCCCCAGCGGGCCTGAATAGACAGAGCCGCCCCAGAAACCCCCAGATGTGTGCCGGGTTACTCAGGATTTACTGGCACATCATGTGCGAGATCAGCATCAGGCCAGGATGGTGCTGCTTATTTAGTTTGCTTTTTGTGATCTAATTTCCTTACTTTAACTCTTTTTGTCCACCCAGCATCTTGAAAGGAATAAATGAAGCAATCCAAGAATCCAACGTCCCCAGCTCTTTTAAAGAGTCTCTGTTTGGTCTTCACTACCTGACCTGTGTTCCTTGCTGTAAAATCTCCCCGTTACTGTGATTTAATGCACATGCCAAAACAAGCTGCCGGTTACACTAGTGTTAATGCAAGGTGGCTCCAAAGACACTGCCCTGCAAGCAGAAACTGGCCCTCTGTAGCAAAGAGGTTGCTGTGCAAGCTCAGAGATGAGCCATAGCTGCCTGACTTACAAGATCTCAGCCATTTCAAGCATTTTGTTCCCTCGGTCCAGAGCAGGAGCTGCCCCTCTGCAAGCCACGAGTCTCTGCAGTGTGGTCTACACCCGCCCCAGTTGTCGGGATGCAGCTCCTGTGGCTTCTACAAAGGACCACAGACTGCGGGAATCACCAAGCTGTGAGCAGCGTGGACCCCTCTGCTGATGAGAGCTCATGAAGGATTCATGTATTTCCCCTTCACTGAGAGGCCGTGGCTAAGCTATGGAAGGTGACTTCAGGCAAGGAGTAGAGTATGGCTTTTTGACCCCAGGCACACTGTATCCATCTAGTTTACTGGTCCTCTGATTTAGACCTAGCTTCGAGGATTGAGAGATTCTCACACAAAGTGAAATTTTTATGTCTCAGGCACATTTTTCATCAAGCCTTCAGCTTGTCTAAGATCCCTGTCAAGTTCCATTTTTCAGGCTCTTTGTGCAAAAATGATACTTAATGGAGGAGCCTCTCCAGTGTGTGCACAAGCAAGGAGTAAAGAAGACACAACATGCAATCCATAAATAGAGACACTTTAGAGGCTCTTTAAACATTCACGCTTTTTGCATAATTGATGACTTTCCATAATAGATATGGATGATAAACAGCTTCAAATAAAATGAAAATTTATCGCTGTCGTATCATTTATCAGCATTACATTAAACTGGGAAGTATGGGGAGAACATTACCATGTACTCAAATGAAATCGGTGGAAGTGAGAATAATTCAGAGGCCGCATCATTGCATTCATCAGGGTTTTTAATGAGATTGCCAACAGCCAAGAAGCCGCGCTAGAACCTGGGAGCCAGAGGAAGAATCTGTACGTCATTTTATATCCACCATAGGTCATTGGGTACCTCCTCTGTAGCTCCAAAGGACCAAAAGTGAGTGCGTTCTCCACGGCGGGTCATACCATTTAGTGCTGATCTCTACGGTAGGCAGCTACGGCTAACCAAACCTCCCAGGCTCCCACTATGCTTCGTGGAAAAGGTGGGCACTTCCAGCAAGAGATAGGTCCCACTGAACATAGAAACGAGTCATGCTTTGTGACATGCCTGTTCCTCCTCATGCCCTATAAGAAGAGCAAGGATGGGTAGCTTAGATCACTGTGTAACTGTCAAACTTCTACAGTCAACTGAGATGAACCCCGCCTCTGAGAAAGACAGAGCTTTCCCGAGGGATTTTAAGTCACTCTGAATTCCTTCAAAGCAGGGAGGCTCCTGTGTCAGGAAAGTAAACAAAATTTTCTTAGTTGCGATGGCAATGGGTGTCATGAGGCACTTCAACATCTCAGCCACCAGCCGCTGAGGAACCTCTTGTGCCCCAAGCTTTGCATTCCGTGTGAGGCTCAGCACGTCAGCTAACTCCCAGGGTCCACTCTACCGCAGCCTGCTTACGCAGAGAGGTTTGATTTTTCCGAGTATTCCCCTATCAGCTCTTTGCTGATATCTTTGTTGACAATCTCACCAAAAAGACAGACCAACCAACCAAACATAACAAACCTGCCTTCGAAAAAAAGTTAGGAACCATTAAAAATAAAAAAGGTGGGGTTTTTTATTTGCCTGCAGCATTTTTAAACCTAGGGATGGGAAGCAAGGTTTTCACATCACTTGGAATACAAGCTGTGCTTGTGAGACAAGGGGTAGTAAGTGCCAAAGGCCAGCCAGACTGCGAACGGCAACCCGACGAGTCGCTTCTGCAGGGTGTCTCAGCCCTGCCACCGAGGGAGGGTGGCTCAGGCTCCCCGACACATTCGCAGCTGTGTCAGCCATTAGAACCCCTCTGGCTCTTCCCCTTTGACTTCGGTTTGGCTGTTTCTGCTTGCCAACCCCTCCCTCACTGCTCGGAGCCTGGCTCCTCTACCACGACCAGCAGCAGCAGAGTTTTTACTGCCCAGCCCCAGTGTGAGACTGGAAGAAAAGCTGTTTGTACCTGGAGGTAGCTGCGGTTACCATCAATCCGCATGGCTTTAACAGAGAGCAAAGCATCCCAGACAAACTTCCATTGCTCTCTCCTTTTTTTTTTTTTTAAATCTAAATTTGCAAAGCCCATCCCTGACCTTGGTTGGACTTTGCTGCTCTGGCTCCTCCCAGCCGGGCAGCCCGTGCGGCATCCTGCTGACTCCGCTTTGGCTGGGGTTCCTGCCAACAGATCCTCCAGCAGGACCAGGGCCCGAGAGGACAAAACAGCCAGCCCAGCAGGCCTGGCTCCGAGCACCAGCCCTGAACTCTTGTGCAATCTTCCTTGAAACAAATTCAAGTTGGCCGGGAGCAGAGCATTTGCGCATGGCCTGAAAGCTGGATGGAGAACCATAAACAAAAGGAAACAAAAAGAGAGGGCGAGTGCTGGGTCCCACAGCGAGAAGGAATGCAGGCATCTGACCCAGGCCGAGCTGTGCTGAGTGCTGTGACGAATGCCCGGAGGTAGAGGGAACGCGGCATAACTGGACAAACCAGTGGGGGGCCAGGGGCTGGGCCACCCCCCTGCCATGGGTGCAAACACAGGGCAGAGAAGCCCGTAGCCCGATTGGCTCCGTACCAAGGAGCTGCAAGTACAGGCATATGGAATAATGGAAAAGGGGTGAAGAGACGAGAAGGGACTTGGAATATGACAACAGAAATATATTCCTCTGGGGACAATTCAAGCTGATGGGTGAGGAACAGGAACACCCCTGCACCTCCAAACAGAGGAGAACTACGCACACACAAGAATCAGCTGCAGACAGTAACTTCCATGCACAACAAGGAGTGCTCACCTTTTTTGTGAAGGTGATGGAGACTGCTCTACACAAGGTGCCCTCAGGGATGTACCTTGGACCAATCCAGTTATTTTGACTGCACAAGAAGTATTTGCTCCATCCAGCTCAGGCACCCTGGTACGAGGCACCCTGCAGCTGCACTGGTGATGCTCCTCGAGGGGCCAGGACCGAGACCTCCCTGCTTGCACTGACCTGGCAGTTCTCCCTTTCGGAGTTGCACCAAGAAGTTCCTCCACTCTAACCTCTCGCCTGCTCCTCTGCAGGGAGCATGGCCAAGGGAAAGGCTCTCTGTGGCCAGCGTGTTTCTGTGCCTCAGCAGTCCTACTTGGCCAGAACAGCCTCTCCGGGCTGTTAGTAGTCGGTGTAAAATGGAGCATCCCTCCAGCTGCGCTCTCCCGTGCCAGCCGCTGAGCTCACACTCGCTGGCCCAGAGCTGGAGAAGCACAGAGCCGCTGGGGAGCAACCACTGCCGCAGCCCACAGAGCCTCAGCCCCGCACCAGGGACGCTCTCTATAACCAATGATACTTTGGCCATGTCTGGCACACCCAGGCCAATATGGGGCAGACAGCAGCAGAGAGGAGGAAAGCAGTAAATAATTGAAGGATTAAGACTGAGCGATGGAGAAAGTGAAAAGAGTTAACGACTTCTAGTTCACCTGGAGGAGACAGGAGCCCACAAACAGCCGACATGTTGGGAAGCAAGCCTAGAGCCTAGAGATGAACTGTTGAAGCCAAATGCAGGGTGAAATGCACTTCCTAACAGCAAAGTGCACTAGACAGTGATGGAGGTTCCCAAAGGAAGCCCCATCACTTGAATCGCTGGAGACAAGGCTGGACAAAATACTGGATAATGTCCAAGAGGGGATAATTCTTCATCAGCAAGGAGAGAGCGATGAATAAGATGAATACTTGGGCCTTTTCCATGTCCATGAATCTATCTAAGGCACTCACTTTTTTTTCCAATGTCGGAAAAAAAGACTTAAGTGCCTTTCCTGTGCCATCAGCACATCTCAGCATGGAGTCGGGATGGGCAGAGGCCCTAGTGGGAGCATGCTGCCGTCCCCTTTGGTGTCCCGGAGCAGAGAAGGGGAGCGGCCCTTACCTCCCTTTCGCAGAGAGGCAGCCCTGCAAGCAGGCAGGGTGTGGGAGCAGCTCCCCGGTTTCTCTGCCCTTCAGCACTGCAGCAAGCCGCTTGCCCACAGCTAGGGCTTGACCAAAGCCGCTGCTCTGCAAAGCGCTCCCCGAGCTGTGCCTTACGTGCATTATAAACTCAGGGCATGACTGATGCTCGCCCCACTCCCTCGGCACAGCCGGAGGAGCCCAGGCACTGGCCCGGCCTCGTGGCGCACCAGCTGGGGTGAGCAGGTGAGGGTTGTTGCTGCAGGGGTGTGAGGTCATCAGGGTTGTGGTACGCAAATTTCGTTTCTCGGCGTCCTCTTCTTCGTAGGCAATCTCAGTGCCTCTGGAAAGCTATGCTTCCCCAGGGAAGCTGCTCCCTCCCTGAGACATGCTCATGCACCCCCTTCCCAGCGGAGGGCATTCCCCATCCCGGGAAAGCCGCTCGCAGCATCTCTCCTGACAGCCAATTCTGTAATTATTTGGTTGCTGTTAATTGCTAATTAATTCCCAAGTTGTATTATTAGCAGGTGGACTAGGGTGGTATAGCTGCCGCTAGGCACAGCGCCGGCTAAAATCACGTACCTCATCACAGGGAAGGGCGCTACCAAATTTAGGCCATTGCCTAGTTAACCATTAACAACTGCTAAAACCCCAGGTCGCTGCACAACAAGGCAAGTCCTCTTGGCACTGTTAGAAAATCCTATTTCTAGTGGGGTTATGAAACAGAGGATTTGATGTGCTGCCAGGTTTGATGTGGAGCTCTGGGAGCTGAACACTTGCTGCACTGTCAGCCACCGGCCGAGTGCCGCTTACATAAAGCTTTCCTAGCAACCCTGCTTTGCCGTCTATGTCTGTCCGTCTGTCCATCCGTCCGCCTGTGCAGTGGAAAAACTGAGCGACCCAATGAGGAACTGGACCAGCCAGCTCTTCCCATGCTGACAAACATCCAGTGATCTGTGGCCAGCCCCGAGCTGGGGAGCTTTTCCGTCACTGAGCAACCCTTCATGCAAAGCCCACCATCCCCTTTGGGCCCCTTCCCCGGGTCTGCAGCGACAGGAGGAAGCGAGCATCACATCCTGCGGCCCATGCCAAGGAAAACAGGAGCGCTGCCACAAGGGAAGCAGGCACGGGGAGTGGGGAGGCAGCCCTGCTGCCCCAGACGGCCCCAGCCGTCCCACCAAGGGCTGCCCTCCTCCTGGCAGCGGGGCAGTGCTCTGCTGCTGCTGCTGACCCTCAGGGCTCCCTTGGGAACGGGCATGACTCTCTTATTTGGCTGGCAAATAGAGCAGGTGGAAAGAGGAGAATGCCCAGGGGAGAAGATGTCCAGAAGCACAAAACTGGTCTGGGCTTTGAGGGGAAAGGCATAAAATTCAGCAGTTTCTCCTGCACATCTTTCTCCCTGCCCTCCATGGCCAGCAGCAGCTAAAAACTCTACAAAACGACGTTGTTACTTAACAGAGGGGGCTTCCCTCCCACACCACCCCGCAGCAGCCTCGTGGGCCCCCACGCACCCTGCACCCTGGGCTGGGTGGTCCCAGCCCCGCCATTTCAGGGGACTGGCGGGAGCTGCTCCCCGTTCCCGGGCCCTTTAAATCGGCGTCCAAGCCAAGGCGATTTCTCCATGGAGTTTCATAAGGAAGCACATGACGAGGGCAGTTGGAAACCACAGCTCTGTGAGCACTGATTACAGCCTACCGAGGAAAAGGAGATTTTTATCTTGCAGGAATTCAATTATGAGAAGCAAAAAAAAAAAAAGGCAGTGCATCTGGCTTGGTTTGCCCGGGCTCGCTGCAGTTCGGGGGCTTTAATTTAACAAGAAAGGTGTGCAAGTTCTACCTAAACCATCGTGCTTGCTAGGGTGTGCACGGTGGTGGGTTTTTTTTTTTTTTTTTTTAAGAGAGAAAAAAAAACAACCCCCA
>VZSC01003572.1:0-21471 GCA_013398225.1 Steatornis caripensis | reverse complement strand
GGTTTTTTTTTTTTTTTTTCTAAGAGAGAAAAAAAATCCACCCCCAAAGTCACCCTGCTGGCAGCTGAATGCAGCAGGGATGATGTCATTGGAACAGTTGGAGGAGAAAAGAGAAAAACAAGTCTGTGTGTGCTAATCCTGTTTGCTGCCCTAAAGGGAATGGAAAGCCGCCAAGGCGAGGAGTTCTGGGAAACCATATAAGGGTGCCAAACAAGCACCGCCGCCAACACGGGGAACTGACATCTTTGTTCTCCCTAGCTCGGCAGCCGGCCAAAGGCCTCATTTCGGCGCTGCGGCATGATTACACTGGACATCTGCCAGCTGAGCGCTCTGAGCCCCTTTTCTTCTCCGTAAGCTTTTTGCCAAACATGTAACAGTTGCCATGGCAGTCGCAAGTNAATTACAGTGTCCTTCTTTATAATATCATCCTCCGAAGCCAAGCATTTAGTGTGTTACACAGGGCTGCTGTAACAAGAGAAATTAGTACGGCTGGTTTAATTCAGCCAGGTCTGCCATGCATGTTATAGGAGAGAGTGTTAAAATGGGCCAGAACGAGCAATTTAATTGTCCTTTCGAAAACCCACCACTTGGAACGTGTGATTTATAGATAGAGAGGGAGATAAAAAAACAACAACAAGAAAGCGGAGGCACGCCTTGCTCCAGATGCGCCACATGTGCGGATATAAAAAGCAAGCAAACCTATTAATCAAAGATTTCGGGGACGGAGCGAGGGCGAGCGGCACAGGCTGAAAGGTGACATGAGGATAAAACAGTAAGTGCACACAGGCGCACGCACACCGCAGCAGCCGGAGCCGGGCAGGCGGTGGTGGGCTGACCCAGTGGTCTCCTCCCCTGACTGCACGCAGACTTGCAGGCAAGCGGGATTTAAAATAGAACAACATGGTGGCACTTTCACTATTGCTTGCCTGCCCTTGTTTTTTTTTTCTTCTCATGTTAAAAAAAAAAGAAGCAGCTGTTGCAAGGATGAGAAGGGGGTTATTTATAAGCTCTGCATAGCGGAGGGAAGCAGGCAACCCAGATCTGGTCACGTCTCAAGGCGGAAAATCCCGTTTCGGCCCATGCTCCAGGCCGAATCGTATTACTTCAAGTTGTGCCCTAAACAGTTAACAACCAACCACCCGGTAGTCCCATGTTTATAAAAAGTATTTCATTTAACTAGGCAAGTGCTGCCAGACCCCGATGGGCAGATATACACACATAATAGAAGAGGTGTGGTCCCTGCTCGCTTTCTTTTTCCACCCAGAGAGGCACGGGCTAGTTTCATTCTACAAAGCAGCTATACACCAAGTGTTTGCTGCCCAGTGAGCTTGAGTTCATCTGACTATTTATAACCGGGTTTCTTCTCCCCGTGCCCACCCCACAGGCAACGGGACAGCCGCTGGGCAATGACGGCCGTGTTCGCAGCCAGCCCAGCAGCCGATACGGGTGCAACATGTTCGCAGGTGAGGTTGCAGAGAAAAGACGTGCACCCCACGAGCAGTAGCAAGCAGCTACAGTCACCCAAGGACCAGCCCGCCTCCAGCAAGCAGGTGCTGGGAAGGCAAACAACCCCCAAACGGTGCAGTAAGCAAGCTGGGTTTGGCCCTGGGAGCTTGCAGGGGATCCTCTGAAGGCCCCACTGGGGCATCACGGGCACGGAGAAGTTGGCTGAAAAACAGCAAAGGGGAGCCACGATTGCAGGCAGTAGTGAAGGAGACTGGGCTCTCGTCCTTCCTTGCTGCTGCCTTCCTGCGTGGCCATAAGTCACTTACTTACCTACAGTTTGCTTCAGCTTCCCATTTGTAAAATAGAGGATGGTTTTCCTCATGTATCTATCTCAGAGATGGGTTAAGCATCTTAAGTCATTAAGGTCTGTAAAGTGCTTTCATTTCCTCAGATGGAAGCTCTTACTGATGTGTAAAGTATTATTAGGATTATTACTGCTAATAAACAAGGAAGACAGGGCAGCTTTATTTCTTGCTGGGGCTTACACAGGGCACGAGAATGCAGAGGGTGGGGAAGATGCTAATTTGCCCCACAGCCTCTTCGGGGACTCACAAAGGCAACCCCCTCACCAGCGCTAAGCTCAAATGCAGTATCTGTGAAGCACGGGGAGGAGCCCCCAGGGGTCCTGGTGCGTTGCCAGCCCACTGGAGACCTCATCGCGAGTGCTGGCCCCCTGGCAGCCCCTACAGGGCCAGCGGCCAGAGCTCTGGGCCACCGGCAGGCAAAGTCCCACTCTGCCGCACCTTCCTGCCCTCCAACACATTTAGTGAGTGGCCCAGAGTGGACAACCTGTGCAGAAGGTGATTTTTGCCTTTCTTTGGATGCCAGACTCCTCCCTAGGGTGCACCTCAATGTATACAGCAAGGGCGGGCACTGAGGTATCATACCTAGCTGTCTGAGCGGATGGCCCCCAATTTTGTAAACTGAGACACAGCATTTTCTGAGCCGAGAAAAGCTGTGTCCCTGCTCAGGAAGGAGGGAGGGAGAGAGGAACCTCTACAGACCGATTCACCCCCGTGGGCCGGAGGCAGTCCCTACCCTCGCCCAGTGACCACTGAGGCACCCGGGCATCTCTCACCCCAAAAGTGATGAGCCGATGGGGATTTTCTCAAGATGACACACCAAGCAGTGGGGGAAGTTGTCGCCCGCTGCCTTGGTGCTCGAGTGCACTGTGTGGGGCTCCACGCTGCGGCTCAGCCCCTATCCAAGCAACAACCCCCACTGCATGGTTGTTACTGACCAGAGGGTTGTAACCTACCAAAAACGTTGCCAGCACATTGCCATATATTAGAGCCTGGCTGTAAAAAAGAAATGTCAGGGAGGGGGATTAACTTTGCTTGGCCAAGTTAATAAAATATGGTCTGAGTTACTGCCAGGCTACTTAATTCATTTTTATTCAAAGTGGCTGGGTAATTTCCCTAAGGTTGGCTCAGCGGGAAGCAGAGTCAGCTCTGCTTTGTCCGCTCCTGCATGTCACCTTCCCAGCTGGCAATGGGGGCTGTGTTCCAGCAGAGTCAGGAGAGCCGGGAGCGGGGGGACTCCCCTCCGGCAAGGCAGCACGTGCCTGGGGCTGCGGGGTGACACCCATGTCGGCATGAACCAGGAGGGAGCTTGGGCCGGGGGCATGTGCTTGCACAGGCTGCCAGTGATGCTATGGATGGCACCTCATGGCTGCCATTCCTGCAGGCAGGTCCAGGATGGCCCGGGTAGTCATCAGCCCCATCAGCTCTGAAAAGCATCAAACTGTCACCTTGTGCCCCAAAAGCCAAGCTTCAGGTGGAGAAGCCAGTCGGAGGCGTTCTGGCACTGGGGCATGGCAGCAGGGGTACTGGGGCATGGCAGCAAGGGTCCTGCGGCCCCCTGAGGCTCCTCCTTGCCCCACGGCGAGGAGAGGAAGGGCTGAGCATCTTTCCTCGAGGGGTGAGCAACACCAGTTCCCTGCAGCGAGCTTGTGGTGCCTTGCGCAGCCAGCTGCTTTAAAGAAAAGCCTCCGCATCTTGCCACCTCGCGCTTCAGCTTCAGTGGAAGTGACATTTGCAAAGGCATTACCATGTCTGTGTAAACTCCCCTTCTCCCTGGCACCCTCCAGCTGATTATTTCCCCCCTCGTTTCTAAACACAATTTAATTCCTTTACCCACCTGCATGGCAGAACTAATCATTGGCAGGCACTACGCTGCCTGGCACTAAAAATCAGCGTACAGGCGCATTCCTGTGTGTGCTCTGAATCATCATGAGGCTCCCGAGCTTTAAATGGGAAGCAGAACATGCTGCTTTCTAGATAGACAAATGAAACTTTACCCAGTCTTCTCGCTTCAGAAACAAGCTCTGAATCATGCGGAGGGCGAGGTGCCAGGAGTGGCTCTGCTCTCATCCTGGCTCTACCGCTTACTTGCTGTGTGGCCTTCAGAAAAACTCTGAGGGGGTAAATCCTGGTTCTTTCCCCCTCCCCGCCGGCAAAGCCAGGGCAAAGGAGAGGTGTGGGGGCCGCAGGACTTCATGCACTGGGGGGACAGAGGAAGGAAATGCTTCCCATAAGCTGAGATACCACGTTTCCCAGAAGAGTGTGGGTCTTCTGTTTTCTCTGCCTTTCGCTCTCCTCCTGGGCTCCTGGTAGAGAATGACACTCCCGGTGCCGGAGGGTGCTGAGCAGCGGGGCTGGGAGCCACAAAATGAACTCTGTGAGGCTGCACACAACAGCTTCTGAGCTCAGAGGTGGAGATCCTCCTGCTGTATTAATAAAAGCCTAGATTCCTAGGTAAATAGAATGCATTAATATTTATTTTCAGAAGCTTGGAATCATGATTTAATACTGAAGAAAGAGCTACTCTTACACGGCATTCGCAGAGCTTCTTCTAATACACTATCTCCTAACTTCAGACGTGGTAACCCAGTAAGCTCCATTACCGCGCTAATACTATACAAAAATGATCCTTTATTATAAATCATGCCGTACACCAAAAAGGATATAAATAGAGCCCCAGTGCGGCACTGGCATGCCTCATATTTCTTTTGGTTCACATTAAATGAGCCACTAAATTACAGTGTCCTTCTTTATAATATCATCCTCCGAAGCCAAGCATTTAGTGTGTTACACAGGGCTGCTGTAACAAGAGAAATTAGTACGGCTGGTTTAATTCAGCCAGGTCTGCCATGCATGTTATAGGAGAGAGTGTTAAAATGGGCCAGAACGAGCAATTTAATTGTCCTTTCGAAAACCCACCACTTGGAACGTGTGATTTGAGCAGGGCTTTGCTAAGGCCTGACACACAGCCTCTCTGGAGGGGTTTAGCTGCCCCCTCAGCTCCAGCAGCAGAGGGGTGAGGGCAGAGGAGAGGACATCCCACCCCATCCTGCTGCTGCCACTCCCAAGGGTGCAAGGTCCTCAGATGCCCTCCAGGGAGCCTGGGGGATCTTCATGGCTCCCTGGAGGAGAAGGAGAGGGGCTAGCAGGGCAGAGGGGGGGGATGCCGCAGGGGCGAGGAGAGCTGCCTTCAGATTGGGGTCCTGGTTTTGTTCTGTTGCTAGTTCCTCTGCTAACAGCCTTGGAGATTCGTTGAATACAGAGACAGGGAGATGCAGGTCCTTGCTGAGTGGTGCTGGCAATTATTTAACTTCCCTGCATCTCGCCTGCAGAAATGGGGAGATATTTTGCCCACAGGATTCATGTCTGCCTGTTTGTCAAGCAGCCCAAGCTTCTTCTCCCTGACGGCCAGCGCTACAGAAATGCATAGGGTTATTGTTTGTATGGCAAAATACAAATATAGCATTCAGACTGGGGGGATCCAGCTTGACTGTCATCTCTAATGATGGTACCTAACAGCATCAAAGAAGAAAACCCTCCTGCAGTCCTAGGAGCTGCACATGCCTTCAGGGACACTTAAAGTAATTCAGGTCAAAAATGTAGGTTGTTTTATTTAGCAGACAAAGAGGTGGGGAAAGGAAAGGAGGAGAGGGAAAGAGGAAACAGGCTGCTGCAAAAATGCAATCTCCTTAAAGAGCTTTTCAGGATTTCCCCCAAAAATTTAAAGTTAAATGGAGCTGTCTGAGTTTCAACATCTCCTTGCAGGCCATGCTAGGTCCCAGCTCATGCTGGCAGGGACCCAAGTCGGTTTGCCGCAGGGCAGAGATCACGGTTAGCACATGTAGTTCATGGCCGGATGAACTAGAGGGAGGGCATCTTGGAGCAGTGTCCCGGCAAAAAGGGGGTACCAAACCCGCCCAGGGGCAGCAGCTGGCCCAAGGGCATCCAGGGGGCCCAGAGGCAGTAGCATAAGCCGCTGGTCAGGAATGAATCCAAGTCAAAGCCACCCAAGTGTTCATTACCTGCAGAGCTGGAACACTTCAAGGAAATTTTTGAGCCAAATCATCTGTGGCAAGGAAATGCGTCCCCTTATGCGTGTTGGGAGGCTGCAGTCTCTGTGGCCTGTGAGGATGCCTAGCAAAGCAAACTGTGCCATGAATAATCAATGAAAACTAAAGGTTTCTATTACCTGCAGTGCTCCATGACCGTGTGAGATAATATAAAAATGGCAAGCAGCCTCCTGGAAGTGAAATAAAACCTCTACAGTACAGCCCTTGGCATCATACCTCATCAGCAAAAATCCCGAAGCAAATTAGGGTTATGCAAGCTGTGAAATACCTAGCCTTAGCGCTGAAATGAGGAAGCTGCCAGGACCACGGCTTGCCACTTCCAAAAGTATCTGGCTGCTCTTGGCAGGGCAGGTTATAAATCCCCTGTAGTTTAATGTACAGACCCCAGCGGCGGGGAGATAAAAGGAGCAAACCCCAGCCAGATGGCTGCCTCCCCCCGGCACTGTGGGGCCGAAGCCTGAGCCCACGGCAGTCCTAGGGCAGCTCCATCCCTTCCTCCCACCTCTTCCAAAAACGAGGGGGGTGCCCCACGGAGAGCGCAGCACTCGACCAGCACTGGCTGCCACCTTCTAGCGCAGGTCCACTTCGACTTGTGCATCCACGGCTGGCAGCTCCTTAGCAGATGCACAGGCATCTGTATGTGCACGCATTGGCCAAAATAGCGCTGCTGTAAGGCAGAATGCCACCTTAAGGAGCACTTGCAGGACAAGGGAAGTAAGGGTTAGACTGGGAGTGAAACCTTTGGCCCCTTCCATCTCAAGTCCTCACCTCCCTCAGCCCCTGGAGAAAGGCTCTTGCAGTGCTGCACCATCAGACAGTCATTAATTTCGAGCCCTTGGGTTTAAATTTGGTCTTGCACAATAGATATGAAGGCAGGCACATGTGAAGTAGTAACAGGCTCATAAGAGGAGGGTTGAACTCTGATGTCTTTAGCTATTCCCAGGGCAGAATGGGGCATGACCTGCACAGCCTGGACCACAGTCCCCACTCCCTTAAAGCCTGGAGAGTTTTGGTTGGCCCGTGACAGTGACAAAGGAGCACACAGAAAAACCTGATGGTGTTTGGATCTCGTAATTCAATACAAAACCATTTCTGTCATTTAAGAAACATTAAATAAAAAAAAAAAGAAAAAGAAAAAGAGGTTATGATGTAGCATTTATCACAAGGAAACAGTGATATGCTGTAATATCCCTGGGCAAAAGTTGCATTAAAGGATGGTGCTATCATCGTTACGGTGGTAAGCTAGCATCCCTTACAAGCCCAATTTTTGCCTTTCCTCCTTAAAAATCTACATGCAAAAGCGGAAAGTTAGCTGCAACATTGATAAAGGAGGTCTGGTCCCAAGATGGAGGTTTTGGTCAGATTTAAAGTAAATCAAATATAACACCTTAAAAATAGCAGTGTTCAGCAAAGCCCAAGAAGCCTCAGTGATTTCTTTTCTACTTTGCAACAGAAAAAGACAAGCAGGGTAGAGAGGAGGAGCAGAGAGAGAGAGATTAAAACAGCTTTAATTTTAGGACCTGTCTCATCAAGAGATCGTATGTGACACCAAAAATGAGTCCAATTAAAAATGTTTATAACTTAAAGTTGCTTAATTAGCACCTTCTGAAGTTTCCTGATGTTTCCCTGCTGACTTCCCCTCTCCTGGTGGGCACACAGGCGGTGGCGGCAGGTCCTGGAGCAGGGAAGGTCAGGGCTGCTCCAGCCATACCCCAAACCTGGATTTTAGTCCCTTGGGGCATATCAACCTCCTAGCAAAGCCTTGGTGATGGAGGGTCTTCAGAGGCTTCCGGGAGCGCTGGAGGACTCCCCTTCCACAGCCTCCGATGTTGTGAGTGAACAAACAAGACATGAGATCCAACATAGCCCATCACCCCAGGCTAAGGAGCTTGCCCTGCAGGGGCATGTGCTGACCCTCCTGGCACTACATGCCAGCGCTGGCTTTCTCCTTCATGTTGTATTTTCCACCGGCGCCCGGGACTGCTGGCAGGCACGAGGCTGGCCTCAGCCTCTGCATCCCGCATGCAGCACCTGAGCTACCCTGGCTCATGTACAGGGGAAGAGGCAGAAGCCTTTCCCAAATCCTCCTATCTATTTTACAGGCTGGAGAAGATAGAGGGTTAGTGAGAGATGCCTCACGAGGACTGCGCATTCTGCTTCTTGCTAAGAAACACGGCCCCAAAAGGGTTCCCTCCTGGAGCTGCTACCTGTGCTAGTGCCCGCGATGCTCCCGCAGACATAGGCTGGGGACAGTCAGAGGAGCAAACCCTGCCTGCCTTCTGTGTTTCGGTTGCCATGGGAATACGCTCATCCCTGTGAATTTGGGGAGCACAGAGGTTCAGGAAAACAGCGTGGAGAAACGCGAGGACATGGCACGCTGTCACGGTCACAAGGCGGGGATCCTAGCTAAACCAGGAGGTGAAGCAGGTTTTGGAGGTTTCTGGTTCTGCCCTTCTGGGAGCCACAGCCAGCCAGCCGCAGCCTGGCTTTTGGCAGCAGGTCACCACGGCCCCCAAACTGGCGGTGGCTGGTCAGTCGCTGCGGGGCAGAAGCACCATTGTGCTGACCTTGCACAGAGGAGTGACTGCAAACGGCAACCCATTTTTAAATTGTTTTCTCCCAAGTCTTTTAGAGATGGAGGAGGATTCAGGAATACGAGTAATGGAATTTCACAGCACAGACAAGCTTTCCTCTGGCCTAGAAGAAGAATGTTGAGAGCTACCTGAATTTCAAGGAGCCCTGACTCTTCCTCCCCCATCATCCCCAGCCCTTTTCTGGAGTTCACAAACAACATCCTTTTTGCTCCCTTCAGTTTGCCAACAACACAAAATCAGGAGACGTAGAGTCAGAATTAACATCTCATCTTGCTGACTGGATGTCCATCTAAAATGAGATGGAGAGTATGTAAAAAATGTCCATGCTGGATCAAATGAAAGGTCCTACCTATTAGTCTCTTTCCAACAGCTTTTGGCCCTGTGTGTGCATTGTATCATGTATATAGGATTGTGTTGTGAGGTTCTAAAAATAATGAATAATAATTTACTTATTCATTATAAATTTCTGTTTATAGGCTATACCTACACAAGATACGGTGCCAGGCCATTAGACATCAAAGGCCCCACGGTGCAGGCAACCTACGAAGGAGAAGTCAACACGATTNTTGTATCATGTATATAGGATTGTGTTGTGAGGTTCTAAAAATAATGAATAATAATTTACTTATTCATTATAAATTTCTGTTTATAGGCTATACCTACACAAGATACAGTGCCAGGCCATTAGACATCAAAGGCCCCACAGTGCAGGCAACCTACGAAGGAGAAGTCAACACGACTTTTCCAGGAGCTCATTTCACTGTAACAGTAATGATCATGACTTTACATAGTGCCTTTGATCCAGATTACCAAAGCACTTTGTTGTCTGATTGACAAATTGCATATAAGATAGGATTCAATTTGCCCATCACTGGCGTGGATTGGGAGGCTCAGTCTCCAATGATATTCAGCAACTCAAACAGTTTATCCATATAAAATCAAAGGGAAATTTTAAGTTTGGGGAAGGAAATGTATGATCATCTCGGAGAGTATTTTGCTAAAATAAGTGGAGCTAACAGTCCTAACAACTTGAAAAGTGCTTTAGGATCTGAAGTAACACCAGGTAGCTAGGACATCACTGCAAGTGTACTTGTAAGGAAAGTACCTCCAGTGGCAGAGAGCATCAGTACACACCTAGGGGAACAGTGTGCTCACCCAGGCTGGACCACCCACCCCCCATTTGACATCCAAAATGACATGCAGCATGGTTCCCACCAAGGACATTCCAGTAGAGGAGGTGGACCTTGGTCCTCCTGGTTCAAAGCCCTTCCTGAGTTGCCTCTAAAAGAAACAGGCAAGGGAAGGTGGAAAGGATAATTAAAACTACAGAGGAACCAAAGTACAATTCAACAAAATGGATCTAAATAAAGTCATTGCAGGATCTGCAGCACAATACATAGGAACAGCAGATCTTTTTGCTTACTTCTGAGGCTTCAGATCTCCTGGAAAGTCATGGCTTACCTTGGAAATCACAACTGTGGCGATGTCAGCTGGGGACAGTGAAGGGTTGTGGTGACTTCTGACAACCAAGCCCGGGACTGTCGTGTAATCTCACCACTTTATATTTCCGCTACATTAATCCTCGGACATTAGCAAAAAATTAGTACAGCCTTGGCTCAGGGCAGGGATATAAAGCAGGGATATAAAGCAGGAAAACTTGGGAGATCAGGAACAAGTTGGTTCTCAGCAGAAAGGCAACTTCACATGCTCAGTAAGTCACAGGACAGAGACTAAACACTCTGGTCTTCCTGATAATCACATCATGACCAAGACATTTCCTTTGGTGGTTCCTTCTGAAATATAAATTAGGTTAATCACTTCTGATCTTGGGAAACAAGTGACATTAGAATGATTTGACTGACACAGTCACAGAGGGTAAAGGCTATGTCTGTCTTAGCAAGTAGAGCAGCACAAGAGCAGCGCTGGTGTGCTGTTGGTTGGTTTTACTTGTGAGTGGCTCCAGCCTGGAGCTGTGGTCTGAGCAGTCACGGGTTGGAGCACCTCAGGGGCACATTTGCACCTCCTCTCCCAGCACAGTGTCACCCGACGGGAGCCCCGCTTGCACTCCCTGATCCTCTTCCATGGTGTGAATCATCAAACCGCAATTACGTGGCATGACCAGGAGACCTGTTTCTTTCATCCAAACTAAAATGCTAGTGAGAGGCACCTTATGTGTCCAGGTCCTGCCTTCCCAGCCCCAGCTTCACTTCCGTCCCTCCTAAAGCCGCGTTCCTACGTGGACCACCCTTCTCTGGTTGCAAGGTTTAAGCCTTCATGGGCAACAAGGGAGTGGAATAGCAGTTTCTACGGTTTGAGGAGAACGAACACCCCAAGCCAGGCTTATTGTGGCAAAGTGAAGCAAGTGAAGCAAATCCTACCTCAGCCATGCACTACCGTGGATGTGGACCCCGGCTCTGGATCAGTGCGAACTTCTACAGCACACACCACACCGAGAGCCGTGCCTTGTGACAGCGGGGCTTTCCTCAAACATTTGGCCTTAAGCCTCTGCAAACGCCATCCGTGCAAATAGGAGCTATGCTTCGGGTTTAAACCAGTCAAGCTGCATTGAAGAAAACCCTTTGCTGCAACATTCGAGAGATTACCAGTCTGCAGGCTGAACAATAGCTCTTATTTTGCTGCACACTGTTGTTCTCTTCTGGAAGTGGTTAACTTCAAGATGATGCAAATACTATTGTCAGCCCCTTTGACTCTCCCTGCTGCTGACAATGTTAGCATTCAGCTAATGTCACTCTCCCACAAATCCGCACCGCCTCTCAAAGAGCCAAGAGTGCTTGTTGTCCCCTTCTCAGCTGCCAAAACCCACCAGCTGCCTCCTAATTACCCCTATAATGTGCTTCTGCATATCTAACACACAGTTCTGCAGCACACTAAAAATTTAAGGCTAACATAAAATAAAGAAATATCAAATTAAGGAGCACAAAGGGTGCTGGAGCAACCACGTTGTTAATTTTCCTGTTTAATTCACTGATAACAGCTATTTTTGATCCAAAATTGTTGTACAATAAAGTGCCACACTTGAGCACAGCTGAATGTCAGGGATTCATTGTTTAAGGTCAGAAGAGACCACTATGATCATCAAGTGTAACCTATTGCATAAGAGCTCCGGGGTACCTCCCCAGCCATTTCTGATGCTGGCCCATAACTGCTTTTTGAGATGCCATGCATCTGTTAGAAAGTCGCCTAGTCTTGGCTTAAAGACTGCAAGGTCTGGAGAGCCTACCAGGATGTTAGAAAAGCCTTTTCTTTGGTTAGTTACCCTGATATAACAAGTGCGCCCTTTTTTTGTCCTCCAGCTTGCCTCTGCTTCTAGCCACTGGATCACACAATGGTGATTTTTTTCCTAAACGGAAGTCCTCAGTCAGAAATCTCTTTCCTACTGTAGCACTATGCTGTTATCAAGCTGCCTTATAATTCCTAAATGATGCGCAATAGATCAGTCCCCTGTAGTCTCCCATCACAGGGAGTGCTTTGTGGCCCTTGTACATTCTCACCGTTCTCCTCTGAATGCTTTCATTTAGCCAAGCTTACCTTGGAACCCAGGAGTCTTTGCATAAAGCCCTGTTGTTCCTCAAAAGTCATCAGACCATCAGAGTAGACAGTCAGTGCCCTTAGTACTTGACTGCCCTCAGCAATGGTGTGCTTTTGTATATAAACAGAGAAGAAAAGTCCTTGCCACTCAAAGGTCTGGCCATCCTCTAATTATTTTGCCCAAGCTCTTCTGGTGGGTTGAGCAGGGTGGCTGAGTGAATGGGGACAGCCACCTCACCGGCGGGAGATGGAAGGAGGCAGTTTGCACGTGTGGGTCACAGCTCCTGCTTGTCTCCAGCTATTACTAACAGGCACAGTGTGAGCGTTGTGCTCCTTCCTGCTCTCCTCCCTGCCAGCACACAGGTCCACCTGCCTGCCTGAAAGGTGCTGGCTCTTGTCAGTTGCTCAAAATATTTCCCCCTTCCACTTGACTGCACAAAAGCAGGCCCTCTGCGTGCAGGTCCTCGCATATCTGTCAGCACCTCAGGAGCAGGCTCTTTGCACGTGTTTATTTATTTTTGGCACATCTAATCCTAGTGCCATGCACAGTGTGGAGTGGGTGAAAAAACGGGCAAAGGTGGTAATTAACCGCAGAACAAAAAGTCAAAGCAACAGCTGGAGGAACAGCTGGACATCAGGTTGGCCAGGCATCTGAGAGAGGTTTCCATTTGCCAGACCTGTCCACCCATCCCTATTTGTAAGGCTGTCCGTTTTCCATGGGTCTTTTATCAAACCTGAAAACGCAGAATGAGCCCCATGGATAAGGTGGGAAACTGGATTTTCCATCCTTAGAGCCTCATGGATAAACACCAAGCAGCAGGTACAGTATTGCTGACTCAGCAACCCTTTCTGGGTTGTGCTCATTCTGCTATTGGACATCACTAGAAGAGGTTGAGACATTTTGTTTTCATAGCTTTTTAACCTTTTCCTTCCCAAAACATTGTTTGTATTTATTTTGGCACCTCGAATGTTTTGAAGAGAGGACTGATGTGGATTTGCTAAAGTATTTTTTCCCCTTAATCCCATTAAGTCAGTCTCTAATTCTTTCCAGGGTTCCCTTCTGCAGAGCTATTTTCTCTTGGAATCATTTACTTTCTGTGGATTGGGGGAATTAATGAGGCAGATGCTGCTCTCATTCTCATCACTGTAAGCCCAAAACAACTTCAGCAGTTTCCTGGCACCAATCCAGATTTTGCTGGTGTAAATGAGATCAGAATTTGGCTCGCTGCGCTTGCTTTTGCTAAGAGACAAAGAGATTGCCGAAAACAAGAAGTCTTGTGCAGGTTGAGAAAGTCCAGTTGGAAGTGGGTGAAGTCCACAATTTCATTGAAAGGCTGAGTTTCTGCATTTCCCCGCTGAGAGGGTTTGCCAAGCACCACAGATACTCACAGACAACGCAGAGCGCTGGTAACCAAGCATTCAGGGAAACAAGTCCAAGGACAAAGACTTGCAGGAGTGTCGGTGTTGTCTGCGGGAACAATTGCAATGGCACAAACCTAAGTCACGCCAATGCAAAAACAAAGGTTAAGAGACATAGGGAAAGGTCAACTGGCTAAGTCTATCAGTCTTCAGGGGCTTCACAGGGAAGGAGGAAGCAAACAGAAAATGATACATGCAAATGGCTAAGGGTTGGCATCAAAGGTCAGCACATATTACGATGGATAAAATCAAGACAGACATGAAAAAGAAACGTAGGTAGCACAGGACAGGCAGGTGAGCGGGGAAGTATTCCGGCTATAGACTGGTGGTCAGAGGAAGGCTGAGGAGAGCATCGATCTGCTGGCACCACAGCAGTGTCCCGCACAGGGGCTGGCCCAGCCTGGGACCCTCCGGGAGCCCTCGGGAGCAGCATCAGGGGGCTGGGCTCCTCGCAGAGCAGCACCGTGCCTGACTGCATAAAGGGGAAGCAAGAGGAGCGAGGCAGCTGTGGCCAGTCAGCTTGATTTCGGTTCCTGGAAATGCACTGGAACAAATAATTAAACAAACTAATCACTGGCACCTAGGAAACAACCAAGAGAAGAGGAACAGCCAGCACTGATTTGCCAGGAGCAAATAATGTCAAATCGACCTAATTTCATCCTGCGACAGGGCTTGTGGATAGAGACAAAGCAGGAGACGTCTTGTATCTTGACTTTGTTAAGGCCTTTGGTACCCTCTCACTTCATGTTACAAGATGTAAACAAAGAAAACATGCCCTAGACAAATTACCTTAAGGAATGGGTACAAAACCAGTTGGAAAACTGTACTCAGACAGAGGGTGTCTCCATCGATATACGAGGAAGGGTTGGGTAGGATTCAACACAGGTTCAGCCGTTGGATGATGGAATAGTGAGCACCCTTATCAGATATGCAGATGACACCAAGCTGCGATGAGCTGCAAGGACATGAGAGAAGAGGATTAGAATCAAAAATCATCCTGACATGTTAGAGAAGAGGTCTGAAAACCAGAATGTAATTCAGTAAGGAGAAAAGCAAAGTTGTGCAATGAGGTAGGTATAATCAGCTGCACAGGGACAAAATGGGAGACAGACGACTAGGTAGATGCGGAGCAGTACAGCAACTCAGGAACCTGAAATGAATAAAAAGTGCCGTTTTGTCACACACAAGGCAGTCACCATACCTGGGCATCCAAAGAGGGGCTCTGTCTGTAAAATACACAACTGATCCTTCTGCTTTACTCCGTGCTGCTACTATCTTTATCCAGCTCAGGAGAGTCTGGAAGGAAGCGGGATGAAAGGTCTAGAAAACAGAACTTGGGAAGAAACGCTTATTCAACGAGGATTGCTTACTCCAGCAAGAAGGAGACTAGGGGAGACACAGTAATTTTCAAGTATGTGAAAGATACCTCCAGAGCAGGAGGGAATAAGCTGTTCTCCAGACAGTTCTCTACATCCATTGCAAGTGTGGTAAGGAACAACGGGCCTGAACCGCAGCAAGAGAGGTTCAAGTTAGAGGCTTGGTAGAGGGGAAGGCTAACAAGCACTAAATCCACCTGCCTGGCAAGGATGTGACGCCTCTATCCTTGCCGGTGTTCAAGAGCAGGCTGGAAACTTCAGGAACATTTCTGAAATCAGCCTCTTGAGGTCCTTTCTAGCCATGGTTTTCTCTGATTCTGTGATGAATGGTGTTAAATGAATATAAATTACCTCACATGGGGACACTGACACTCAGGCTCAATGATGAATAGTGATCAACAGCAAAACTGTCAGCTTGCGGGGAGGCATCCAGTAGTGTTATTACTAGAAACTGGTGTTAGCTCCAGTTTTATTTACCATCTTCATTAATGATCCAGAAAAAGCATTAGACAGCGTGTTTATTAAAACTGCAATTGATACGACGTTGGGGAGGAGATGCAATCACCAGCCAGGAGTGGAATATAACACAAAAGGACAAAAAAAGATATGGGACATGGGGAGATGATGACCTAGTTCGAAGGACACACAGACTAATATGTCCAGGGAGGGAACAGTGCAAAATTAAGACACCCTATGGGAGGAGGAGACCCAAATGCAGTGAAAGACTTCGCAGGCTTAGCATACGGGAAATTGGACAGGAGTTTACAATTTGTCACATCAACAGAAAAAGTCTCAGAGCAGTTTTGGGCTGCATGACATATCCCAGGGTAGAGAGATAAGCAACCGTCTGATGGCTGTTGTGCAATCTTTCCTTCTGGATGCCTCCTGATCAGCGTGGCCGCCAGGCTGGAGCAGGAACAGGGCGAACCGGCAAAAACAGCTGAAAGTGGAGAAGACTGGCTTATAGATAGAGAATTATATAGGTACTCTGTGGCAAAGTAGCACCAGGTCCATGCTTCCAAAGTGTAGATAAGCACATCAGAAAAGGTGTCCTTTTTTCCAGGCGTAATTATAACAGAAAAATTGGTCATTGCATTGGTGTAAGATATTTTATACTAGCATTGCACGTTTCAGCTGGCTACAGTGCAGTTTCTCTCCTGAGCCTCATCCATCCCTGGCTGCTGGGGTCCGTGCTAGGACGGAGCTGTGCGAGAGCTGAGGCAGGACCCCAGCACTTGCCCTGGGAGATACAACCCATGGAGGAGAGTCCTGGGGAGTGCTGCCGCTGCCGTGCAGATGCAAATGAACGGAGAGCAGGTTCGCTTTGTGTGACCAGAGCCACGTTGACATTCGTTGATAACGGAGTTGCATAAGCAAATCGACGTGATGAGCCATGTTGATCAGAGGGGGAGAAATCAGTGCTTCTCGGGGGGACAAATCAATAGAGAAACAGGTTCTATTTTCAGGTTTCTGAAGAGGTATTACTGACAAAAAGAAAGCACAGATATAAAACTGTACTTGACAGAGTCCTTTAGAGACAAGATAAAGGTGAAGGTTTTTTCTAACTTGTGATTTTGAGCCTTTTCACTCTTTGTCCAGCTGGCTTTTGAGATTGAGGTCTAGGAGTGCGATGGTGTGTTTGCCCCAGCTGATACTGGAGCGCGCAGGCTTTGAACAATAAGGTTTTGTTCTTTTGCCAAATGCAGTAATGCCTGTGCTGTTGCTTGGGAAAAAAAAAAAAGGAACAAACACATTAGGAAGTCACTGAAAATGAAATGATGGCTCACTTCAAGGAGTGCAGCAGCACACTGCGGAGATGAATGAGCTCTGCATGGCATGTGAGACCATGAGGAGGAGAGATCTTCAGAAAGGCACCCCTTAGCTCCCCCCAGCACTGGCAGTATGACAGAGGACATGACCTTCAGATATGTCCCTGGGATCAGCAGGCACCTGAAATGCTTTGCAGGAGATCCCTGTTGCCCGCAGCTTTTGCATGGAGTGGGGGCGTTGCTGGCAGGACGCCGTGTGAGAGTGCACGTTGCCTTTGAGGAGCAGTCACCGCAAAGCGAATTGGGTAGCTCTTTCCAGCAGCAGTCTTCAAACAAGGCTCAGCGGCGAGGCCGGCATGCCAACGCTGCCAGCTGCGGGACCGCAGCAAGGTGCGGGACTGCTCGAGCCGGTGGCTTGCTGAGGGGAAGGTGGCTCAGCCCCTACCTTGCAGCCCAGTGCCACCAGCGACAGGGAGGGAGCAGGGGGGAAATAAATTCACAAAGAAACTCAAGGCGAAAATAGGCAGGTGGAATAAGCACAGCAGTCATGAAGAATAAATTTACTGAACTTACATCCTTGATTTTAATGGGGCCTCTAATAGCGGGGTGAGCCCGTCAGAGTCGGTTGTCTCCCAGAAAATGTAGGACTCTGGCAAAGCCATTCCTCTCACTTGCTTGACAATGGGAACCGTGGGACCCCCAGTACGAACACAACCAACATAAAGCCAAGTAGATGTTACCTTAAACTCATCCTCAGCTCACGGGGGAGGATTAAGTGGTATGAAACCACAGGAGTGGCCCAGGTGGGAAAGATTACTTCACTGGTGTATGAGCTCTTTATGGGAGCTAGGGGACAGGGCTGATAGTTTTGTGTTATATGCCGGGACCAATTACACTGAAAAATGCAGAATACAGTGAGGTGGAGGGTTGGAGCTGAGTGGAAAAGGAGATTAAACCTACATGGGTGTGTTAAAGCTGAGCGAAGAAGAGGGAGAGGCAGAAAGACGGGAAGAAAAAAGGTGTGCAGGGTGGCTAATGCGGGGTCCGGATGGGATTCACGTGAGCTCATCCAAACGTGTCTCAGGCCAGTAACCACACAGGAATCGCCATGTGGCTGTGCTCACAAGTGCTGGGCATGGCAGGAACAAGGGGTGGGCTCTTCGACTCTCTAATTCTCCTTCCTCATTTTGCAAATTGCCACATGCTGAAATAGCAAATGATGTATGAAATGAAAAATCGCTCCCCAACCAATGCATATAGATGATGCAGAGAGTATGTGGCCATTACTTCCTTGCAGAAATATTTATCTACATTAATGCCTTATCCAGAGGTAGCTGGAAATACCTAGAATGTGAGTGGCAAGGGGATCGGAAGAGAGATTGGGTCGGGAGGCGAAGCAGCAAGGCAGGCACTTAAGGAGGCAGATACAAAGCCTTTCCCCTACAAATCACCAGCTCAGTTCTGGCCCACGTTATTAGCAACCACAAGGCAATATTCCTGCACCCAAAGCAGTTGCCTGTCAAGAGCAAATTCATTTAGTGAAGACTTCGGAGTTGCTGTCATTTGGAGGCAACTTCAGGGCCAGTGTGGAACAAATCAGTGGCCCCAGCCCAGCGCCCAGTGGGGAAGTATTTTCATGTTGAGTCAGCATTCCACGAGGTGGTGGGAGCCAGCCCAGCCATGAGTGGGGACAGAAGCAGGGGGGTGCTTCCCGGTGACGGTCCTGGGCAGAGGCACATCGACGGGGCTTGCACCAAGGGCAACCATGGGCAGCCCCAGCCCCAGGTGCAGCCGCCTGGTAGCTCTGTGGTGCCCCTGGAACGACTTCAGCCTCTGTCCTCGTGGGCAAGCCTTCTGAAGTTCAGCAGAGAATGATAACCTCTCCTACAGAGATTTTACGTCACTCCATCCAATTTAATAGGAAATGATTTCTAGCTCAATAATCCTACAAAAAAAGATCTCGTTTTTATTAAAAGTGTAGGGTTTCTAGTCATTTCTTTCGGGTGCTGTTGGCCCTGTTGCTGTTGAAATCTCAAGGAAGCTTCTCTCAGGACTGGGCTACAGGTCTGCCCCTTTCTAGGGCACAACACTCACTCCAAATTTCATTCTAAAACCAAACCACTCTCCGCTCTTTGGCAGGGGCTGGTGCCTGTTGCTTCAGGCTCCACCTTTCCACTCTGGCACTGAGATCAGCCTGGTGCAGAAGAGGCTGTCTAAGGCAGGTCAACAGTTTGGAGGGTGGAATCTGCAGATGAATGTATGAATCCTCGGGTTTTGTTTTAGAGAGAAAGGGTAACTGTGTCCTGCTAGAGCTGGTGACCCTGATGGAGCAGGAACAGCAGCACCGTGAGGGCTGCTCAACTCCTGTGCACGCTCACCGCCTGCCTCTCCTGCCTGAAAGCCTGCTCTGACCTGACCACGAGGACTGCAGAGCCCTTCCATGCCTGCAGGACAGAGATTACAAAGGCACAGCAACAGAGAGGAGAATATCTTCAGACTCATTTCCAGTTTGCAGGCGGTTTCACAGGAGCCCAGGCACAGAGGGTTGGGTAAGCTCAGTGCTCGTAGTTGCACGAACAAGTTTGCAAAGGGATTCATCGTGGAAGACCTTGGACAGAAACAGGGTGTGGGGGGGTAAATCTGCTTTCTTGCAGAGCCTGCTGCTCATTCAGGTGTGCTTGGTTGGTTGTCCCAGTAAACACCTGGGAATTCCCTCATCTTTCTGTATGCAAGAAACACAATGCTGGAGCACACTGTCACGTTACTGCACGTACTCAAAACCCCAAAATCTTCAGTGCTTTCTGGCAGCCCAGTCCTCTGCATATCCTTGGTAGCATACCCAAAGGCTCGGCGTGGCTAATTTGTAATCTCCATTTACAGGATTGAGTTTCATAAGGTGTTGGCCGAGCACATCATCAGTGTTTAGCAGACACTATTTAGTACCACTGACTCGCTGATGTCTGCACATAGGACTACATTTGGAGAGGTCTTCCTGAAATTGGAATGCCTGTTGCAAGCACCCCTATTCTTGCACAGAAGTGCCAGCTTGAAAGATGGACCCAACGGACAACGTCAGTAGAAGAAGCAAAAAACTTGCACTCGGTCAATGACACAGTTGGGCTCGGTGTTAGCAAAAAAGGCTACAGAAGAGCTCAGAGCTACTTACAAGGTAAGATATCAAAATACCTTACACTTAAACAGCTAGAAACCAAGGGATCATACAATCCTGTGAGATGCATTTAGTATGTTCCTTTTGCCTCCTCTTACGCACATTTTACCTCCCCATCACCAGAACACAGCAACTGGAAACTGCTGATAACTACCTTTGCCCTCCTAAAACTTATTTGGCACACTTAACGTTTCAGCTTTGCAGGAGTCTCTGGGTCTGACTTGACCTTCAGATACCAGGCAGTCAAGAGGAACTACAAATATTCATTCAAGAACAGGTTTTGGCTCTCTGCCTAGTGTCTCAAGCACTTTGTGTTGTCTCTGAGTGATAACACACTTACATGACACCAAAATATATTTCAAGATACCACTGAAGATGTGATCCACAGAAACTTATCTGTCAAAAATATTGACTGGAAGGTCTGGAAAATTAATCTACTTTCTGAGCAGGGCTTTCAGGTAGACAAGAGCTCTAAAATGGTCAGTCCCAAAGCCTACACAAAGCTCATCGCATGCTGGACAGGACATGAGAAGTATTGGCCAGCTTGATGGGACTCACCAGCATGTAAGTCTGGGATGATGCTACTGAACTTGGAGTTACCCCTCCCATGCTACTGTTAACCTGGGAGACCACATTGACCTTCTGGCCACCTCATGGTCAATCCCACAGCCCTTTAGGAATTCCTTTGGCTGATGATTTGGTACATGCTTCTGGTGAACAGGAATATGTGTCATTTGCTGCAGGAATTTACCTAAAAGGGATCCTCAAGTACGGATTCTGGTTTTCCAGGTCACGCACTTGGGCGATACAGTTGTGTAGGACACACATCTAAAACTCACTTGCACATGCACCCTGTTAGTTCTGCAGAAGTACTGTGGACCAGCATGACTGTCCATAAGGGGCAACAGAAACCTCTAGGAGCAAATCTAAAGTTTTCACAGAATCAATACTGAAGACAATTCACATGTCATTTGCTAAAATCACCTGGCAAGAATACCCGACTCTGCGTGGTGGCCGCAAAATCTATAGGCTAGATTAATAAGCATCTGCATGGGCAGTGTGGCACAGCAAAAATGTGCTTAATTTGCTTGAATATTAAGCTTTAAGTCATTTACATAATGTGCAGACCCCAAATCAATCCTTTTTGGGAAAAAATATCGCTTTAAAACATGTGACTTTTTCTCCACCAAGCTGACGAAAACTGTTGAGACTACTTAGACTGTATCTCCACACCTTTTCCCTAGAAAATCCCCAAGTCTCTGGGAATGTTTTTATGTAAACCCAAAGAGAAAATAATTTTCACGGATTCCATAAGTACTAGAATTTATGAGGTCTCTTCCACACCCAAAACATGACTTCAAAATTTTACTGGGGCTCCGTGAATGGAGAGCNCCTTTTCCCTAGAAAATCCCCAAGTCTCTGGGAATGTTTTTATGTAAACCCAAAGAGAAAATAATTTTCACGGATTCCATAAGTACTAGAATTTATGAGGTCTCTTCCACACCCAAAACATGACTTCAAAATTTTACTGGCGCTCCGTGAATGGAGAGCTTGTTAAGAGAAGTTGGATAATAAAACATCAGCACTTGATTCGGTCCTCGCCCTTCCAAAGGCTTCTAAAACATTCTTAGCCTAATATTTTCCTCTCAGGTTAATAGGAGATGATTTGGACATAGTTCAGTTCGGACAGAGCATGTCGCCAACCCACTTAACTCAG
>VZSC01003571.1:0-14973 GCA_013398225.1 Steatornis caripensis | reverse complement strand
AAGGTGTGGACAAGTAATTTATTTCAGATTAATGAGTTACTGATCATCTCCTGAGTGATGCTTGATCATGTTTACTTTTAATCTGCTGCTTAGACAATCCTGAATGCTTTTAATGATTTCCTTTTAGTTCTCAGTGAGCTGATAGGCAGGTGAGCTTCAGTCCAGGTTTACGGCAGTTTACTTGAGGAAACAGGGATTCCCTGGGAATGATATACATCAAAATAGCGTTGATGACACTGTTGCTGTATAATGCTGATACTGCTAGTTCAAAGCTCTAATGTGTGTGTGGCTAACCTTTTGTTAGGTGTTTCGAATAAACTGATTCATGTTATTCTGAGAGCTCTACTGTCGTACCAAACATTCACGTATGTGATCACTATGTCTGAGCAATATATATCAATAACATAAAGCGTGGCTAGATGGCTACTCTAGTTAGCGAATAGGCAGACTAAGAAGCTTAAGAGCTAGTATGCTGCTTCGGCAATACAAGAAGATACAGAAGCAGCAAACTTAGTCTCATGCCTGTTGTGCTTCACACCGTGTATATGAAGAACCAGGNCATAAAGCGTGGCTAGATGGCTACTCTAGTTAGCGAATAGGCAGACTAAGAAGCTTAAGAGCTAGTATGCTGCTTCGGCAATACAAGAAGATACAGAAGCAGCAAACTTAGTCTCATGCCTGTTGTGCTTCACACCGTGTATATGAAGAACCAGGTAGTGTTTACCTGAGCAGAGTTTATCCTCCCGCATAAAGACGTGAGTAAATTCCAAGTGCTGGAATTCACAGCTGGCTGGAAAGTCAGTTTAAGATTTACTGCATCAGGCCTGTAGTTGAACTGATAGTGGAGAGGGGGCTGCTCACGTAGCTGACAGCCCTGTAGAAGTGGCTCATGGCTGAGAGAGTTTTTGATCTGTCAGTGCAATTACCTGGTTCTAATTCACATTTCCCTTTGGTTACTTCCTTAGCGTGGCCTTGTTGGGCCCCCAGGACCTCCTGGCCCCCAGGGACCTCCAGGAGCACCTGGTGCTGAAGTCACCCGGGAAGTCCTTCTGCAGGAGTTTAAGGAGATATTAAAAGGTAAAGACTGAAGTGCTTTGTGCTTTTGTGGTCTGCTTCTTTTGGTAAGCACCATGGCAAATAAGGAACTGGCTTTGCAAACGTTTACCGTAAAGAATTCTATCCGGCAGTCAAAAATTTAAAAAAACCCATTTCCTCAGTGCTGCTTAGTTCAAGTTGAAGAGTTGAGTGCGTAAGTCTGATAGCACAACTAATGGCTTCATAGATCAGGCTTGTAAACTAAGCCTTTATTATCCTATACTTTTTCTTTTCTTCTCAGAAGCCATTGAGCGTCGAGCATCCCTGGCTGTTTCGGCGCATCCTAGCCAGCTGCCTCCACTCCTGCTCTCCTTGGAGGAAGTTTCACCTCACAGACGCATAGAGGAAGCATTCCATTGCAAGCTAAAAGGACAAGTCATTGTAGATAAGAAGACACTGGTAGAACTTCAGAACTTCCAGTCGGTGAGAAGGGATTACAGCCTGAAGCTGTGCAACTCCACAACAGCTGTTGTGCGTAGATCAGCTGTTGTTCCCCAAGTCTGCAAAGCTTCTAGGTGGCTCTGTAGATAAAGGTGTTTCCCAAAAGGGCAGAGTAATCCCAGANATCCTAGCCAGCTGCCTCCACTCCTGCTCTCCTTGGAGGAAGTTTCACCTCACAGACGCATAGAGGAAGCATTCCATTGCAAGCTAAAAGGACAAGTCATTGTAGATAAGAAGACACTGGTAGAACTTCAGAACTTCCAGTCGGTGAGAAGGGATTACAGCCTGAAGCTGTGCAACTCCACAACAGGCGTTGTGCGTAGATCAGCTATAGTTCCCCAAGTCTGCAAAGCTTCTAGGTGGCTCTGTACATAAAGGTGTTTCCTAAAAGGGCAGAGTAATCCCAGAAGCTTGTCTCAGGCTTGAATGCTATGAATGTAGCACTACGTTTTTTGTGATTGACAGAAGTAGAATCTCGTATGGTGTTTTCAGCGCTGAAGCTCATCTGCAGTAGGGTGGGCATCTAGCTCCAAGTCTTCCCTTTCCTGACAAACCCAAGCAGCAGCCTTTCTTCCTCTCTTGCAGCCCAACTGAATCTCATTACAGTTCTCACTAAAGTTCTAACAGGTCTGTGCAAGAGAGGGCTGTCTCACAGGTCCAAACAACAGTCAGTCTTTTTATTTCAGTTAATGGTGGAGAAAGAGTTGTCCATGTTTGGCATTAGTCTGAAGAATCTGTTCTCTCTTTTCAGTGCACACCCTGTTTAATTCCAGAGTAACCTTCAGTTGGAGAAAATGTCAGAGGCAGACAGAAGCCACTGGTTATAGATTTGTGAGCCCAAATATGAACCATCATTTTAAGTGGGACAGTCGTGATGCTCAAATTCTTTATGTAATGTTTTGTAGAAGACTAAGTAAAGTTACCTATATCATTTAATTATAGTCATATTATAATGACAAGCACACCATCATGGGGTGCTCTAGGGCATTATAAGCATGGTTTCAAGCAAGCTGTTGAATTTGGTATTAAAACTTCTAAGCATTTCTGAACCAGTTGCAAATAGGACCTGAATTTGAAGTGTAAATGTTAGGCAAAGTAATAGCTAAAAACAAATAGTTACTTGCTAATCGAGAAGATGTATTTTAGACTTCGGCGTCACAAACGCTGTCTAATAGCACAAGGCCTTCAGAGACATGGTTGCTTTTGTGATGTGACAAGAAGAGTTTGGAGGCTGTGAACAGGAAATATGGCTTTCCATCAGCAGGGTTTGCTAACGCTGTCCATGTCGTAAGGTGCTGAGCTTTCTTCCCAGCTGTACTGAGTCCTATTTATGAAGAATCCTGTCCAGCAGATCCTTTCCTATGGAGTAGTTTTGCTGTTAGGNAACAGGGAATATGGCTTTCCATCAGCAGGGTTTGCTAACGCTGTCCATGTCGTAAGGTGCTGAGCTTTCTTCCCAGCTGTACTGAGTCCTATTTATGAAGAATCCTGTCCAGCAGATCCTTTCCTATGGAGTAGTTTTGCTGCTAGGACTTCTCACAGCTGCAGGACTAGAGGCAGTGGTTGTGTTCTAAACAGGGTGCTTTCCTGGATCTTTCCCAAGTATGCTTGTGGAAGCCTGGTTTGACAGCACCGTGGGTGCTGGCACAGAGGCAAGATTGTACTTGAAGTGTGGGCAGGGCTAGAAGGATCTGCTGCCTCATTAATTAGGAGGGAAAATGTGAATAAAGACATCTCAGCAATCAGTGCGTAGGCTGATGCTTCCCATGCTTTGTTATCATATGCCTAGCTTCTTTCTAATCGCTTCTGGCCCTGAAGCTGATGTGGGAGGGCTGGCAGGCCTCTGGATGCCAGCCTTTCATTTCAGCTTTGGGACAAGAAGTGTCTGGTTTTAGCTTGCGCTCTGATAGAGGGGAATTTATCAGGGAGGGAGACAGTGGATGCTCTTGCAAAGATGAAAACATTGTCTTTAAACACTCCAAGGGGGAGAGGGAGAGAGAGAATTCCCCTCCTTCCATTCTGTCAGGTTAATAGTGTGAAGGAGCCAACAGTTTGGTGCTTCTCAGTGAGATGATAGGGACTGACTCTATTTCCTGGATTTGGATCTTACCCAAAGCATTTTGATACAGTGGAAAGAACCTGTGCTGAGAAAGGTGCTATCCCTTCTACATGCTGTCATTTGAGTATGGTGTCTAAGTCAGTCTGACCTTGATATCGAGAGAGCGTGATGGTTTTCTCATCCTTCTGTGCTAAATTTGCCCCAAGAACATTCTCTCCGTCTCTTCCTCTTGGTGTCACGATTTCCTTAGTGTCTGGAATGAAACCTGTGATACTCCGTTCCCTACACCTCTTCCTCCTGTATCTCACACTTTGAGGTTTCTAACAATTGCCTCTTGCAAAAGCTTTCAGAAAGGCACTTTACATGGCAAGAATTAAAGTAACTGCAGCCTCTGACAGGCCGTGGAAGTGGGATTTATCTGGGGCCCAGGAACGTTACTGAAATCAGATCATTTAAGGCTAAGGTAGCCTGCGTGCTTTTCATGTGAAAGATCCCAGGAGTCCTGCTGTCTCTAGTGCCTTGAGGTCAAGTTAAATGTCTACCTTTGGCAGTTGAATTTTATTGCTGCTTCAGGAGATTGGCGCGTCCCCTGTGCGCTGTGGTCGCTGTGCAGGCTGGGTCGTCCCTGTCTTTAATAACAGATAAGTCAATGCATTGCTTTCGACAGCGTTTATCACTGAAAACTGAAACTGGCGGTTCGTATCTCAATTCTCTGTGCATGGTTCCTATTTTCCACCCAGAAATAAACTATGGAGTGTATGAGGGAGACGTGGGGATGGGAGATGGACTGCGGAAGAGAAGCTGACCTTGGTTTGTACGGAATGGCTGGACACTTACTTGTTTGCTTTTGGTCTGCTTACTAAAATAGCTGCGTGCAAGTAATTAGTTTCTCAGATATAAATCCCTGCAGTGTTTGAAGCTGCTAGGTGAGTATGCTGCTGTGAGGCAGCAAATGCAGCGGGGAGCTCTAGTTGGCATGGGTTTTAATGGAATATTTTGCCCAGAGAACCTCTCCCTGCATTGTATATTTCTATGAGCAAAAGAATAACAAAGCCACAGAGGGCATGAAGAAACAGGAATGTTTTATCAGTGATAATTTACTGATGCCTAAAATTGCCTTCCATGCTCAGCCAGTGGTGTTGGAATTATGTTGCTGATTCTGCTAATAGCTGTAACGAGAAAGGAATGAATTAGCTATACAGTACAGTTTTGCACATACAGGGCTTGGATCTGCTCATTCAGCGAGGTAAATTAAAAATAGCGTTACCAAAAATGATGGTGTAATGATAGCATAAGAACGGAACCAAGCTCCTTCCATAGCGTTTGTTAGGTTAGCTGTCATGTCATCCATGTGTGTATACATAAAGAAAACAGCTCCTCTTGTGTGTCTGTGGGTGCACGTAGGCACACAGCAGTGCACATTGGTAAATATAGAGACTTAGAAATCATTGCATGACGTGTAGTTGTTCTGCAGTTCATTATTACTGTTTTGCCATTATACATACGTAATCTTATGAGAAATGGCACTGCTGTTGCACGTGGATGTATTTTCACCACCATATGCATATGTAAATTTAAGACTACAGCTACATCTTGGTAAATAAGAACTGGGAATTACTCATTTGTGAGCTTTGCCTGGGATTTGCGAAATAAAGGCAGGTTAGTCATTTCACTCCTTCTACCATGTAGTAACTCTCTAAACAAACACCACCAGATCCAAATATTTGCAGCCTTACTTCCTTTCAAAGAGAAAGCTAAATAAATTATTCCTCCCCTGCACTGTGAAAGCTGGAGTTTCTGGCTGTGATGAAGCAGAATGGGGAGGCAATTAACTTCGTTCTGGTACTTGAACAAAGATATTTCACTGCTTTTATTTTTGGTGTAATAGCACCTGTGGGAACACTGCTACAAATTTGTTCACCATGTCTCAGGCCCGCTTTCGCCATCTAGTTTTGGAACGCATACTCAAATGTTGGGTTGTTGAGATCGCTCAGTTATGCTTTTGTGCATGTTTTAGGGATAGGGTGCCTGCCTTTACAGAGTCAGGTTTGAACAGTTCTTCTGTCCCATAAGACCAATGCGGGGCAAATCTCTCAGGCCAGCGTTCATGGGAATGCCTTCACATTGCACAGAATGCCCTTGCGGTGGAAGCAGAGTCTGGCTAATGTGCTTTCTTGGCGCGTTGAAGCCACTCCTGCTTCCCCCCAGCTCTAGCCAAATTCATACGGTACAGGCCAAAACAAACAATAAACATTTCTTGCAGAGTTTATTTTAGTCTGAGTCAGATAATCTGCTGTGAGTTTGACTTAAGACTGCTTCCTTGCCATGAGGAGAAGCTGCATGCTATTTTACTAGGTTTTTGCCTATTCTGTAGAATCCAAGGCTGGAACAAAATGACACTAAATATGGGATCTGTAAGAATCCAAGCAGTCTGTTCTTTAACAGTATCAAAGCCATTTGACTTAGACCTAAAGTGGGTAGAAGACCTCTGGAGACCCCTATGAGCGTTTCCTCTGTACTTGTATTACCAACCCAGTGTATAATGTTCCAGGTTTTTAAGCCTAGGGACACTGCTTGACCAGTCTTTGGGAGCAGTAGGGACCTCTTGACTCAAATAATGGGGGATCTTCCATATGAGAACATCAGTGGAGGTCACTAGGACGAGCAGAGCAAAGGGATGCAGTTAGCACAGTCTGAGTCGAGATGAGGTAGAAGAGTTCGGCAGTGAGCAAAAAGGGCATCTTCTTGTCTCGTGCTGATCGTTTGCCTTTTGTGGGCATCAAATGCCGAGAGTGCCCCCGTCTGGAAGGCGTGTTCTGGGGAAGTAAGGCAGCAGCCTTGCAAATTTTGTCAGCTTTGTTCTCATCCACATAAGCTTGTTCTTTGTCGTGGGCAGAGGTAATTGTTGCGAGTGCTGGGGACTTGTTCAGGGTCTGCTTTTCTTGTCTTACAGCCTATGGCCAAAGGAGCTTTTCTCCGGGGGACAGGATTAAATCTGGCCACAGGACGGTTCACAGCACCCGTGTCTGGCATCTACCAGTTTTCAGCCAACGTCCACATTGGTGAGTGTTGTCCACAGAAACCTTTTCTGTACTTCTTGAGGTGCAGGAAGGAGTCCTGGAGAACTCTCTGGGTCCTGTTTGGTTTGAAGCATGTGCAATGGCCGCCCTTTGCAGTGAGCTCTCGCTGTGGTACCACGACCCAAACCCCTGTCTTAGAGCTGGGTGCTTTCATAGACTGATAGCCACAGCAGGCTGCTCCATGCAATCCAAACAAATCAACACTCCTTGTGGAGGGTGAGTTTAGGGACCAAATATATTCATGTGCGGAAGTTACGGCTTCCATAAAAGACTTTAGAAGAAAGGAACATGGTTAGAACTGCATCNGCTGGGTGCTTTCATAGACTGATAGCCACAGCAGGCTGCTCCATGCAATCCAAACAAATCAACACTCCTTGTGGAGGGTGAGTTTAGGGACCAAATATATTCATGTGCGGAAGTTACGGCTTCCATAAAAAACTTTAGAAGAAACGAACATGGTTAGAACTGCATCAGGGCGGTTTTGACTGTGTTTTGCCACCAGTGCATTTGTTCGATGGTTTTAATCATTCAGTGATGAAGTATTTTACAATCCAACAACAAAAGGGTGCTTTCCTAAGAAGTTGTGGTGGGTTGACCCTGGCTGGATGCCGGATGCCCACCAAAGCTGCTCTGTCACTCCCCTTCCTCAGCTGGACAGGGGAGAGAAAATTTAATCAAAGGCTCATGGGTCAAAATAAGGGGAGGGAAATCACTCAGCAGTTACAGTCATGGGCAAAACAGCCTTGATTTGGGGAAAAATCAATTTAATTTATTGCCAAGCAAATCGGAGCAGGATAATGAGAAATCAAAACCAAAATTCTAAAACACCTTTCCCCAACCCCTCCCTTCTTCCCAGGCTTAACTTCACTTCTGATTTTACATCCTCCCCTGTAGCGGCACAGGAGAGTGGGGGTTGCCGTCAGTTCGCCACACATTGTTTCTGCTGCTCCATCCTCCTCAGGGGAGGGCTCCTCACCCTCTGCCCCTGCTCCAGCGTGGGGTCCCTCCCACGGAAGACAGTCCTCCACAAACTTCTCCAGTGTGAGTCCTGCCCACGGGCTGCAGTTCTTCACAAACTGTTCCAGTGTGGGTCCCTTCCAAGGGGCGCAGTCCTTCTGGAACAGACTGCTCCAGCNCAAATATATTCATGTGCGGAAGTTACGGCTTCCATAAAAAACTTTAGAAGAAACGAACATGGTTAGAACTGCATCAGGGCGGTTTTGACTGTGTTTTGCCACCAGTGCATTTGTTCGATGGTTTTAATCATTCAGTGATGAAGTATTTTACAATCCAACAACAAAAGGGTGCTTTCCTAAGAAGTTGTGGTGGGTTGACCCTGGCTGGATGCCGGATGCCCACCAAAGCTGCTCTGTCACTCCCCTTCCTCAGCTGGACAGGGGAGAGAAAATTTAATCAAAGGCTCATGGGTCAAAATAAGGGGAGGGAAATCACTCAGCAGTTACAGTCATGGGCAAAACAGCCTTGATTTGGGGAAAAATCAATTTAATTTATTGCCAAGCAAATCGGAGCAGGATAATGAGAAATCAAAACCAAAATTCTAAAACACCTTTCCCCAACCCCTCCCTTCTTCCCAGGCTTAACTTCACTTCTGATTTTACATCCTCCCCTGTAGCGGCACAGGGGAGTGGGGGTTGCCGTCAGTTCGCCACACATTGTTTCTGCTGCTCCATCCTCCTCAGGGGAGGGCTCCTCACCCTCTGCCCCTGCTCCAGCGTGGGGTCCCTCCCACGGAAGACAGTCCTCCACAAACTTCTCCAGTGTGAGTCCTGCCCACGGCCTGCAGTTCTTCACAAACTGTTCCAGTGTAGGTCCCTTCCAAGGGGCGCAGTCCTTCAGGAACAGACTGCTCCAGTGTGGGTCTGGGGGATTTTTGCCCCCTTCTTAAATGTTGTCACAGAGGCACTACCACCATCGCTGATGGGCTCGGCCTTGGCCAGCAGTGGGTCTGGCTTGGAGCTGACTGGCGTCGACTCTGTCGGACACAGGGGAAGCTTCTAGCAGCTTCTCACAGAAGCCACCTCCGTAGCCCCCCGCTACCAAAATCTTGCCGCATAAACCCAGTACAGAAGTCACAAGCTTACTGGTGTCTCTGTTAAGCCAAACACCAGCAACCGGTGGTCTGTTATGTTGTGAAAGTGCTTATATTTCTTCCACTGCTTTCCCTAGACCACAGTGAGCTGAAGAGTAAAGTCCAACTCCGAGCCAGAGATAATGTCCGAGTGTTGATCTGCATTGAATCTCTGTGCCACCGATACACGTGAGTTATTGCAATGCTGTCTTGGCAATTATTTTTCTCAGATGGGCCAGTGCTTCAACCAGCTGTGGAAACCAGGTTCACCAACACTGAATTTTAGGTGATAAATGCTTGTAGAAGCTTTCTGAAGAAAGTGATTCCATCTGGCCCTTATGTGGGTTTTTTATTCTGAGTTTTAACCTTTCAGTGCTAATTACTCTAAATAGCTAAATATTGCGTATGTTGAGAGAATTGTGAATGAAGTTGGCTGAAACTGGATGTAGCTAAAGGTGCTGAATGCTTGGCTATCATCATAACCGCACAGAGTGAGAGAAACACTTTAATTTTGTGCCAAAGGTTGTTAGCTCAATTTATATAATTTCAGCTGCATCCTGAATGGATCACAGCATCTCACTCACGTTGCCGTGGAAGTGTTGGAGCGATGAGGAGAACAAATAAGTGGAAAATACTGGTGAATGGGTCCTGAGGCAGAAAGTGCAGGGCTTGTATACAGGTATATGATACCTTCACAGAGCCCTCAGCTGCCTTGCGGAGCTTGCCGAGATAACTAATGCTGAGTTTTCCTCTGCTGGGATCCATTAGCAAAACTCTGCTAAAGAAACGCTTTTGTTAGGCCGTGCCAACCTTGCGTGTTGCTCCTTATGCCGGGGCATCAGCATACTGTTGGCTGCTCTTGTTTGTTCTGCTCCTGTCATCCTTTCAGCTGCAGCATGCAGGTGCCCTGTGAAGGCCAGTTTGCTCAGGAGGGGTTTGGCAAGCTTTGCTTGGAGAGAAGGGACTGGGGAGCCCCTGGGCTGGGCCGAATTGCACCCAGCAGAGGGCAATGCTGCTTGCACAGAGCGGCCACCGCCTCTGCTTGCTGCTGGGCCCTTGTCACAGGAGGAAAAATGCTTGTGCAGGGCTGTGCAGATTTGCTCTGCCCTGGCTGCAGCTCTTCCAGTGCGGCTGTAGCAACACCCTTGCAATAGCACCGCTGAGATATATCCATAAAACAACTCCACAGGTGCAACTTAAAACGCACAAAACCATGAATTTGCTGCTGGACTGGCTGCTTCAGCCATCGCCTTCCCTGCTCCGTGAGTCAGAGTGCTGCAAATAGGACTGACCTCTCCACAGGCATTTCAGTTTAGAGGCTTTATTGGCAGGTGAATTTGGCATGAAGCCTCATGTAATAAATAAACCTCTCTTAGGTTTCATTGGCCTGTGGAAAAGATGTGATTGGTATCTGAGTACCCATTAGTAACTATGGTAAGTGGGAGCTGTGTGCCCACTGACCTGATGGGAAGGGGAGTCAGGGAGCTTGCTGCCTGGAGCAACTGGCACCTCGCTGGAGTTGTAGACTGCTTTATAACAGTCCTTTACGATTGCAGCACTTAGTGAGACAGTGACAGACTGGCTGCAGTCACAGTGTCAGCAGAAGAAGGGAGGTGTAACTTCTTGCCCTTATATTCTGGTAAGCTGCAGAACTTACAGGACATTTCATTTCTGGCACTTGTGAGAATTCCTTTAGCTCATGCTAAGAACGGACCTCAGCCTGAGGCCTTTGAAATCTCAGATGCGTGTTAACAATGAGTGATTTTGGGAATGCCCGAGCCTTTAATCATAGGGGTGAAACGGGTACGAGTAGGGCAGAATATTACTGTCCTTTTTACAAGTAGCTCTCACGAATTGCCATTACACAGTGCAGGTCCCTATTCCTGTCCTTTGCTCTGCATAGCAAGGACCAGTCAGATTCAAGTAGTAGGGTTTTTTCTTTCTTTGGCATTGGCGCTTTTTTCTTTTCGCCTACAACAGTCTCATCTTAGCAATTTCATCAAGAACAGGACTTGTGCGCCTAGCCCTTGGATTCCCCATGAACAGAGACTGCAAGTTCCACAGAATCTTTTTCTACATGCTTTTGGGATGTGGAAAGATATTCCCCCTTGGGACGTGGAAAAATATTGCCAGTTGGTGGTGTTGATTTAATGGTATTTCAGTAAGGATTGGAGTGAATGAGTGGGTGAGATTTATGAAGCCACCTAAGAGAATTTAAAAGTGAAATTGATCCTGCAGATCTCCAAGAGTGAAAAGCTGTTCTCCCATCCTGATCTCTACAGTGTCTTTGGTCACAGAATCCTACAGAAAATCTAAATTCCATTTAAACTGTTTTGTAAAATAAATGTAAGTGACAGTGGTGAGTGTTTGTTCCTAATGATTCCACAAGCTCCCAACTGATTTGATTAAGGCATCGGAGAAAGAACAGTGTTTTTCTTCTGGAAGGCTCACTTCTGTCTCCGAGGACAGTGTCTGTATGTGTCTCTGTCCTTCGCTGTCCAGTCAGTCAACCTTACAGTAGTATTATGAAAGAATGGATGTCGGTCTCTGATTGCTTTCAATACGACTTTAGTCTTTCTTCCTTGGCAAGCACAAGAGTTATCTGAATAGGAAGCTTCCCTGTGGGCCACGGAAACGGCTGTGCCTTCCTCATTGCAGGTCTTTTCAGCTGAAAGCTCCTAGAAGGCTCGTGTGGTTCTAGCTGGGATGTGTGAACAATCTTCTTTGTCACATACAGCCCTGGCAGGTTTATTGGGATGTTTCGAGATTAACTTGCCATCTGAAGAATTCATAGCTACATTTTCCAAAGAACAGTAACAGTAGAAGCTTTTTTTCTTAGCTAGAACTGCCCCAGATGTTAATTGTTCAGATAAAGCTCTCTGTCTGACTCGGACTTTTCGTCAGTTGTCTAGGGTTGCAATTTATGATTGGTTGTCGTGTAAGAGCTGAGTGAGTTGGACAGCAGTGGGAGTAAAGCAGGATCGGCACTGACTCCGAGACACATCTTTCTCTCAGATGGTGGGTGAGAGTATGACTGGTCTGTGGCATGGAAGGAAGATGGGTGGAGGGATGGGAACCTGTCTGGACAGACATTCTGTTGGCACAGGCTGAGCTGCTACCTGTGCTTGTGGAATTTCCTGGGGATGTCAGCATACACAGTCATTCATTTTAGGGAGCTGAAAGAGCCCTCAGGGCCTTCGGCTGAGAGAGATGGAAACTCAGCGGCAAGGAGACAGTTGGAGTAGAAGAGATTAAAGGTGGGAAGTTCCCACCCAAGTTAGGTTTTTGGCAGGATATGAGACACGGACTGAGTTCTTCAGTCAAGGTGGTGCCAAGTGGCTTGCTCTCTCTGGGCCAAATTGCCCCTACCTTTTACGCATATTATTTCCATGCACAGGGGCTGGAAACAGCACGTTTGCGCTTGCTGGGTTTCGTCACCACCACTTCATGGAAAAAAAGGGAGGAAAGGGGTTGGTTTTCTCAGGAAAACAACTAGATCTGCTACCACTGGCCAAGCAGATTTCAGAAGAACCAGCTGGGTATGGAGCTCTGTGCTTTCGTAGTGCTTTGGAACCGAGCTTGCGTGGGTTGTTCTGATTGTTGATGTTTCAGGAGCTTTCTTCCACCTTGAATCCTGTACAAAGGAGTAGAGTTAAGAGGTAAACAGAGGATGTCACAGAGAGCAGTTGTCCGACATCTTGCTACTGCAAGGGATATGATGGCTATTAGAACATTGTATTAGGAAAGAACAGTGCTTGAGGGGTCATCTGGAGCCCTCCCTTGAATTTTAACTGAAACACGATTTCTTTTTCTTCTTTTGGCTTGTACGTGACCCTGATCCAAATGTCCTCCCAATACAGCTTTCAGCTGTAGAATACGTTCTTTCATGCATAGGCTGACTCCGTATATTGTTAAGGTGAAATAGGCCTTTGATACCTTGAAAGTGGACTGTTACTGGCAGAATGCCTATAGCTAGCTCTTTGCAGAATAAGAGTATAAACTATTGTGGTGGCCAACAAACTGGGGTAACTGGTGTGTAGATAAATCTAAAGGGCATGCTTAGCACCTCTTCAAGCATTGGGGAGAGATACCACAGGACCTTGAGAGAGGCCTCTGTGAGAGAAGGTGACTCGCAGTTCCTGCCTCCTGCGGTGTTTTGCGTCCACAATCCTGTATGCTCTGCAGGTCTTGCGTTATTCACTACAGTGCGGACTACTGTTCTGCTTTCAAGGCAGCTGGTTACTGCTAGAATCAAGTCAAGAGGCCACCTCTTTAGTACAGATGGAAACTAGAACCACCAGGTCCTATTTGGAGGGAGATCACGAGACTATTGTGCTTCCACATACAACCGCTGTGACTGCCTTAGGTGTTTAACCTGTTTATTTTTCTTTTGCTACTGTTCAGGTCTTTGGAAGTCATCGCTGGTCTGGAAAGTAACAGCAAAATCTTCACCGTCTATGTACATGGCTTACTGCAGCTGCAGGTAAACCTGTGCAGACTGGGTGGGAAGCACTGTGCTAGTTTGCTCGGCAGGCTGTGGAGTTATTTACTGACAAGGCTGGATTCTCACCAGGACTTGGGAAGTTCTTATTAACCTTCTTTGTAAGGCTGATGAAGTGAAATGCCTTACCTGGGGTGACTAGAGAGAATCTGTGGCAGAAACAAAAGCCAAACTTGTTCTGATCTTAAGCCGCAAAAGTAACCTTCCTTCTAAGAAATGACAGTAAATATTTTTCTTTCTCAAATCTCAACTTGTATTGTCAAGGTGGCAACTGTGTTTCCCATTTCACAGAAGGGAATGTGAAGCACAGATGGCCACTTGACTAGTCACCCAAAAAGATAGGTGCGGTAGGGATCTAGCGAAGTAATAAACCTATAACACAGTTTCACTACAGAAAGTTTCTTCCAACAAGTCAAAGCCGTAGTGCCGCAGGAAAACTGTTTTGGTCAGATTCTGTTCCCAGGGGCCACAAAAAAGGGCAGGAGGCTTCTGTGCTTGGTTCACGGTAGGGAAATGCTTTTTTTCCCTGCTTTTACACTGGGATGAAGTGTCTGATATTTTCCTTTCCCTCTTGTTCTCCCTCCAGGCTGGCCAGTACACCTCCATATTTGTGGACAACAGTGCTGGAGCTCCCATCACCATTCAGAATGGATCGGATTTCATGGGCATGTTAATGGGCGCATAACATCATCTGTAGCAGGGAAGGATATGAACGAGCGCCTTGCGGTGTGTATTTGACTGAAGAAACCTTTACGTTGACTCTTGACGAGTGCTTCCTGTAACTGTTGGCAACTTTTTAAACAAGCAAAGAGCCTTTCCTTTCACCGATACTTCAGCTTGCTTTCAGAGGCTACTACTTTTCAAGGTCCACACCAGTTCGTTCATCATAAAAAATATATACTTTTAGAATTCGGAAACAAACTCTGTAATATTTAATTTGCGCTTCACCAGATGCTCACTGAACAATACCCTGAGATTTGGAACTTGTTACCTTATAACTTTATTTCACAATAGCACTTGTAAGCAGCATGTCTTTTGGGATTAATTGTGGGGTCTTTGAGTTTGTAAATGAAGGATTGAGAGGGGAAGTAAAATAGTGACTGTATTCTATGTGTCGTGGAGGAAGGAGGCAAGGATTTGCCAGGAAAACTGCTTTTTTTCGTCCAATTGTAAATGGTATAGTCCCTCTCTCATGTTCAGAATTGGGTGTATTTGACAAGAAGCATGCTGAATTCTCAGACAGTGCCTGCTTCACAGATGGGAATCCAAGGTCTGAACTCTTATGTCTAAGTATTTCCTTGATCTTATTGATGAAGCTGAATACCTCGCTGCCTATGCAGTTTTGTTTTTATGGTAAGGTAAGGCCAATGGCACCAGTTCTAGCATGAACTCCCTTACTTATATTCTTATGTTTTAGTAAGATATACATGTGGGTTTGGACTGCATTGCATCAACAGCATCCTCTCAGGTGCCATAATCATTTGTAAATGTGTCAAAAGCATTATAGTGGTTGTCAAAAGCCTGGCAAAGACAGCGAGGATAGCAGCCTCGGATCAGATATGCCACCTGTGTGGAGCTTGTTGGACTGCAGTGGAATAACAAAAGACAACACGGAGCAAGGCTTGCTTCCACCAGGTGGCCCGGGTCATAGGGAGTCTGTCTGAGTTCTACCTGGAGGTTGAAAGTGCTCTCAAAGACCATTCAGAAG
>VZSC01003568.1:144862-177672 GCA_013398225.1 Steatornis caripensis | reverse complement strand
TGACCTTCCTTTTCTGGCTGACATACCTATAGAAGTCCTAGTGATTCTTTACATCCATGCTGGACTCTTGCTTCCTTTCCTGATTTCTTACCTGTGGGGATCGAGAGCTCTTGTGCTGTATGGAAAGCATCCTTAAAAGAATCTGATGCCAGCAGGCCTGGTGCTGCACAGACCATCCTATACCTAAGTGTTACAAGCCTTCTGCTGAGAAAGCAGCACTGGTCCCATAAATAAATATGGGACTGCTGTATGAGAGGGATGGCTCCTGTTGACCCTGCACCATGGGTAGCACAATTTCTGAGTTGAGAAGTTTATATTAGACAGAAAACAAATACTGTAAAGACTAGCAAATTAACATGTAAACATGTATTTACATATTTGTAAAATAAATTAATTAAAATCTGAGGCAAAGGAGACTATCAGTTTTAATCACATTTTGCAGCATCATGTTATGCCAGCATTAAAAGTAGTAAGACACANTATATTAGACAGAAAACAAATACTGTAAAGACTAGCAAATTAACATGTAAACATGTATTTACATATTTGTAAAATAAATTAATTAAAATCTGAGGCAAAGGAGACTATCAGTTTTAATCACATTTTGCAGCATCATGTTATGCCAGCATTAAAAGTAGTAAGACACAGAAATTAAGGTTTATGCTCAAAGTCAGAGGCTTAGATTATTAGGCCATGTTTCCATTTCTACCATAATTTTTTTAGTTTCAATAGAACCAATTTTCTGTGATTTTAGGGTGTATGAACTGATTAATTCTGTAGTATAGAAGATCTGAGACTTAACTTTGTGGTAATAGCATTAAATTCTTTACTAAATGTATGAATAAGGAATATGTCTTCTTTTTAATACTAATGATTGTGCTTATGAGTACTGAAAATTTATAGTGTCACTTAAAGAGATGCAGAATATTGAGCATGACGGTGTCCTCACACCGAGATGTTTGCAGTAAAAAAAAAGAAATAAAGTAAAATATTTCCACAATAGGCAGGACTGGTAGAACCACGTAGATAAGTGTGTCAGAAAATAGAACTTGACAGTATTTGGTTGTTTTTAACTTTTTTAAGCTTATATACTGCAGAATGGTATTTCATATTACCTCAGAACAGGTTTTTTACAAAATTATCCTGTTTTTGAGAATAAGACAAAGGAAAAACCACACTGGATGCTAAAAAAAATTCTGCTAATTCTTTTTGTCAGCAACACTGTGCATTGATGACTTAGTAGTGAACAGAAAACAGGCCTTTGTTTTGGAGTTATACCTTTACCATCTAAGGGGCTTCTCACCCTCACTGACCTAGGAGACTTGAGAGGGGCTGTGTCATGCTTTAGTCGAATTCCTGAAGAAGAAATTGGGTGCCAAAGGAGACCAGACTGGAAAGGGGAAAGAAAGAACAGGTCAGAAGAGTGACTGGGATGGGATAACTGGAAATGAAAGGGATGAGGCCAAGACTGCAGGAGGACTCCTCCATACTGCTTCATCATCCCGTTCCCAATTCTATGTTACCTGAAAGAGATATTCCATCGGCAATAGACTGCTTAAAAGCTCAACTCTGTTTAACACCCTGACCATCATCAATCCTACTCACTGAATCAATCAAGATTTTAGAGAAAAAATAACTCATTAACCTGGAATGCAGTTTGCATTGTGACATGGATACTGTAGGATCCTGAATTCAAAGTGCAGAAAGTTCTCCTTTGCTCATCATTTGTAAGCACTTAACTTTGCAGACAATGCTATTTTAATGGGGATTATCTTGAGCTACTTTCATGCAGCAGTTTTGAAAACGTACACCTGCCAAAACAAAAATCCATCAGATGGAATATGAGTTGTGCTATCAGCAATGTTTGGCCAATTAGATGCACATCACAGACCTAACACTAGAATTAACAGGTTAAATTGTTCTAGGATTAGTGTGTTGTTCTGCACAAAGAACAGCAATATATTTTGTGCTAACAGGTTTCATGCTATTTACAGGGGATATAAAAATGCAAAGAGAAAGGACATAAAAATATCAAGTTCCTTTTTGCAGAGACCCTTCTGCTCTATAATCTACTACATCTCTCTTCCTTTTGGTTTCACCTAATCCTACTGATTCTGGCTTTGAGTTTTATTTATCCTCCTTTTATGCATGCTTCTAATCAGCTGTCTGTCTCTTCATCTGTAGACTTTCACCTTCTTCGCTGCTGCCTACTTACCTTGTAAACTCAGAAAGCAACTCCTTTGCATATTTGAATGATGTCAGCTTTCAAAGTCTACATATCCCTATCCCACCCTCCTTCTCTTCAGCTAGTCTGACTTACATAATGTTGTTTACTTTTCATCTTCCTCATAGTGGGTTCCATTTTGACCATTCTTTGGCTTATGCAGGAAGAAGCATCTGACAGCATGGGACCGACATCCAGCACTCACCTTCAGTTCCTGGCTGTAAAAGTGCAAAAGGAGAAGTGTTGCTTGGCCCAAGACTTGACTACACTCCTTATTGAGATATTCATCAGGTACGAAAAGTTAGTTAGCTAGTTAGTTAGATCTAACTTCAGTCTTCTTTAAGAAGTCTCCACTGAGCATATGCCAATTTTGGTGTCTTCTGAAAGCTCATAAATTGCCACTGCTTGCAAAGAATGATAGATTGCTTCTCTAAACCTACATGACTAGAGCTTCTCTAGTCAGATTACAAACTTTATTGGGGAGGTGGGGCAGACAGACAGTACTTTCTATTCTTTTTCTCAGAAATTGGGTCTTCCCAAAAAATAAGTGTGATGGTGAATGTCATCTTGAATGGTTAAAATAATTATAGAAATCTTGTATCAGGGATTATAGGGCAAATGTATGTACAGGATAAAACTGTATTTAAAAACAGAAATAAATCATGGGATTGTTTTTTTCTGAACAATTTATTTTTTGGCTTCCTAAAAACCTTTTGAAAAACAAGGTTGTAGTATGCACACACGTGCACGTTAGTGGCCTAATGAACTTTTGCATTTGTTTGCAGTGTGGTCTGGAGTGTATGTTTCCGTCTGCTTTGGCTTACTGTGTACTGTATAAATCAATACACTTTTACTCTTTAAAAAATAAATGTTCTGAGAACTGTTACTGTCTCACCTTTGTGACTGAACTTTGTCTTCTTGAGGCTTGGATGCAGTGTCATGTTATTTGTGATGACAGGCTATGCAGTAGCAAAAAAAAAACCAAACCCAAAATGACCAGCTTATCTGTAGTGCTTATCTGTAGTGACTGCAGTTGCCTCTATCAACAGTAGAAAGCCACTGGGAGCACAGAGCACCTGCGGGCAGCGTGTGCTCAGACTACCATCAGTGCAGCCCTGTGCAGTCCTTTTGGAAGGACACAGCCTTCACGGCAGAGCAAGACAGGACAAGATGCTGGAAGGAGTTAGCAAACTGGTATAGAAAGGTTGTTAACACAGAAAGCAATTTATTTCCATCACAGACCCAACAAAATGCCATGGATTTGCTTTCTAAGAATCCCTCTACAAAATTTTAATTGCTCTGACTCAAAATCTTTCTCTTTTCCGTGGAAAATAATAGAATGAAAATTCATTCATATAAGCTAAATGATGGTGGACATTTTGTATTTATTTAACAGGGACAAACTACAAATCATAGTTTAAACAAACACAGAGAATGTATCAGGGTGCAGGCAGGGACAGATGCTCCCTGGGCACTCAGAGGCAGCAGGGCAGGGCAGGGCAGGGCAGGGCGTGGCAGCCAGGCCCCATCCCACCACCCCAGCCAGGAGCAGGGCAGCCAGTGCGGGAGCAGGCAGACACAGACCCATTCCCAGGCATCAGGCACCTGGTGGGGACCGGGATGGGCCGGACCAGGCTGGGATGTCAACCCAGGGGCCAGGGCTGAGGCGAGCTGGAGACTGGCTCTGCAGCATCGTTGCTGGGGCAGGGTCTGGCGGCCCTGGGGGCTGGCATGGGGTCCTGGGCCCTGGGCAGGGTGGGGAGAGGCCCTGTGGGAGGCTGGACAGGGCTGGTAAGCCTCATCAGGGCCCTGATGACAGCGTTTTTTAATTTGCATTTTATGTAAAAAACATACAGTAAAGTTTTGAGGAAGGGGGAAAAAGTCGAAAAGAGTAATTTTTTTCAGGCCTCTATCCTGTAACAACGAAATTTCTGCAATAAAACTAAATGAAGTATCAAGTGGACTTCAAAAGCACAGAAAGAATAAGTATTTAGATAATTATTTTACTCATTTAGAGAGTAATTTTGACCTTAAACTGCATAAATAGGTCCATGTATGAAGAGATCAGACAATAAGCATCATGTCAAATCTAATTATGTACCAAGTTTTGTAGTTATAGATTAGTCTTTCTGCACTATGGGTCACAGTTCAGAATCAATGGTTTAATGTGGTTGTGGAAATTTCTGTGCAAATGGCAGACATATATCAAATTATACAGTGATGCCTAGACACCTTCAGTGTATGGTATTCTTTACAAGACAGCAGTAAAATAAGAGCCTGTGCAAGTTCTTAATTTATAAATCCTTAGTCATTACACAAAGAAAGATATACTTGTTCTCTAACAATTTACAAGTTTGGGTTAATTATTTCTAACCACAGAATGACAGAACAGCCCGGGTTGGAAGGGAACTTGAAAGATCATCTGGTCCAACCCTTCATGGGAAAGGGGACCTGGATGAGATTGTTGGGCACGCTGTCCAATCGGATCTTGAAAACCACTGGTGATGGGGACTCCACCCCATCCCTGGGGAGGTTGCTCCAGTAAACGATTGTTCCCACTGTAAAGAATTTATTTCTTATGTAAAAATGAAACCTCCCTCAGTGCAACTTGTACCTGCTACCCCTTGTCTTCTCTATGTGGCTCCTTGTAGCGTCGATCCTCTTCGTAGCTGCTCTTTAAGTGACCATCTCCAAACCATAAAAACCCAAGACCTTCTATTTTGTACTGAGCATAATCACATAAAAAATGTCAGCTGTGCTTAGTGATTATTAGCATGGCATACAAACATATCTACAATAAAACAAAATTCTGTCCCGATAAGGTCCAGGACAGATTTCTCCACTATTTGTCAGGATGAAACAGGCACTGTGTACAAGAGAAAAATTATATGACAGTAAAAAACATTCTCAGTTAAGAAAGTGGCTTCCAAAACATGCAAAGGCTGATGACTGAGTTATGCCTTGGGCAGCTTTAGGTTAGCCCTAGATGATTTTAGTCTTGTCTGGCAAAATGTGACATTTACTTCTTTCATTATTTGGGCCACACTGTCTTTCATTTTAAACAGAGGTAGGTGGTTATTTTTTTCCATGTGCTTAGTGGTAGAGGATGGCTGATATGGCTTGTTGGCAGCTGCTTTTCACTGTTTTCCTGAAGTTTCCTGGAAGAGATACATCTTATAGCCAAAGTCATGTGCTGAGTTCCAGCAGAAAATCTAGACTGACAAACTTCTAGTTTAACTTTTAGGTTTAGCGAGTATCGTTATTTTGATGAAATGGGACACTAATTTGAAAAAAAAATCTCTGACAGGAAAAGACTTAAGTATTTGTTTAAGATCAAGCATTTAGGTTAAGTGCTTTGCTGATTTACGGCATGGAATAAGAAACACAGGTTAACTTGTGTCTATCACCACATGCTGAGAGCCTGTGCAGTAAATTTAATGTGCTCAAATAGATGCGTGCTAGTGCCTCAAGTTCTGTTTTCAAAGATCAGCATCTGATTTCTGATTTAATACAATGACATTTATTCATTTACTGTATCTGTGGCAAGACATGTAACACTCGTTAAAGCAAAGGACAAATATACAATACATTCAAAGCAATGTGGAAGAAATAAGCCATATACCAGCTACATGCCAAGAAAAATAATATTGGCTGTAGAACTGATCTGTATGCACATGACTAAAATACAAGCATCAGGACTGAAATCAACTGCTGTAAAATGCTGTGTATCAATGCTTGACATGGAATTAGAAATTCTGGTTGTGGCACTTGATTGCTCTCTATGCCTTAGCATGCCAATCTAGGATGTTGCTTCAGACAGTCATCCATTGGGAAAAGAAAATTATTTAATAGGCTTTTTTACATATTAAGTAAGCAACAGATTCTGTAGATAGAGTTTTTAAAATGCTTTGTTCTGGGAAAAATACCAAATACAGTCATCAAAGGCAGGAGAACTTACTGTATTAGTAGCACTGTACATACAATATTAGGAATTATTGCTTAAAAATCACCCAGACTAATACATCTTTATTAGTTCCTTTTCAGTGATACATGTTTCACAAGTAGAAAGCATGTCAGACAGATACATGGAAAATCATTCAGGGAGTTGTACTGCATATGGCATGCACAGATTCCTGTGGGATGTTATCTTTGCCTTCAATAGTGTTAATTTACTTCCTTGACAATACATTATATTTAAAACATCAACAATTTCTTACTATTAAAATATGGTGCTGATGAGCGGTGTTATTACTGAAGTCTACTGCATTCCTATCATTTCATGGTCAAAGCATGATGGATAAAACAGAATTGTATACAGTAATCTCAAGTTCTGTAATATTTTGAACAGAGAGAGAAAACAGCGAAACTTAACAGCATCCAAATTCAGAAAAGAAAATGTGAAACTGTACATCATCCTTCATGGTTAAATAAGAAAATGCCAAGATTTCCTTGGTACAGATTATGTTCTTTCTTACACGCTTCAACTTAAGGATTATTAGTGTTTAAACCTCCTCTACTCCTGTTACCTCTAGCAGCTGCAAATGTTGCTCTTAGTTGCTATTTGACCAATCTTTTTTCATTTCATGGTCCAAGCAAACATTGTACAGTGTTTACAGCTTACATTTTTAAGAGTTTTGGCATACGTCATTGTTCTTTCTTCTCAGTTTGCAGATGTCCTTGTTGAGTATTGCTGCAAGGAAAAGATAATTTATTAAATAATTCAGGAAATATATAAATAGATCTTCATGCAAAAGAAAAAATACTTTCAGTGGGAAATGCTGATTCTAGTGGTACACTTCCATGAATACTGTAAAATAATAATCAAATTTTGCTTGGATAGTCTGAGAAGCTACATTCCTTTTAATTGCCATATCGTAGCACATTCTGATGAAATTATGCAGTGTGCAGTCATCCCACCTTTTTAGCTACTCATCCCATATTCTTTTTTACTTTCAGCTTGAACTTCCATTTCCTTTATCAAGCCATTTTCAGCATGGAATGTACACATGATCCAATGACAGGTGTCACCCAAGCAGAATTGGGTTTCAATGATGTATTTTACCTTGACTGTACACTTTTTAGCATGTAGAAGAACAATTTTCTTAAACTGGTGTTACAGGAAAGCATTGTAAAATCTTAGAGTTATGGGGGATAGAATAGGAATAGACTAGACTAGACTAGACTAGAATAGTTCAGCTGGAAGGAACCTACAACAATTATCTAGTCCAACTGCCTGACCGCTCCAGGACTCACCGAAAGTTAAGGTGTGTTATTGAGGTCATTGTCCAAATGCCTCTTAAAACCAGTTTGAACAGGGAAGCTTGTTTGACCACCCTCTCAGTAAAGAAATGTTTTCTGGTATCTAGCCTAAACCTCCCTTGATGCAGCATCGAGCCATTCCTGTGCATCGTGTCACTCGAAACCAGAGAGAAGAGAACAGCATCTCCCTCTCCAAAATCACAGGAGAATTATTTTGAAGGTTACTCTCCTGTGTTATGTGCAACGATGTCAGAAAAGCTAAGCGGTGATGATGTATTGTGAAAGAGCCTTTGTTCTTCTATGATTGTTCCTTGCTGTAGAAAAGAAGCACAGCTTATTTAAAATTACCAGAAATTATTTTTTATTGAGGATGAGTGCCCTGGAATATGTTGGTGTCCATGCACTAATATATGCTGGGGGCTGCCCAGCTGGAAAGCAGCTTGTCAAAAAAGGACCTGGGGGTCCTGGTGGACACCAACTTGAGCATGAGCCAGCAATGTGCCCTTGTGGCAAAAAAGGCAAATGGTATCCTGTGCTGCATCAGGAGGACTGCTGCCAGCAGATTGAGGGAGGTGATCCTTCCCCTCTACTCAACACTGGTAAGGCCACACCTAGAGTATTGTGTTCAGTTCTGGGCTTCCCATAAAAGAGAGGTATGGACAAAGATGAAGAAGGGACTGGAGCATCTCTTCCATGAGGAGAGGCTGAGACAACTTGGTCTGTTCAGCCTGGAGAAGAGAAGGCTCAGGGGAGATCTCGTCAATGTGTACATATACCTGAAAGGAGGGTGCAAAGAGAGCCAGGAAACACAGGAGGTTTCCTCTGAACATCAGGAAACATTTTCTTCCTGTGAGAGTGGTCATGCTCTGGCACAGGTTGCCCAGGTTGTGGAGTCTCCATCCTTGGAGATACTCAAAAGCCATCTTGACATGCTCCTGGGTAACTGACTCTAGATGACCCTGCCTGGGCAAGGGGGTTGGACAAGATGATTTCCTGAAGTCGCTTCCAACCTCAACCAGTCTGTGATTCTGTGATCGTGTGACTGACCTAGTGTCAACCGGCTGACCTGCCGTTTCACCATGCTTTAGGATGTCATTATGTGTTACATACTGACAGGAATTTATAGTCAGGAGAAGACTACAATTAAGGTACTTCTGTGCAGTCATATATTTTTGATAGCACAATTGATGCATATGGTATACAAAAGAATGTTCATTAAAAGTTTTAAATGTAACAAAGTACAAGACATAATTTCATTACATAAAATTTTACAAATCATAAGAATGCTGGCACTCGCTGGACTGATGGTAAAAGGAGTTAACTGTGGGAAGGAAGGCAATGACACATAAGCTGGAATTGTTTAACACTGATCTAATGTGCAAGAGACTTCATGGTAACCTGGCTGAAGTAGAAAACATTAAGAAAATGCTACTAAAAAGGTGCTATTATTTGACCAACCTTCTTCAGCATTAAAGCTTATCTTCAAAACCAGTGCACACATATCCCTCTTTGGAAATTGAAATGATCATTAACTTCATCTAATAACTAAAATACTGGGTAATGCTTAAACAGTGCAAGAATTCCACTCTGATCTCTCTGGATTGCAATGATGGTCAAAATTCAGAAGGAAATTTTTTTTAATGGAGGAGACAACAGTAGGAAAATAAGATTATTTTATCTAATGAAATGCCTTCCTCCTTTATAGTAAAACTCAGAAATGTATGCAATTTGAGACAAATGTGTAATTTCCTCCCCTTAAAAGGGAGGAGGAAGTACTGTACCTTAGGTTAATTTCACTGGGCTGTGGCATCTAATGTTGTCCCTTCTTGGAGCCCTACAGACACAAGATATGAAATCCAGCAGCAGGTGTTTGGTTCCTCAGGTTCTGTAACCTATCATCTGTAACAGCAGGTAGTGCTGAGCTGCAGAAAAAAAGAACAAAGCACGTTCATACCCAAAACAGCTGATAGTCCACAACTCCCTCTGTAAACCAATTCAGTTGTGAAATACAGAACTTCCAAGGCAACTAGTACAGATCCACATAAAATTTAATTGCCCTAGGGTTAGAAGGCAACACTGTAAGAACTTTTCTTAATCATAAATTTACTTAGATTTAAATAAAGCTCAGCCACAGCATTTGGCTCTTTGACCTCATGTAACAGTGAATTTTACCATTATCGTGCTATATGAACTGACATTTCCCTGTTTCATTTGATGCAATTTTGCAGTTACTAATTTCAAGCTAGTTATTAAGTTGTTCTTAAAGACAAACATAAAATTAGAACTGTCATGCTGGAACTGATCCAATGCACTGCCTCCAGCACTGATATTACAGAAGGCGGAAAAGAGTATTTTCTTCAATAGTTAAAGACTGTGAAGAAAAAGAGAGTCCTGTTCAGTCCTTTTTTGGGGTCGACTTTACCTGTAATGACCTCTGCATTGTCTGTTTCTGTAAATCATCAGTCCCTTTCAAGGCTTAACCAAGTCCTTAGTTTTGCCAACTTTGTGTGGCAATGAGTCCCACACTCTAATTATTTGACATATAAATACATCTTATTTTGAATTTGCCAACTTTAAGTATTTTTTATTTCCGACCATTGTTTTCAATTCTTTAATGGGAAAATACAGATTTATTTTCTCCACACTATTCACTTGTTTATATACTTTTATCAAAGTATCTGTCTATGATTTCTGTAGAGATTTTGGGTATAGTCCTCTACTGTCCTGCATTTTGTAAGGTAACTTCTGACTGTTTTCTGTGAATATAAAAAATTTCCAGACTGGAAAATCAGTTTTGGGCACATTTGTAGATACAGAAAAATAAGCCAGCAATGTATTGTTGTGCAGCCACTACTGTCTGACTCAGTCACAATCCTAATAAAAAGTATGTAATGGTTCAAAATATTTTTCCATTAGTCCTCAAAATCTTGAAGTAATTATAGTAAGAATTATAATGAATACAGTTCAGAGTTCCTGGGATGAAATGTAAATGTGTATTTTGCAAGCTGTAGGTTGGAAATGGATTTTTGAAATGCCTGTTTGGCTTATTTCTACCAGTATGTTGTTGAAACAGAAGGAAGGCAAATCTTCTCCATTACCATGTCATAGGTGGGGATGAAATACAATGTGAGTTACTGACATGAACCCTTCGTAATGCGGAAGGTTCCCACACTTCACTGCTTGGAGTGGGAGGTTGGATTAAGTTGGAATTCCTGCCTGAGTCACACCATGACCCTCTCTGATCCACTGGCAACAAGCGTACTATCCTTCTCAGACTCTGTTGAACTTTTTTACCTCCGTTTACAATTCTTTGATTTCACATGCAATGTCGCTGCATTTTGAGGTGAGTTTTGGGAACCACAGCCACCAGAAATTGAACTCTTACAAGCCCTGACCAAAGGAGCAGGAGAGGTGAGGTCTACCCAGGCTTTGGGTATGTTTCAGGCTAAGCACTCCTTTTCAAGACGGAGAGGTGAAATTGTCTGGAGAAAACACCACTCTGTTCATTCTGTCCAAGGAGATCCTTTGCCTCGATACAGCAATTACAGCTATCTGATTCAGTCCCTTAAGGGGCCAGCTGCTCTCAGAAAGCAGGAAGCGGTATCAATCTGCTGAGAAAAGTCTCCCTCTTCTTCCTTTAACCCTGCCTGCAACTGCTGCCTGAAGCCTCCTTTAGCAACTGTCTGTGCTGAGTAGTACTCAGAGGAACAGAGTAACTGGCAGCACAAATTGCAGTTAGAAGCCTGGTTCAACTGCAAATTAAAATGCGCTACATCCTGCAGGTCTTGCAGTTTTGTCTGTCAGGAGCTTTCTGTAGTTAATTCTAGTGCAGTGGAGCTGTTACACTAAGCACATGTATGAGGCAAAGAATCACTTACCTGGACACTCCTTAAGAATCTTGTGTGCACCTGGGAGCCCACCCAAGTGCAGGGAATAGGCAGGCAGGACTCAGTGGAGTTGAACTCGACTGCACTGCCTGCACTCCATTACTGTATCTTGTTAAGCCTACAAATATCTCTTGAAAAATGTGGAAGTTATTGTACTTTTTAGCAATGCTGGCTTGCCACTACAAATCTGCACTGCTGTGGGACAACATGTACAGTCTATATCCAAGCATACAGATCTTCTGAGTACGACGATGTGTGTTGCACCTCAGTCTACCACAGCCTGTAAAGGTTTGTGACACATCCATCCATACGATATCGCTTGGGCACTTGAGATTTGCAGCAGAACCACAGTCTCCAGCTGTGTCTCCAACTATGACAGACACTCCACCTTCAGTCTTTTCAGCAAGTGTTTCCAGTTACATGTGATAGAAAGTACTGTAAGTGGGCTTTTCTCATCACTGAATGGTATGGTTTATATGAATCTATACTGTTCTATTGTATTTTTGTCCTGACAGAATGCAGAAGGAAGTGTGAAGGCCTGTCTCTCACTAGGTGCACGTACATGCTGTGCTGTTGCAGTTGGGACCTATGGAGGCGAGAGTGTTGGACAGGTCTTGGTACAAAACTCTCTCTGACAACAGGTCACCCTTTGAGAGCTCTCACTGCCTTTGCAGTGCCTGTGAACCAGCCCGTCATCTTTCCCAAGTGTGCTGCCACGCTCACCTCTAAAGGGATGGTGTGCTGCTGGAAAGGGATGTACTATACACAGAAGGAGGATGCACTTTTTTTAATTTGTTACTTCATGGCTAATGACATATTTTTGTGGGACTACTCTTTTTGTGCTCAAATTGATTACAAACTTTCCAGCTGGGTTTTCGTCCAGTTCTAAAGACAGAATATAAAATATGTACCTTGGTGATGCATATATCCAGGCAAATACATAAATAGATAAAACTCATACTTTATGTTTGACATCCCATCCTGGCTGAAGGATTGGAACTGGAGGTACTAATTATGTGTCCTAGCTGCGGAAGTTCCTTTTAAGAAATTATATTAAAAATGGCTTCCTATTTAAAAGGATATGTACATGCAATGATTAGACAAATAAAGACTATCAGCAATCATGTACAAGTGGCAGCTTCACAAAGATAACCCGATGTATCCTCTTAAAAGCCATCAGCTGACAAAAAAGATCTTAATGTGGCTTTGCATCTGCATTCCTTGTTACAGAACAATGAAGCAGAATTTATAAACAAACATGTCAGAGTAATCTTATATGCTGCAATGATTTTCATGTGGCTATCTAAGATTTTCCAGGTTTACCAGCTGAGTTGCTGATTACTATCATGAAATATTTTACCCAAAGTTTGGCTGTGATACTATGAAAGTAGGCAACATTTTGGTGCACATAGGATGAATGAACCCTTTAAAAACAAATTTCCTAGAAAATAAACTTGCTGCCTTCAGGAACAGAAATATGCTAATTAGGAGAAAGGCACAGAAAGCATCTCCAGTGAAAAACAGAAGTGCAGGGTTTGTGCTAGTACTTTTCAGAATCCAGAGAGCTTTTACATGCTGGTGGCGGCATAACTCCAATGGTCTTATGGTAACAGAGTGGTTAAAAGACGTTGAAGCCAACGTGACGATAGTGCAGCAAACTGAATTTTAATACCCCTCACCTCTTGCTAATCTCAAGGGAGTCACAAACTCGAAATTCCTCCTTCCTTTGCTGGCTAGCAGAGGTCTGGAGTCTTGCTCCTTGTCATACAGTGGCTAGAGGAAGTCTCTGCCAGGGATCCTTGCAGAGTTCTGCTTTTATGAAAAAGAAACAGAATAAACCTGGCATTTTAAGAGCCAGAAAACTCTTAAGGCTTCATTCACAAAGACCTCTCCATATCAATGAGATCCTGCAACTGTAAACAGTTCTGTTCTGCCACGTATTTTTGGGCAAACCTAGTATGTTAGTAGCATATGTTAGAAGTAAACAAACACAATTGGTAATGAGTTCATAGTCCGAAATTCTTGTCCAGCGAAAATCTGACCTCCACAAAAAACTTCAGAATTTTCCCCATGGCATTTTAATATTTAGGCGATAAAGCAAGGTACTCTTTTTCTTGTATGCTTATGCACAATATTGGTTACAACACATAAACGCAGTAGCTTACACTTAACAGTGTATTTTATGTGCAAAATCTTGCAATGAAACCTGTCCATTTTTCTGATAAAATAAAGAATACTGTTCACATTTTGACAAAGATTAAATCATCCCTCAGTGCTTATCTGTGTGCTGTATTTTTGAATATGAATAGGTCATTGTCTTCAAAGTTACTGTTCATGCATGAAAAATTCAACATATGCATGAGTTTATGTAGGATCTTGACATTAAATAAGCATTTAGAATGTATTGTGCCTGTATTGCTATGTCAGTGTCTTCTGCATAGAGCTTAAGCATGTTTCTATTCCAATGTGGAACATTCTCTTACCTGCTTCTTATCCTGTAATAGTTTTATAGAATCATAGAATCATAGAATGGTAGGGGTTGGAAGGGACCTCTAGAGATCACCTAGTCCAACCCCCCTGCTAAAGCAGGTTAGCCTAGAGCAGGTTGCACAGGAACGCATCCAGGCGGGTTTTGGATATCTCCAGAGAAGGAGACTCCACAACCTCTCTGGGCAGCCTGTCCAGGGCTCTGTCACCCTCACAGTAAAGAAGTTCCTCCTCATGATCAGGTGGAACTGCCTGTGCTCCAGTTTGTGCCCATTGCCCCTTGTCCTGTCGCTGGGCACCACTGAGAAGAGTCTGACCCCGTCCTCTTGACATCCACCCTTTAGATATTTGTGAGCATTGATCAGATCTCCTCTCAGCCTTCTCTTTTCCAGGCTGAACAGACCCAGCTCTCTCAGCCTTTCCTCATACGAGAGATGCTCCACTGCCCTAATCAACTTCATGGCCCTCCGCTGGACTCTCTCCAGTAGTTCCCTGTCTCTCTTGTACTGGGGAGCCCAGAACTGGACACAGTAAATGGTTATGTAGAAGACAAATTGTAATGCAGTCAATCTTTTAATTTTCCTGAATATTAAAATAACTTACAAGGAAGTGAAATACACTACAACATAAAAATGTTAAAAGTCATAAAATGTTAAACTCTTTTTTTCAAAAATCCCCTATTGCACATGTCAGGAAGCAGCTACTGAATATCGTCTTAATTCAAAACTTCTGTTATCTTCAACCAAATTGGTCCTTTAGAAGAGCTGAAGTTGTGTCCCATTGAATTCAGGTGAATTTTGATAGAGAACTATGTTAAATGCCAAATTAATGACTCCGGATATAGCTAAGGTTTTCTAAGTGCTCAAGGTTACTTTTTTAGACTCTATGCAACTACAATCTGAGATAGAAAAATCAGAGGCATTGAAAAGAAAAGGCTGAAAAATCACTTCTTAGATTAGTCTATAATTGGACTTGTTGCCTGTAAGTATCATTCTATACTGCAACACCATGTGGTGTAAACATGCTGGAGAGTCTTCGCAGATAATTTTGTTAGTGTAAGAAATAATTCCAATATTTCAAGCAACTTGACAGGTGCTACAATATGTTTTAAAAAGGAACTACTATTCTTAGAGTCTGACAGCATTTGAGGTCTTCAAAACCAGTTCCCAGACCATTGTTAAGGCCATAAACACAAATTAGACAAGACCTTCTTCAGCTCTAACTTAAATGGTAGCTGACTGGCCTTAACTTAGCTGTAATACTTTTCCATCTGTGCTTTGAAATGCGTTGGAACATAACTTAGTGGAGACCTATTGGCACCTTCCCTTCCAGCACATTCAGCTTCCGTTGACTTCACTGGGCAATGAAGGGTGACAGTTTTTCTAATAATGGAAGTAGTAAGCATTACTCATCAGTCTTTTTCTGTTCATTCAATTCTACAGGACGGGTTAACACACACAGGGCTGTGGTTCCAAATGCGAGAAGAAAATAAGGTGTTCAAGGGCAAATACTGCTGGGCAAGTACTGCCTGCCTGGGTCTTTCAAATCACTGGGCTGAATTCTGCTTTTGGTGTAATTGTAATTATAGGGTTGCTTTCAATTTAAGCTGGAGTATTGGAATTTGTCCCACTGAGATTACTTTGTAGGCTGATGTAACAGCCCATCGAGATTACTAAAGAGAGCAGAATTTGGCTCACAAGGGAAAAACCCTCAGGATTTATAGCTTGACTGAGAAAAGTAAGAGTGCATAGAATGACTAATTACACTACAAAAAAGATGTTAAACATTTTATCCTTTCTGTTTTTCTGTATTTTATACATAAATTGCAATAAAAATCCAATGTTAGATACAAAGCAAAATGAATGTCACTAAAGAATGACCTTATCCTAAAACAACATCTCACCCCTCTAAATACTGTGACATTTATGGCTATGGTCAGAGTGTATCTAGCCACTATTTAGATTGTCTCTGAGCTCTCAGAGCAAAATGCATTCCATGGAAAGCTGAATGATGGAATTCTAGTTACAACATAATTTTCCAGCTGCTCAAAAAAGGCGTACCACGGTGTATATTTCAAAACTGCTGAAAAGCAGTAAAATTAACTGATGAATGGTCATATGCATCTGGGCCCAATCCTGGACAGTGCTATACGTCTTGAATTTCTGCATTTCTGTTGAGGCCAGTGGGAGTCTGGGGTTTACTGAGTATTTTGTGGTCAAAATAAGAAGAGAGAAGAAGATCTTTCACCACCTCTCAGACTAGGGCCAACAGCCAATAACATCAAACTGATCCTACCGTCGTTACTAAGTCCAAGACACATCAGTATGAAACACGGTGCCAATGGAAATTTGCTGTGCATTAGATGATTTGTGTCTGTTTCTCTAACATTAACTTCGGAGGTCTCTTGGATCCACAGCAAGACAGAGCATGAAAAAAAGCTTGTTTTCTGCATCCTAGTGGAAAAGAATCATCTGTGTGAACTGCTCTTACAATGGTAAAAAAATCTCTAGAAGTATTTTATTTGCAAAATATTTATGCTGTCTCTTCAAAAGAAATAAGAATTATCATGGGCTTTACATCAGTTCTCATTTTAGAGCCAAAAAGATTGTCTGCTTTGGGACGATTACAAATCTGACACTTTTCATCTGCCATATAGACTGAAATTTTCCCTTTTCTTTTGGTGCCCTGAAGGAGCAACATCACATCTGGACACATTTTCTGAGGACTATAACTTCTTTACTGTGTACTGTAGGACTGTAACTTCTTTACTTCTTTACTTTGACTGGAATCTTCCACTGGACTGACACTTACGAGCCTCTTTTCACTTGCCAGTCATATCTCAAAGCCAAACAGGTTCCTCATTCATGACCTTTGTCTCAAGTAATCTCCTTAATCAAACACTGAATTGTACCATCTGAATGGCACAATGCAAATGTGCCATTGGTTTATTTAATGGTCAATCCCTTTCTTCCTCCTATCCCGTATCAAGAACATGGTCTTGATTTTATACAGAGTGAAAAGGAACAAGTGTTTCCATAGGCTTTCAACCTGACTTCTTCCTTAAGAAACTTAATTTCTTCCAGTGCCAAGCTCCTTTTGAAGATTCTTTTAATGGATCATTAAGAGAAAAGTGGCTAAAATCTTATTGTACTGCTCTGACATATCCTGTGTCAACAAGAGAAAACTGCAGGACATTCTAAAATGTCTCAAAAATGTGAGAATATTCTTAGTAGTGTACGATTGAAAAAAAAATCTATTTAACGGAGAAAATGAATGTTCACCGGAAGTCTGAGCCTACTTCCACAAACTTTAGTCTCCTGAGTAACAACTTTACCATTAACTTTCTTATTATTTGCTTACAAAATAATTTGCTACAGTGCCATCCAGGTTGATGCTGTACGCCAGGTCCTTCTGCTCCCTATATCCGTTTAGGGTTTGAGACTTTAAAATCCTGAACACAAAGGCAAAACCAAACAGAAACTCAATTACTCTGCTGTGATCCACACCTCTGAAAACAGCTGTAACTTTAAATCATGAACCTAAGAAAGTCAATAAATGTGTAATAGAATAATTGTAACCAGAGTAACCTGACTTTGCAGCCATGCAATGAGGAACTAGTCAAATTAAAAACTCACAGCAAGGGAATCTAGCATAAATGCAAAGGGAAACACTCGGGTAGCCAGGTATCTATATACTATTACACATCCAAACAGGAGCACTCATGACGGTTTGCTCATTTAATGACTCCCAAAGTGAACATTTCAATATTTGCTTGAGACCTTCTTTATTTTGTAGCTTGTATCAACCTTTTTAAAGAACTCCTGGGAACCTCCTCTAAATATGTGATTTCTTTCTAGGAAAAAAGGAAAAAGGCCTCTACTGCGGATACTACCATCAACAGAAATGTTACTTCTCTAGCCCAACTGTGATGTTCTTTCACCAATTTATACAGTTTATATCTTTAAGTGACTATTTCTGTACTGGACCTATATGTACTGGCATATCTTTTCATGAAAAAGAGCTAATTAATGGCAAAGAGAGAAAAGTAGAATTCTCAACCATAGCTCAGATTCCCTCTCATTCTTCTGTCTTTAAGTTTCCAGAAGTTGTGATTGTGCAGAAGTATTTCATACATAGTTTAAGACTTATTAACGTAGTATATCTAACCTTTACCAGCAGTGAGCTTCAACAACTGCTGTATTCATTTTCAGTCACTATCATCTAAAATCTGAGTTGGCACTTCAGATGTGAACATTAACAGCTGCATTATTCAAAACCTTTAAGAAAGTTGGGATAATCTAATCTCAGAAAGTACTTTAATAATATTAACTGTGGAGAGATCGTAGCAGTGGGGTTCCACTTGTCTTGGTGATGAGCATGATTTGCAGAAGTTTAAGAAAACCTTTTCTTAAATGATCATTATTCCAGGCTGGTGCACCATGACTACCAAAGAAACAAACAAATAAGTTGAAGCAAAAATACGAGATGGTACTCATTTGCTTGATAATCTACCTTTATCCATTCTTTAAAAAACAGAGATTTTAACCATTACTATGTTAGAGTCTTTATGATATTTTAGTCACCTTGACCCATCTACTTATTTTAGACATGCCTTGTTAGCATTAGAACTTCCATCCAGAAATATCACTCTACAGTTATCAAGTCAACAGCAGGAGAAAAGAGTCAAACCAATTATTGCTGGCTATTAGCATTTCAATCCATTATGATGCAGACAACAAGAGAAATGTTAGATGTCATAATACTTGTAACACCACAATCTAGTTGTAGCCTGCTCCACCCTAAGATTCTTCCCAGTCCATATTGGTAAAGCTATACAGGTAACAGAAATGATAGGAGATTTGAAAGAGAATTCTAGTGTCAGTAGATCTGAGTGGAATTCACTGCCTGAGAGAGGCAATCCCTTTATCTTCTTTTTTCCTATCGATGTTCATCAGATAGGTGGGGTAATTTCAAATAATACTACCATGAACTATAAACTTGAGAGGGAGCAAGGAGTACAGAAATAGCCTCCCTCCACAATATGACCTCCCTTCTGACTTCAAGAGTTTGTGGCCCCTAAAATACGAGGTCATTCAGCCTCCCCAGGCTCATTGCCAGGCCTCTTTAGATCAGAGGCTGCTGGTGCTACTGACTGGTGCCAAACTATGTGCGATGGTTTTCCTGATATACTCAACTGTCTGCTAGGGACTGAGCTGAGACCACTACATGAATTTAATGTAAGAGTACAGGTTTAAGTCGTTTTTAAACAGCATTAACATATTTCATCTATTTTCTCACCAGAAAAAAAAAAAAGGCCCTTGAGGCTAGAGCAGAATAGTTTCTATAACATAAGGTAATCTTAAATATGATGGATGTAGGTTCTGCCTATGACTTGCCGTCAATTACAGAATTTCTCCCATATCAGATGAAACAAGTTTAATAAACCACTTAAGTGTTATAAGGTATGCTTCCTACCAACATGAATTATGTATCTATCTGCAGCCAAATGTACGTATTCTATCGCTCTGAATATTAAATACAGAAACTATGTTTAAGTAATGTGAAGGGTCTGATTTAAAGCAACAAAAGCCAATAAATTCAAAGTTTATGCTGGCACTCTATCCTTAACTCACACAAATTGTTTCAAACAGGTATAATGGCATGAATTACACCCCTCTTACATTTATGGTTCTACTTCCACATCTGAATTTCCTGAGTTTTGTCAGCCCAAGACTCTCCATGAGTGTCTTTAAATGGACTTCTAAAATGTTATTTATTAGCTTTGTTTTTATCTTTTAAGGCAAACGTGTGCCTTATAGAAAATTAAAAAATGCACCTTTTTTTTGTCTGAGGATGGAGTGGTTCCTTTGGAACCATTTTAGTTTCTCTATTTAATACACAATCAGAATGTTTAAAAAGATTTATTAATCACTTATCAACTTTGTATTATTTACATAAGAGATGGTAACAGGTCCCTCAGAGCTTTTCTGAACTCTTGGATTACAATAGAAGTGGCCAGATATTTAGTACACTCATTACAAAATATCTCAGATAAGCCATTTATAGGGTCTTAGCAATATGGATAATAGCAAAGTGAAGGTTTACAGTGTTCATGTTTCAAATGCTGAGTTGGGTTTTAGCTGCTTTGCTGTTTCTAGCACTTTATATGGCATCACATAAGGGTGAAAAGGACTTTAAGAGCTCAAAATAAATTCTACCTAAGTGGGAATTCACCAGAGGATTCCGTGTAAGTATAATCGAAAAAAAACCTGGCAGAAAACACAAAAGAAGGATGTGATTTTTGTATCTATGGCAGTGCTACTAGTCCAGAAGCATCTGTCAGTCCTTGGTGAGAGGTGAGAATGAAGCAAGATGGCATTCAACAGTGTGATGTCTCAGTACAGCAAATAAATGCAAATCTCAACATATAGGCACATAAAGCACAGTCTTAAAATGCTATCTTAGCTGTAAGATCCTTCAGAGAGGAATATGAGTTATAGCTAAGCCGGGAACACAGAATGTATCTATTTATTAAACAAGACAAATTTCTGTTCTATAGTTTGAAAATCTCAGACTTGGAAATCGAAAAATCCTAAGTTGTAAGTTTCAAAATTAATATTAGAATTATGGAAAGGTCACTAAATCTTTTTCCCTCTAAAATTTCCCACCTGTAATACAGCAATACTAACTCCACTGGGGGAATCTCAAAGATTTACTTGTCGTCGTTGCTACAGCACAGAAAAATATATACTACATGTATGCAAATCCTACTATCAAACACTTACTTTTTACATGAACTTAAGTAGGTTTGGTTAGGTTTTCATGCTGTACAGCTTGTTACATCTGTTTCTAGCTTTCCCAGTGTTCTTCAGCTAGCTTGACTTCTAACGAGTTTGCTCTCTGTGCATTTATTGAGTTCATTGGAATTGTACTATTATTGTGCTTGAGCTGCAAAGCTGTTAACAAAAGAAACCCCTTAAAATTACTCTGGTAGGTAACATCTTTCACATAAATGTTCAGAAAAAACTCAATATTTCTCTTCTGTTTAGTTATACATCAAATGTAATTTTCATTGTGGGCATTATCCTTCTTCACCTTAAGATGAGAGGATACAAAAATGCTAGCAAATGTGGAAGTGTCCCAACACACTTTTTCTTGTTGTTACTCAGTTTTTTTCCATTGTTCCAAAGTCTGCACATCTGAAATTGGTGCAACTGTATGACTTTACACTTTCAAACATGTTTTACAGATCATAAAAAAGTATAAAGGTGCATGTTTATCTATACCTGTCTCATGAATGCTAACTCTTAAGATTCTTATGATTCAAGATTCTTATGATTCAAGATTCTTCAGCAAGGGTCAGACTTAGTACTCGTGATGTCAAAGGAAGTTGTAACGTAAGTGAATTAGAGATGACTTCATAGCGAATTGTCACAGGAAATATCAAACAAAATGAATAAATAAAATAAAAGAACATTACTTGTATGAAAATACAGTACAAAATTTATTTCATACAGGAATTGGACAAGTCTCCTTCTCTGTCTCTCTCACTGCAGACATCTTCACTTCCATAGGTTCAGTCTCCAAATTCTATTTCAGATTTAGTTCTGAGGGTCATTGTGATCAACTGACAATTTAATTCCTATTACATTAACACTGTGGTATTTGTTGCTATATCATAGACTCTCCATCAAAAGATAAATTATTTAGATCACTGGTTAACTGTGGTTTTGAATGCAGGTCCATATCTAGTGCCACTGTTTCACTTGAAAAAGACTAACTACATTACAAAATATTTTACGTGAAAGCCCACCTGCTAGTGCTTTTTCCACTGGGACCGTGAAGGTGTACTAAGGTATCTATGTGGCTTACGTAATTTCATAATTATGCACTACTATGTGTTTAGAAATAATGCGTGAGCATATGTACATAAAGTCAATAGGCTAAGGTTTAGCAGCTTTGTTTAGTTGGTTATAAACCATATGAACATATGCATACGTGATTCTATACAGTCTAGAACAATAAAGGCCTCATGTATGTGTATATGACATTCATCCCTGAAGACACAGCCATACAAGCAAAACAATACAGAATAATACAGAATAATACAGAAGTGAAGAAGTACCAAATGTAAAAAGTATCTAAGCAACAAAGCCTTCATAGTTTATACAGAAGTAGAAAATATAATAGAGAACAAGTAAATGATGGTGGCTCTTGTGATTTTAATTAATTTGGGTAACTGGTGTCTCCAGGACTTATTAATTTCCTTTTTAATATTTAAAGAAAATTGAAAATTAAGGTGTTCTGTGTTTGATCTTGAATTCTTCAGAATGGGATAGGGCAGGATAAATTCTTTTAGTGGTGCAGCTGATTGGAAATGGAGATGTATGTGTGACTTTAGCAGTGATAACGAACAGGGGAAAAAATGAGTCTTTTTTCTCTAGTTTATGATACAGAAAAAATATTTTGTTCTTGTTTTTCTACTGTTTTTAAAAACATTTTAGGTCTTGTGGGTCTTCAAAACCTAAGGGTTTCATTTGAACAGTTGAAGAAATTGTTACATCAGCAGGTCAAGGGAGGTGATCCTCCCCCTCTACTCTGCCCTGGTGAGGCCACATCTGGAGTATTGTGTTCAGTTCTGGGCTCCCCAGTTCAAGAGAGACAGGGAACGACTGGAGAGAGTCCAGTGGAGGGCTACAAAGATGGTTACAGGACTAGAGCAACTCTCTTATGAGGAAAGGCTGAGAGACCTTGGTCTGTTCAGCCTGGGGGAGAGAAGACTGAGAGGGAGTCTCATCTATGCTTATAAATATCTAAAGGGTGGGTATAAAGAGGATGGGGACAGGCTCTTTTCAGCGGTGCCCAGTGACAGGACAAGGGGCAATGGACTCAAGCTGGAACACAAGAAGTTGCATCTGAACATGAAGGAGATGATGTCTTTCCTGTGAGGGTGCCAGAGCCCTGGCACAGGCTGCCCAGGGAGGCTGTGGAGTCTCCTTCTCTGGAGATATTCAAAACCCGCCTGGACGCGTTCCTGTGCAACCTGCTCTGGGGGCACCTGCTTTGGCAGGGGGGTTGAACTGGGTGATCTCCAGAGGGCCCTTCCAACTCCTACCGTACTGTGATTCTGTAACAGAATCACAAGTTGAGAAGTTAAGCAAGTAAAGGAATGAAATTTCTCCTAATCTTAAAAATACTGGCTATGAACTCATAAGCCTACCTTTAAAGAAGTAAGGTTTAGTAGCCATATCTTTATAAATCCTCCAGTGAGCAGCTTCTATTCTTAAAAACTCTAGATAGAGCTGTGATTACTCAACATTGCTGAAGTACACCTCACTTTATTTTCCACGCATAATTTTTTAACCTCATTTTCCCCTTTTTGACCTTTTGTTTTTAATTTTGTTTTCACAGGTGGTGATTCTATGCTATTTCTTGAGGTAGCTTAGAATTGTGTTATAATGGGAAAAGGTTTTGTTGTTGGTGGTTTTACTCTAGTATTAACTAAAAAGCAGCTGAACAGGTCTGTTCAGACAACTCAGGAAACCCATTCCTTGGCTAGAGACCAGATAAAGTCTACATTTTGACCTGGCTCAGAATTGTTTATGCCTTCATTTACAATATTTTAAACAAAAAGCATCCAGATATAAGTGGTAACAATTTAAAATTACAGTACCCAGTTGTAACAACTTGGAATTTTAGGTGTTGATGTTCAATTTATGAATTTGTTGATTATATTAAATTTACTTAGTATTGAATCCTTCAGTGCCTCTAGATTCACTCATCTGATATCTGGTTTCCTGTAAAATATGCAGGAGAGACAATGAAAAGTGACTAGCCCAAATGCCTCTTAGCTGCAGAACAGTGTCTTAGAATAACACTGTGTCTGAAGATGCAAAGTCCAGCTTGAATCAACTTTTTTACAAGCTGCAGAAGAGGTACATGGGAGTAAAGGTATATTAGGGATTCCCCAGATGGAGTAATCAAAGTTAGTGAAAATTATTGAAGTTACTAAAATTTTGGTACACATATTTAGAAACACACCGAGAAGCAGATACAAAAGGACCCTGCTTAAAAGAGAACAGAACATAAGGGTACTTGACACCCAAGTCGATAAATAGTAGTATTTCCAAAAGAAGCCATGTTGGAGGAGTTCAGCTCAGCAGAAGCAATGTGAAAATTTGCAGTGACACAGATATAAACCTCTTGAGCATCATGGCTGGTGAGAAAAATGAAGGCTAGAAATATCAGTGTTGTTTTACTTAGATCTGAATAGCTCTTTTGCTTTCTAAAGTAGAGTGATTGCTTTTATCAAACATTTTAAAAACCTTTGTCTGCTTGTTCTATTGATCAGATGACCCTGAAAGGGTGAACTTCAGAGAGAGAAGCTGTAGGACAGACATTGTTTAAGCTACTGAGATGCTTTATGAGGTATTCAGCACTACTGTAGAATTCAAGGCAGCTAGAATGTGGATACTCAAATCTAGAAATTCTTCACAATGAGGTACTGTGCTTACCAAATGTGCTAGTGAACTGACAGCCTATCCAGATTTAGTTTTGACACAGTTTGTAGGTCCAAGGATAGAAATCTCAAACCATGGAAATCTCATACTATAAGGGGTTCTAGACAAGTGCTTGGAAATTACAGATTAGCTGTCTTTTTTAAATTACGTATCTCTTAAATGCAAAGAAATATTCCTAAAATATTTTCCATATCTACCACGTTCATGTTGGTTTATGTATGTCATTTCATGTAAAATACTTAGTGGGTCAGTTTATGAAAATAATTTGCATATTACCATAAATGGCACTTTATTTTCTCAGCACTGATGAGAGCTGAGTTTTGTCTCTGTTTTTAGGAAGACTGCAGGGCAAACTACATTGTACAAGCATGTCCCCTGCACTGCCTCTTTGGAACATCTCTCTCAAGCAATCCATTCTGTTTTCTGTCAAAGGTCTTCAGTGAACCACAGTCTTGTCCAAAACAGGTGTCTCCTGTGAGGTAACGAGATCCAGAATGTGGAAATGTATGTGGTTGCAAGTGCTAACTGCCGATACACTTTTGGCCTGTCCCCATTTAATTTTTATTCTGTGTTCCTTCTCAAGCTTCATCCAGCGTCCTTTTTTGCTCTAGACTTCCTTCTCCTCTCTACTAATTCTTAGTTCTGTGTCACGGTTTAAAGCTGAGCTGGCTATTAAGCAAACAACAGACGCTCTTTGTTAACCCCTTCCCTCCCCAAAAGGGGGGGGAAGAGAAAAGGGAAAGAGACTTACGGGTTCGAAAAGTCAAAACAGCTTTAATCTAACTACAGTAATAATGTATTATAATAATGGGAAAACTAATAATGAAATATATACAAATATACAAATACGTACAAAACCGATATCAAGCTCCCCCCCACTGATGACGAATATGTCACCTGGACACTGTGGGGCATGCCCCAGGAAAGTCCCGGACTGTACTCAGCAGCAGGCAGGAACTGGATTCAGGAATGCACAGATTGGGATTGAAGGCAGAAGAATCGGACAGAGTCCTCCTCGGACGCCGGCCACAGAAGAAGACCCTCGTGATCCCTCAGCTTCATACCGAGTATGACGCGTATGGGATGGAATACTCCCTTTGGTCAGGTTNGTGACCACTTCTCTGCTCTTTCAGTTCCAGCCCACAGGAAAGTCACCAGAAGCAAGCATGGACCTTGGTCTCCACAGGGATAACTATAAGCAAGAGCCTTTCTGCATACCATTGCTACTGATGTTCCAGCACTAACTACAAACACCAAGCCTCATCACTGCTAGAAGCAGCTACTCTCTGGGAAAACATGGAGTTAATTTCAGAGAGTGCAGCTTCTCAGAAGAGACTTAACTAAAAAGCAAAGTTATTAAAAGAAAACTGGTTCCTTCCTGGCCCAAACCAGGACATTCTGTTAACCGAATTAGTTTCTCCTCTTCATGTCTTTTTGCTGGTTGAGAGCTAGATTATGAGGAGAGAAAACACATCCCAGCCTCTTATAATGGAGGAAAAATTCCATTCCCTACAGTTCAAATGAAAACATGATGTTTCAGTTGAACTAAGGGAATTATAATGTGGCTTGACTGTCAAGAAAGGTCTGTAATATTGAAGAGTTTGGTTTTTATTTTAATTTTTTAGGATATGGTGTCCTTGATGGACACCATTAGGAAGTGTATTTCTGACCACTTTCATGGTCTTCAATGTATGGCTAGGAATCCTTCACCTGTATCTGCCTTTTCTGTCTTGTAATAACAAAAAGTAAATAAAGAACTGATTTCTATATTCATGTTTCAGAAGTGGAAACTCAATCAGAGACTTGGATTTGTTGCTCCAGCAACTGAGGTCTCATATCATGCACAACATAGCAGATTATTGCTAGAGTATGGATAGGATTGTGTGGCTGATGGTGTTAACTGAAAGAAGGGCTAAGCACCATGCTGTTGTGCAGTGAACTGGACAGAGAAAAACTCTGTTTTAATTTCTGAAGATATTGCAACTAGATGCAGTTGGTACTGCATATTCATAAGACCAGGTATGAAACAGAAAAATGAACCAACTATGTTACTGATGTCTGGGAATGCTGGCCTGTTACTCTTTCCTGTATAGTAAACAGGTATTTCATATTTTTCTAAGGTCTTCTTGGATACTTACTTCACTCTCCTTTTAATCTAGTGCTGCTTTAGTTCAGCTATTATAGCTGTGTGGCTTCTACTAAGCAATGTTCAGTTCTTACCAGCTTCTTACTCATCTGATACACAGCAATAGAGAAAAGACACAGATTCAATTCCCATGACTAGGCCCATACACAGTAGTGACTTCAAATAGCATCCAATTAATTAAAAAACAAAACAAGCCCCAAACAAACACTAAAGCAGAATTGACCAGAATAAGAAATTCCTATATTACAGTGAGATGCTGTCTCAACCAATCCTGTGCTGTTTGCTTAAATACCAGAAAAGTAGCTTTAAAATTCTCCTGAGGAGCGCAGATTCTGCTGGTTCACTGTGAATAGAAAGGTAGTCAGAAAAAGTCCACCTAATGAGATTCTTCTAACAATCTTGATGCAAAGAAAAAACCTGCTCTTTGCTACATACAGCTACCGTTGTTGTCAAATTAAAGCTGACCTGGAGCAACTGAAATTCCAGCAGTATCTGTCAGACAGCAGAGGGGACATGCCTGTCTCCTGCTGTTTTCTTGGGAGGATGGGAATGGCTGAATCTGTAGTTGTGTAACTTGTACAAGGGAACAGCAAAAGATCCAATCAAAAATTCAGTAAAGATAAGGGAGTCTTTCTATTACCTTCATGGGCTGCAAATAATGGCATAAGCGTCTTACACTTACTCCGATACGGGGATGGAGTACTACCATTTCTAAGTGAAGCAACAACAGTATCTATAGAAAAACATCAAACCTACTGTAAGAAGAATCTCTGTGCTGTTTTAACATGACTATCTAAGATATTAGATAAACAAGGGTTGTGTTTAAATATTTAACTGTTCATTAAATTCTAAATTATTTTCAGTTATGTATAGAAATTTCTTACTACACATACATAGTAGTCATCTGTGAGATATTTACTCTGTTATAATAATTTATAATTGAAGAAAGAAAGGAAAAGCTATAAATAACTTTAATTTTTCCCTTTTATGCTTCAGTATATTAACCTGTTTGGATAATTTATATAACTGTGCTCTCAAAAACGTGTATGATTACAAATGCTGTCATCTGCATGACCAAGACTAAAATATGGATGTATTAAAGTAGGCATTAAAGCTAGAGGAAAAATAAGAAGATCTCGAAAATTCCTTCCTGACCTCACCCTTCTGCAGATTTCACCAATATTATTCTAATGGCTATGAAAACATTGAGCCAGAAATTACAACGTCATTTGGACACAAAAGAAGGAGTGATCGGATCAGTGTTACTTTTCTTTCTGAAAAGAACTACACTGATACTCGCAAGAGGTTTGAGAATTTTCAGGACTAGGACATAATTTTCTACACTTTTTATATCATGTAGGTATTTACTGCTTTAGGAAAGAATAATCATAACACTTTATATTTTTGAGGTTTTAGCAGTTTATGGTCATTGTGGCGTGGTTTAAATACTTACATAAAATACAAGGCTGAGGAAAAATCCAGCCTTTGATTGGAGGATCATTCTGATTTGGAAAGTGTCTGTCCTTTGAACATTACGCATACTCCCATTATGTTGTAACCCATAGGCAAAAGAAAATAAACAATACTGAGCAAGTTCCTGAAAAAATCCCCCAAACCAGGACCTGAAACAAAAAGTAAATAAAGATTTTATTACCTTTAATAATCTTCTATGATCTTCAACTCTTGAGTGTGTGTATGTGTTTGTTACTTACCATAACACAAACCCATAAATTTCTTCCCACCCATCAGTTTTCAACAAGGTAATAATATTGATACTGCTACCATTAGTATTAATACTGTTACTATGTTTTACACACACACTCTTCCAAATTTGTAAGTCAAATTTGCATTTTTGCCAATTTTATTGGCCTTAAATGATAATATTTCAGCACTTGTGGTGTATTGCGGGGTACAGCTACTCAACGAAACTGAATGCTTTGTCATCTTACAGATGGTTCATACAGCTCTGTTTTGTTAGATTATTTTAATTATCTGTACTAAATTATCTATAGATGTTAACTGTTACTGATAAATACAGCTTATTTTAGGGGCAGCATAATAATTAACAAACTGTACAAGAATATGGTTGCAAGAACCGTAATGTTATTATTAAACTCTTGTATTCTTTTAAGAGGCTCATTATTTTGGCTGCTTATCCTTTCTGGAAATCAGAATATTTATGAAATCCACTAATAACAAAAAAGAATCTATTAATAGGTGAAAGCCCATCGTGATCTTTAAACATATTGGCTAACAGTAAGTCAGCTTTGGTGGTGCAGTTTTATAGACATTTATGAAACAGCAATCAAAGCTTTAATTAACCTTTAGTTGTTTAATGGTATGTTGTTTTCAGCCTTTCCGTTTGGAATGTCCAGTATTCCCCCCTGTCTCTCTTGCTTTTTGTAATGTTTGAAAAGTTGTATAAAATTGTATTAAATAAACTGAGATCTTACACCTACTAAGTTACTAGACTTCTGTTTATTTCTTACTATTGGGTGGCTGTCTTTCAGTTGTCTTTTATAATGTCATTTTCTTTCCTTTAGAGAAAAAATATGGTGGTGTTCCTGTGAAAATTTTAGACATCCTGATGATTCAGTCATAATGATATTGAGTAAAATTTATTATTTTTTCTATTTTAGTTGACTAAGAAGGAAAATCCTGTTACCGGAGAGACTACAAAACAACCTATCAGTTTATGCTGTGCTATGCTGCCTGTTAGTGCTGTCCAGAGACCTTGGAATACCAGTTTGAAGGATGCCCTGAGATTCACTCTGTGGCTTTGATGCTTAATACTTCACATCTACTGCAGATTTAATGCTCAGATCATACCAGCATGTTCAGACCAACTTTATAGTGACTGTATTGTTTACCCTACTTGGAGTGCAACGTAGCATGGATGGGTTTATGTTTCACAAACTGGATTTGCTGTGCACATATAGTACTGTAAGGACAGGTGCTATACTAAGGTCCCTTAATAAGGTCTGGCAGTAATTTCTTTAAAAAATGGACAGCAGTGATATCACCTAAGCTCTAAACATAGTGCAAGAACTTTGTAGTATCAAAGAGAATCACAGTATATTATGAGATGTAAAAGAACAAAAGGCATACAAATACTAACAGGTTTACGGAATACAAAAAGTTGGCATTGTCACATTAAACAGTACAATCACAGACTTGTTTTGTTGAAAGCAGTTACACATTTTCTTGCCAATAAATGAAAGCATCAAGGACACACCTAACTGTTTTCTTCCAAAACAGCTAATTCATAGAGAAGAGCCACTTTGGGATACACTCTGAATATCTAAGATTACTTAAGATGACAAGACATAAGGTTCCTCTCAAAAAACACCCAGCCTTAAAAAAGCAACTGAAAAAAACAAAGGACAGTTTGCAATTGGCCTGTTTTGATCTCTCTCCGGTTACCTTTTCATCAGGTTGACTACCTTACCCTGGCAGTTGCCGGCTCCTTTCTGTAAATATTTCATTTTATGTGAGGAGTGCCCCGAAGTTTTAATTTTATTCTTACTGGATGATAGCAGCCAACATTACAGAATATGCTAAGGCAATCCCTGTTAGTCATACATATATTATCTCTAGCCTTTGTGTTGGAACTTTGCACAAGTGTTCAGCATAGGCTCCTAGCCAGTATGAATTGGCTTAAAATTGCATTTGGTTATGCTCTTCCACCATCTGGATTTGAATGAAAATTCAATTCTCAGAGCTGTATCAGCATCATGGTCATCTACTAGACAGGACACTAACACTGCAATACCATGGATACAAACAAATTAGAAAAGCTGGACAAGATGGTAGTAGTAAAGGAGACTAATTGTCTTTCTTCTTGTTGGACATCTTGTTCAAAGTGGATAATATTTCTCCTGTGCTCCTCTTCTTCCTAAAAGACATCATCCACTTGCCTGTTGTTTTGAGCAGAACATGCTCAGCTCTGTTCTATTCAGGTCTCTGTCTGTAAAGCCTATGGAAAGACTCCTGGGAGGGAAGGTGGCACCATAACTCCATGTGACTGCTGAAGAAGAGGAGGAGGCATGGAGCAAGAAGCAGTAGGCAGGGATCGCCCTATTGCCAGCGAACAGATTATACTGTTGAGTGTGCATAGGTGAGTGCTACATGGCTCCTCTGTACTAGGTATGTGCCATTTAGTGAAATAAAGTGATGAGAAATACTGTGTATGAAAGGCTTTGCACAGATAGCATGTGCCCTCTAAAGCCGCAAGTAAATTAAATGTACAGTCTATACAAGGTTTGCCTCAGACCTTGAGTAAAAGGACTTTGTGATGGATTTTAAACTTTTATTTTAACTTCATTCAAGAGAGAAAATGGAACAAAAATTCTGAGGACTATAAAGATGCAGAGAGACGTGATGGCTCGTCAAACTGAACAGAAGAAAACCATTGGTGTTTGCTGGGTGGAAAGGTATTTTGATTTTTTCAAAGTAAGGAATAGGCAATAGGTGGTAGGATGACTGGCAAGGCCACATAGCAACTGCCAAAGAAAGGTGGCTGTGTGCAGACACTGACAGACTTTATGGAAGACAGTCTGAAGAACAGAGAAGATGGAGATTACAGTAGCCTACAGTGTAGTTTAGAACTGGAGGAGGATGGAAGACAGGAAGCTGCCAGCATGCCTAAGAATTTTGAGGATATGGAGAACCAGCTACTGGAAAAGAGGGATGGCTCAATAAGCAACATAACCACAGGGATGTCAGATGGATCTGGTTGAAGGAGAAGAACCACAGGGACATTTTACCTGCACTGACTATCAAGATGGAGAAATGAGCAAAAGGCAGTAACCTGGAAGAATCAGGATTAGAAACAGCATGTTTCTAATGTAGAGAATGGCATGCATTTTTCAGGAAAGGGAAGTAAATGTCAAGGAGATGGGGATGGTCAGAGAGTATGCTTGTATGTGCCAGAATGAAGAAAATAAAGACTGGTGGCACCTTTCTCTTGGGATCTAATGTCCACTAGTCATCAGGCCTGGGCTGGATATAGACTGAGATCTTTGCAACACACACACACACACGAAAATTACTTCTGAGGGATCTTAAAAGCAAGGAGCAAGGAGCTTCTAGAAAAACTCAAAGGGAAGAAGGAAATGTACAGGACGTGGAAAAAAAGGACTATCCACTTGGGAGGAATACAGGAATGTTGTTAGAGCATGCAGGGATGCAACGAGGAAGGCTAAGGCCCACTTGGAATTAAGCCTGGCAAGGGAGGTCAGGGATGACAGTGTCTTCTACAGGTACATTGGTAGCAAAAGGAAGAACTAGGGAGAATGTGGGCTCACTGCTGAATGATGAAGGCATCCTGGTGAATGCAGAGAAGGTGGAATTACTGAATGCCTTTTTTGTTTCAGTCTTCACTGCTAAGGCCCGATCTCAGGATTCCCAGTCCCCAGAGTAAAGAAAGAAAGCCTGGAGAAATGAAGACTTCCCCATGGTGAAGGAGGACTGGGTCAAAGACCACTTAGACAAATTGGATCCCCACAAATCCATGGGCCCTGATGGGATGCACCCACAAGTGCTGAGGGAGTTGACTGGTGTTATTGCTGCGCCACTCTCCATCATCTTTGAAAAGTTGTGGAGAACAGGAGAGGTGCCTGAGGATTGGAGGAAAGCCAGTGTCACTGCAGTCTTCAAAAAGGGCAAGAAGGAGGACCCGGGAAACTACAGACCAGTCAGTTTCAGCCACATCCCTGGAAAGGTGATGGAACAGCTCATTCTGGAAATCATCTCAAAGCACATGGAAGAGAGAAAGACTATCAGGAGGAGTCAACATGGATTCACCAAGGGGAAAATCTGCTTGACCAATCTGATAGCCTTCTATGATGGCATGACTGGCTGGGTGGACGAGGGGAGACCAGTGGATGTTGTCTACCTTGACTTCAGCAAGGCTTTTGACACTGTCTCCCACAACATCCTCTTAACCTATGCTTAGGAAGTGTGGGTTAGATGAGTGGACAGTGAGCTGTGAACTGGCTGAATGGCAGAGCTCAGCGGGTTGCAATCAGTGGTGCAGAGTCTAGTTGGAGGCCTGTGACCAGCGGTGTTCCCCAGGGTTCGGTGCTTGGTCCAGCCCTGTTCAACATATTCATCAACAACCTGGATGAAGGGACAGAGTGTACCCTCAGCAAGTTTGCTGATGATACAAAGCTGGGGGGAGCGGCTGACTCACCAGAAGGCTGTGCTGCCATTCAGCGTGACCCAGACAGGCTGAAGAGTTGGGCGGAGAGAAACCTGATGAAGTTCAACAGGGCAAGTGTAGGGTC
>VZSC01003568.1:134122-144608 GCA_013398225.1 Steatornis caripensis | reverse complement strand
CCCAGTGCATGTGAGACAGGGAACTACTGGAGAGAGTCCGGAGGAGGACATCAAAGCTGATGAGGGGACTGGAACATCTCTCTTATGAGGAGAGGCTGAGAGACCTGGGTCTGTTCAGCCTGGAGAAGAGAAGACTGAGAGGGGATCTCATCTATGCTTATAAATATCTAAAGGGCAGGTGTCAAGAGGACAGGGCCAGACTCTTTTCAGTGGTGCCCAGCAACAGGACAAGGGGCAGTGGGCACAAACTGGAGCGCAGGAAGTTCCACCTGAACATGAGGAAGAACTTCTTTACTGTGAGGGTGCCAGAGCCCTGGCACAGGCTGCCCGGGGAGGCTGTGGAGTCTCCTTCTCTGGAGATATTCAAAATCCACCTGGATGTGTTCCTGTGCAACCTGCTGTAGGCGAACCTGCTTCAGCAGGGGGGATGGACTCGATGATGTCCAGAGGTCCCTTCCAACTCCTACCATTCTGTGATTCTGTGAAAAGTAAATAGACAGTATTGTGTTTCCTTTGCTTAGAGTAAAAGGGAATGATGAGCAGAAGAGGTATCAAGGGCATGGATAACGTGACAATTGACAAGTTTCTAAATAAAATTATACAGTTCCAAGGAACTGAAATACATAGATGAATTTTTTTTGGCTATATAAAGAGTGCGAAAATAAGTAGTGGGCCTGATGTTCAGTAGAGCTGCAACTCATACTTAACATTGTCTAGACAAGAGCCCAAGATTAGAGGAAAGTACTCTCCGCTTTCATTATGGTTAATGCAGTTGCTGGAGGCAAAGGTAATATGCCTAGTGGGACTGAAGAAAGTGGCGGACAACTACTGTTCCATTCCCAGAAACAGTAAGTTAGATAACAGGGGGAAAAATGAGCAAATAAATAAAATGCATGTACATCAACCTGCTGTAATTTTGGTTCTGTAATTCAAAATTTCTATGGCAACTCCTTATCAGTGTAACCAATAGTACTTAAATGAATATAATTATTTAAAAATCAGCACATTAATGAAGGCTATTATTTTACCTTCTATTATATTTTTCTAAATTTTTTCTATTACCCTGAATGCTGATAATGATGGGTAGATTCAGAATTTCCATTTAAGTGAGTCAGGGACTGCATATTTACCGATACCTTTGTATGAAGTTAACAGTGAAATACATTGCTTTTTATACTTTGGTTACTAGAATCTAAGAGAAACAAGTAACAGCACTTCTGTAAGCAGCACTCTGCTCTATATAATCCTACTTAAGTATATAATCTGTGCAAAGGGAATTTTCACCCAAGTAAACTTTAAAACAGTATTCATACAGAAGTATTATTCAATAGGAAAAGAAATCTATTAAAGCGATGCAAAGAAAAAGCAAATCATGTTCTCTCAATAACTGGACCAGATACGATGGCAGTTATTGATTTAGTCTGGGATACCAGAATACTAAATCTTCTGCTGTATCCAGGCACAGTACATCTTTTGGAACTCTCATGGTCATTTATTTTTTATGTTTAAAAAGTAAGAATCCTATTTAAGGCCAAAGACTTATCTTCACATAGCCATGTTTTGTTCAGCTACTAGGAGAAATTACTGGCTTTGCTTTTTGCTCCCTGCATAGGTATTGTGTTTTAGATTTAATATTTTTTTCCATGGGTGTCCTCCAGGCATTGAAGTATTGTTATTTTGTGCCTCTCCAGCATGAGTTGCTGACTTGCCCAAATGTATGCCTTCTAATTTCTCCTACTACTTCACAGATTGCCTCCTATTTGTATTAACTATCTTGTAAAATATTTCCAAATAGAAAGGTCAAACCTCTTGCTACACAATAGTGGGATAGGGGAAAAGGACAATGACTGAGAATGTTTGCTTGCTGAACTCAGTCAAGGGAGAACAAGTGCGACCTAGGTCCCACAAACAACATTTAATCTATAATATAAATCAATATAATACCTATTTCCGCTGTGATGAATGTTGTGAGAATACTAGAATAGTTTTTTGTGAAGCATGAGGTCAGAACCACCCCATAATACTGTGCAATTGGGTAAGTACTTGTAGTAGGCTGAATGACCCTCGTGTTAGGTTACATTTCCTCTGTCTATTCTGATACCAAGAGGTTTCAGAAGGAAGTAGCTCTCCTTGACTTGGCAGACATATTATTAGCACCAACAAAAATATTCAAAATGGTGTCTTAGCATGAAGCTACCCAAATTTGCCTTAAAAAATGAAGCTATTTAGCAGGAATGCTGCAACGTACTGCAAAATACAAAATAATAATCCCGCTAGCACTATATATGATAGATTCTTCAGATATGCGAGATGAGTATTCACAATTTATAGCAGACAAAACCAGAATTATGCGCATAGATAATAAGAATTCATGGAGTCTAAGTTATATTCTTGAGTATTCCTGGAGGGTATACAACTATTATCACCCAGCCGATAAAGCTACAACACTTTAAGAAGTTGTCTGTCTTCTGTTGCTTGCTCTGCCTCTTGTCTAAAAGCTTCTATGTTAAGATTTGTCCATCTGCAGGGGGCTAGAGATGACCAAGATTGCATTTCAAACTGCTGCTGGATTATTCAGAAGTTGTTTGTCAAAGCACTAACATCTAAATTAACTTGGTTCATTCGTACTTTGGATTCTCAGAACTGACATCTTAGTGAAGATAAAAGAAAGAACACCACAAAGGATTTTCTAGATCATGAAATACTGCCAGAAAGCGCATGCAGAACATCAGAGCAACTCAGGAACTGGGTTATTTTGAGCACACTTCTAAAACAGAATATGTGATCAGGAGCCATGTGGTCAGGATGCGAGAGACAGATGTCAGGTGAGACAGAGGACGACGTGACACTCACTAGGAACACAAAGACTTACCCGAGAATAATGAAAAAGTAGTTAGCTTGCAAGATGACACTACACATATTCTATATCCTAAGCGTAGCTATACATCATTCCCTGAGTAAAGTGAAGGCAAATCAAAGCGATTGCTGTCTCAACAATGTATTTCCTTTGTATTTTTCATAGCCTCAGTATATCATACCGTAGGAGTTCAGACAACTAAAGCAGTGAAAAATATTAGTATCAGTTTTTTACTATTTGTTTCTAATATTTATTGGCATATTTCTACCATTGTTTGGGCAGTGAAACTAAATTAGCTTTTTTTTTGGTGTTGTTTACAAGAGATATTTAGTGTTACCTACAATAAGTGCATAAAAAACACAGGTCAGAATGGAAATAAAATAGTGATTCCTGATAGCCATTTTTATTTGATTTTCAGTTTTTGAGTTCTTGGATCACATTTGGGCCATATTTCTACACTGTTGTGAGTGATACAAATGCTAAAAGCAGAAGAAACAATCTAGAAATTCTTATGTAGTCAAAGGAATCCAGAAGGGGTTTTAGGGAAAATAACAATAACAAAGATCTTGCAATAAAATTGTGAGAGCTGGCAATAATTAAATTTCATTTTCTGGAAAAAAAAAAGGAATGTAATAGTTCTTGGCAAACCCCTCTAATAGAATATTATTTATTTACTTTTATACTAGGATTAAAAATAAACTGCAGAAAGAATTCTATTCCGATGTTATTTTGAGAATATGAAACTGAACATGATCTGACAACTGCCTGTCCACTCCACAAATGAGTAAGCATGAAAAGATCTCTTCTGAACCCGCACTGTCTGACTTCAGAACTTCACATCTTCCACACGCTTAAATCAATTCTTACCTTGTGCACATTTCTAGAATAGAACTGCTGAGGAAATTAACAAAAACAGTCAAACAAACACATTTATCAGAATTCAGTATTAAAAATATTTCCATTTCTGTAAGAATATCTTTTGTTTCTGATTTTTTTTCAGATAATTATACTTGCAGCCTGCATTATATTTATAATACTTTTGTTTATTGGAAAAGACAGATGTTTATGTAGTATTCTTAAATACTTTCTGTCTCTAAAGGAAGCAAGGCTGTTGAGTAAAGAACGAGTCTAAAAACTTAAATCAACAGACACAGAGTCTCACTTTGTTACTCTAAGCTCAACCACAGTAGGAAAGGAAAGTTCAAAGTTACAACTTTGCATGGCTGCCAAAATACACGAGCCCTATCTCACTGGACCGAGGCAGTTGAGTCCCACTGTGATGATGGAGTTCAGGCTGCAAGAAGAGTTCATGTTGGGCTGAATCTGCAGTACCACCCTAGAACGCAATGTGCAGGATCTGTTTTGTATTCCCTTGGGCTGGGGAATTCATAGCAAACACTGCTTTTGGGAACAGTGTTAGCAACTGAAATACTGGAGCACAAAGTGGCTTCCCAGTAACTCTTAGCTACTGCCACAGCATGCACAGATAATAAAAATGGAATCTTGCTTGCTCATCTGAAGTAGTTTTTGAATTGTCAATTTAAGTGATTGTAAATAACTAACTTAAATCTGGTGGTTAACGGAGACAAACACAAAGACATTTAGCTTAGAATTTCAGGTAAAAAAATTCAGCAAGGTGATTGAGGCAAAAGGGATATTACACTGAGATGTCAAAAGCTCCTTATCTTAGAGTGGGAGCAAGTATCTTTTCTTCTTAAAAAGCTAGTGCCTGTAAAATAAGACATAACAGTAATATAAGTACATCAATAAAACTAGAGAAAGTGTTTTAATTGCTGCAGATGTTTTTCAACTAAACTACCAGTGCTTATATTTTGTTTCAATTTGTTTGTTTTCCTAAGGTCTTTTTTTCTTTTTAAAGACAGTATGAGTTGTTAAACAAAGACGTGAAAATCATATGCGTTGGCTATTTTCTGAGCAAAACATTGCTGAGTTCTGATTTATGCCCTATTTAATAATTGTAGCTTTATCAAGCCCACTGCTGTGCACTCTGCTGTGACTTAACCTGGCTACACCTTAAACTCTCCACCATGTAAAAGGAAGTAAGCTATACTTATACGAATATTGCCGCTTGCCCGAGACATTCACATTAAAACTTCTGTTCAAAATTCTCTTACTGTTTCTCAGTGATAGAAGCCTAAAATGTACCAATTTATTTTTTTAAATTTAAGCTGAAATTCTTACGTAATTAATTATAGTACTTATCCTTTGAACCTGTCTGCAGTCAGAAAATGAGCATGTTCCAGTGCATTGCTCACCAGTGTGCAATAATAAAACAGACGAAGTGCTGCAAAACTGATTTCTAATACTCAGAATAGGTAGACTGTGAGGCGCTTGCATATTTTTGTAGCTCTCGTGTTGTATGCATGTGCATGAATGCAGCAGGCTGGTAAGAGTGAGCATGTGAGGGTGTATGTTCTCAGCTGCCATCCCCAGGGCTAGGGAGAGTCTCATCTGTGTCCTCTGCATAATCTACAAAGTTTGGGTGGTCATGGATGGTGGTGTCCCAGCAACTCCTACTTGGGTTAAGAAGGGTATCGTGTCTTATTCATTGAGCCTGGGTGGCCACATACTCTTCACACCCTCCTTTAGGGTGATGGAACTCAGGTCTTCATTTTCCACGGAACCCTTCCATAACCAGGTGACTCTCCCAGTTAGTCTGTGACACGGGCTGCATACCACATGCAAGGTCAAAGCTCAGCTCCTTCCTGGGGTTTAATTTCACTAAGAAACAAATTAACAGTGAAACAACCAACTCCCAAGGCTCAGCTAAACCCATCTCCTCATCTTACTGCAACACGAACACAATCTCCCTTTGCCAGGAAGGCCAAACTCTGGAATCTGCTTCCTCCTCTTAATTAACTCCAGCTGTTGGTCCCTCCCTCTAGGCCTTGTGTTGCTGGCAGGTGCTATGGGGTGGGGCAGACTTCATCCTCACATCCAGGACACTGTTCGCTACCTCCTTGCTCAGTGTTTGTTCCGCTGACATGCCCCGATTTGTATGGGTGGTTTGTGTTTTTTCATTGCCTTGAAGGGTTCAGTGCCACAGTCTGTGACCTGATTTAAAAGACAGTGAAAAGTTGCAGCCTTTCTGGTTGCGAAGGTAAGTGGAAGAGTGACTCCCAAGGCAACACTAGAGTCCTTGGGCAATGTGGTGTAGAAGCCCTGAGGGATGTAAGCTGTTTATCTCACTGATGTTTACACACCTACCCTATACGCAAGGCTTAGTGTGTAGTGAAGTATGCAGTCAACCAAAGCAAACTTCCCCAGGAAGTCATGTCCTAGACATCTTGATAAATTTCAGGAGGCTGTTTGGTTCTAGCTCTTACCTGTTCAGGGGCAGATCAGACCTCTGCTACCTTCCTCTCCGCTCATGAGATGAAAATTACACTTTATTTTCATTGAGTGAAAAGTGACTCACGCTAGCAGTGGAATTGCAGGTCCCCATGCCACTGAATCTAGGCTCACATGCTGACCTTCTCCAGCTCAGGATTTTTAACTGTGCAAGTCCAATTGAACACGTTATAACGGTAGGAATGAGCTCTGAAGCATTATCTTGTATTAGACACAGTTGGGAAAAAATGTAGTTTTGGTCAAATGCTTTTTTCACCAACTTGATCCATCTAAATGATCTGCCCCTTCTCTCAGTTACGACAGATGATCTAATACCAGATACTATGTCTCCCTACAGACCTTGCCACTTTTATATCCCAAAACTATTCTTGCTACAACTATAATAACGTTATTCTCTACAGGTGTTAAAAAAGTGACAAGAATGTACCCTGCAGCCCTGAATGTATAGATAAACTGGCATATAGCTAGCCCGTTTAAAGAAACCAAACACACATCACAAAACTTCCAGGAACCTTGACTGGAAGCGACTATGCTTCAAATTCATTGTCTAAACAAGATCTAACATATTTCTAGAGTTATAACATGTTCCTGACAAACACATAAATGGCTAAAATATTGAGGAGATTGCCAAAAACTCCTAGAAATTATTTCAGCAATTTGGCTTCTTTTGCTCACTGTGGCTGAAAAGCACCTTCCAGAAAGTACATGTTTGGTGATGCTGTTTCCTACCAAACTACTGATGATGAACAAGAACAGTCACATAAAAATCCTAGGAGCTATGCAGATTCATTAGTAGAAAATGTTAACATTGCTAATTAAAACCAGAATAGTAATAACATTGTTTGTTTAAAAGAAAATTAGACTTCTCTATTACATACTTGTGTGTCTTGACTTCTAATAATGCAGCAGTGGGGGTTGCGACAATGGATGGAATAGTGTTTTATTTCACATTTAGATAAGGAGATAAATAGACAAACAGAAAAAAAAGAAATTATGTGATCAGGAGTAACTGCAACACATTTGTAAGATGGACATATTTCAAAGATGTGGAATTTCCCAACTGCAAAAAACCCAAACAAAAACCATTTATGATTCCTGCCATTGAGGCACCTTAGGGAGCACTTTTATTTGTGTAACTTTCACAGACACGGTAACTGAGGAAAGCCATAGCAACTAAATTTCAGTTGTGTAACATATCTCTAACAGGCCTCTTACAAGTGGAAAAACCACAAAAAATTGCATGCTTACTCAACAGTTGTGTATTAGGAAAATTTCTTGTGTTGACCCAATTCAAACTGAATGTTGTTTCATTTGAAAAGAAGTTAAATCCAAAGGGAAATATTTAGGCTTGGAAGAATTCTGCCTAACAGTTTCACACATTTGATAGCTGTAAATGCAGCTGCTCCAAAATACAAAGATGTGGGAGAAAGATGATGTACAAAATTCTCCAAAACTAGGCAAGGAAGATGATGTACAAAATTCTCCAAGACTATGCAAGGTCTCCCAATTCATCAAAACTTGCCAACTGCACGTTTTAAGTTTTCTAGAATATTCCCAGAATTATCATGAATGCTGTTTGGGTTAATAACTAGAAAGTTTATATAGAGAACCAACTTATGAAATAGCAGGAAAACAAATGTGAAGATGATTAAACTGTATACAAAAATATTATGTCCACACAATAAATATCTGGGTATGGGAAAGGGTTGCTTGTGTGCTAATTGTGGGTAACATGTTGCGTCTACACGTAATAGCACATGCACAAACTTCTCAAGTTCTAAAGTTATAGCGATTGTGGCCTTTTGTTTTGTGTTGTGTCAAGATGTGAACCTAGCCCCTGTAATAGCTGACTCTTTTCGGCTAAACTTTGAATGACCTTGTACTTGGAAAATGTTTTAAAATCCTGTTTAGTCATTATAGTTGTTTGGCAGTTAATCCAAGTATATTGTTTTTTAAGTAAGGTTAGCTCCTTGTTGCCCACATGTAATAGGGAACAAACGGTCAAGGGGACAATGATAAAAATATTAGGAAACAGATTCGAAGTAAAAAAGATGGTTATTAAAAGGCAGGGATATGGAAAAAGTGAAGGCTATATGTTAGGTAGTGACCAGATAATTTAAAACAAAAAAGAATCAAAAAAACCTTAAAGCAAGGAAAAATGTGAAAAAGTAAACGTTAGAATTATGGCAGGGTGCTCATTATAGTTACATGAACATGTAATAACATTCAGTGATAAGTAATTGAAAGTCTAAGATCACGAATATGAGATGATACAATATACAAGGGGTGATGAACAACAAGAATTACAAAGGATGTTCTAAGGAGGCAAGCGGTATGATCAGGTAATTGTTGCATCTCCTTACATCTCCATGTAACTGGACAGAGAACACACCTTTAAATTTACATTTGTAATTGCACAGATAATAATTGCAGTAACAATAAAATACTTTTATATAAAATTATATAAAAATAGTTGTTTTGGCCTTGAGTAGCGTAATCACTTTCCTCTTCTGTGAAGGGACTCTAGAGCTCAACGTGCTGCAAAAAACAACTTTCACAGGCAAAGCCATCATCAAAGATGCTGCAGTCTTTCTTCCAGGGCCACAGGTGGAAGGACTGGATGTTTTAATGCACGTTATAATTCACATGATATGTAAATGTCTTTGCTTCTCTGCATGCGCACACGGTAAGAGTTTTATTTCTTCTCATAGCAGTACATTCAGGGCAACTTTTCTGAAATCTGTGATAAAGTGACAATGGAGAGGAAAAGAAAACATACTTCTAGGTAAAAACATGTATGGCATTCCTATAGCAAGATATTGACATTGCTGAGATGCAATTCAATTAGCGCTTATTTCCAGACTAAAATAATATCCTGACCTCACGTTTCAACTTCTTTCTTCGTGTGCTTGGGAAAAATTCTGGTCTTTTTATTTTGCTTCGCACGTAGGTTACAGGAAACGCCAAGGCTTGCTCTGGCAACACAGTTTGACCCTGTATTTCGAAACTGAGTATTCCACATATCCTGCTCTTGAATCCACTACATTTATGTAGCAGCACCAGCCCAGATATTTCATGAACTGTGGCAGTTACATCTTTCACACGTTCCTTAGCTTTCAGTTGTAGGGGCTCAAATCCAACTCCAGAAAGAGTTAACACTGAACAATCTTCCTGTGTGGGAGACAGTGTGGGTGCTTGTGCATCCTAAATCACGATCGAGACCCACCTAAAACCAGGTTTCTGACTTGCATCCCGCAAATGTTAGTACTTCATTCAGAAAAGAAAAAAAACCATTCCAGAAAGGCACGCTGCGTCTCACTAAACTAAAATACGCTGGAGCCTCAGCATTCCACCGCAGAACCAAAAATATTTGCACCGTTCACATGTAAATCTCTAGCACCCCAGCAGAGATGCGAGGCAACTCTAGGTGTTCCTATGTCTCAGCAAAGGCAGAAAACAGCTAGATTCCCACGCGCTCCTATGAAGCGAGGAAAAAAACAAGGCTCAATGTGCTGGCCCCTGCCAAACCCCGCACCCCCTGCCACCACGACCGGGGGCCCAGCAGGCCCGCAGGCGGGCGCGCCGCGGCACCGTCAGGAGCCTCCGCCGGCAGTTAAACCTAACGGCTACCCCCACCGCCGGCGGCGCCCGAGGCACGGCGCATGCGCGGCCCGGCCACTCGGGCGGGCAAATTCGAACCTTGCATCTCGCCCCTTCGCTCCGTCGGGGGTAGCAGTTGCGCTGACGTCATTGCACCGCGTCCTTCTTCTCTGCGGTTTCCGGCGCTCGCCCGTGCGCTAAGTGCAGCTGAGAGGGGGGAAAGTTTTCGTTTGCGCGGTTCACAACACCGTTTCTCTCCCGCTTACCTCAGGAGCGGGCGGGCAGGGGCTTTCCGCACCCTCTCCGCCAGGCGCGGACCCTCTGCTCTCCTCGCCGCCCCTGCAGAGCGGGGCGAGAGGCTCTCGCCGCGACGCCGGCGATGGCTTCGGAGACGGCGGAGAAGGTGGCGACGGCGGCACCGCGGGCGGCAGAGCTGGAGGAAGAGCTGCGGAGCCTGGCGGAGGAGCTGAGCCGTTGCCAGGTACCCGAGAGCGGGGCCGTGCCCTCCGGGCGCGGCGCGGCTGGGGTCGGGCGGGCACGTCCCGCCGTCCGGGAGCCCTCTCCCGCTCGCAGCTGGGAAGCGCCGCGTCCCGCGTGGCTCCGGTTCCGGCGGACCCCGAGGGCAAGGCGGGGAGCAGAGCCCCGCCCGCGCGGCCC
>VZSC01003568.1:63510-133943 GCA_013398225.1 Steatornis caripensis | reverse complement strand
CAGGAGCGCCCGGTGGCCGTGGCGGCAGGTCCGCGAGTGGAGGGGTTCTCCTCAATGCGCACCACGCCTTTGGCATGCGCCCCGCCGCGCCGAGGGGGCTGCGGCCCGCACCTGTTGGGTGGCGGCCCCCGGGTCCGGCAGGGCGCCTCCGCCGCCGCTGTGGAAACGGGAGCCCCGTAGGCGCCGGCGGCAGGGCGCAGCTCCACGAGGGGCATTCAGCCGGCCCCGGGCTCCCGCTCTGGCGCTTAAAAGCACACGCTTGGCTTGAAACCTTTTGCTTTCTTGTCTGCTTGTCAACTTCATACCCTGTCCCCCATCGCCCCACAAGAAGCTACCGTTTATTTCCTTGGTGTGTAATGGTGCTGCCGTGTGTGACTCCTGGGGAAACGGACACACGGAAGAGTTTTACAGAAACGTAGGCCTGGAAGGAACCTTTAGAGACCCCTTGATCTCTCTCCCTACCTTGCAGCAGGATTAAGTATGCCCAAAGCCCTTCGTGGGAGAGGGAGAACTTTATGAATAATTACGGACGTGCTTTCAAAAGTTGTGCCGGGCTGTGACCTCTATTCACACTACGATTGGTCATTCGTTGCTTATGTTTAGGTATATTTCATGCAAATAACAACACGTTGGTAATATGAGGTCTTGTCATAGAAATCTGTGCTAGTTCTTTGCTGGACAAGTGGATTACACTTAAAGGATACGACAGAGAGGAAATGGATGTGCAGTGCTTTCTCACTTGCCTCCTCGTAGCCAAAACAGTGTTTTCTTGTGGGACATGGTCTGGTTAAATCCACAAAGGCCTTGGATGATGTAGTCGTATCTGTGAACGGAAAATTGCATCCGTGTTAGAGTTATTAGCAGTGTATTGCTTCAAGCAGCATTGGTGCACCTGGCAACTGGCATCTGCTGTGAGTAGAATCCAGACTTCGTGCGAAAACTTGTTGCATAGGACAATGATGGGGAGAGGGAGCTGTCAGTAAAAATCCGGTTCAGAAATACTGAACAATGAATGGTTTGGGGATATCTTAAACGTCTTATGGGAGAAGTTTAGAAAACTCTTTATAATGATAATTTAGTTAGTTTCCTCTTCTTGGTTTGCAGATGTGCAGTATCAGACAAAATTTGGTGGAGGCAGAAGGAAGGCCCTGTGATCTGCTCATTTGCTGGTTGAACATAAATTATATATTACTAAAACCTAGTAGCATAAAACATTTTTGAAGAGCATTATAAATAATAGAAACTTTGAAGTAAACAGTACAAATATGAATTTCTAATCACTTTGATAATGTAACTTGATGTACACAAATTGTAGTTAAGTATCTGATTTCCCCTTTAGATTCATTCACTCGCACGTGCGTTTCTACTTGTTCCTTGATGAACCCATTCCAATCATTTTGAAGTCAGCAACCAGAAAATATTTTTAAATTTATTTCTTTTAAGTCTCATGCATATTATCTTGCCATTCTTGTATGTTTGTCTTGTATCAGATCAGATAATTTTTGTGGGAGGGAAGCAAGCGAAAAAGAACATGAAAGTATATTTGAAAATGGAACCCAGTCAGTGTTATGCAGTAAGCTTCCCAGCTCTAGGTAGAATTCAATACATACCATCCTTCTGACAACAGGGCATGTGTGTTTGCAGGATTTATTTCAGGTCATTAATAAAATAAAAAGGAAAACGAGGCAGTAATCTATAAGCAGAGATTCTTCTCTGAAAGCACATCAGTATAGACATCTACATGCTTTAGCATTTTACTAATCCATCAATAAATGTAGAGGGACGTGTTTAAGCATGTGTATGTTATATAAACAAGTGAGAAACCAGATTTTGATAAGTAAAAGAGGTGATAACCTAGTCAGTTATGCAGCTCTTCCAAAGTAGGATTTATCTAAAATAATTAACCTTTTTTTAAATCTTGTGAAGTTACTTGAATTTGGGTATGAGCAAAAATAGACTTCACTAAGGTTTTTCAGCTGGTTTAGAAATCAACTGATAAAATTTTTCAGGGATACTTAATCCATTTTAAGTTCATATTTAATATGAAAACTTTCCATAAGGACAAGCCATTTGAGAACATAAAATATATGTGGGCAACATTAATGTTGTGCTTTCTAATTTCTTCACAGTTGAAATACAAAGTTCTTTCTGACCAACTAATCCCTTGGGTGGAATGGTATTTCATCTGCTGTGAGTCCCTTAGTTTCATTTGTATGTAAGATCTTCTTTGGTTCTTGTCTTAAGTTGTCACCTAGCATTTGTAGATCTTGTTATTCAGAATTGTGAAACTGTTTAAGTTGGAAGGGATCTCTTGAGGGCATCTATTCCACCCCACCCTAGAGCAGGTTGCCCAGGGCAGTGCCCAGTCAGGTTTTGAGTATTTCTGTGGCTGGAGGTTCTGCAACCCCTCAGGGCAACCTGTGCCAGTGTGTCAGCTTCTATTAAGATTTTCCTTGTCTTATGTTCTATTCTGTTGGATAGGGTTACCTTTTTTGGAGACTACCTTGGCAGGCATTTTGGAGAGAAATGTTATGTAGAGGTCTTTAAAAAAGACACGAGTGAGAGAGTGTTAGCTTTTAATTCAGCAACTCAATAAAATTGCCAAAGTGTTTTTTTTTCTTATTCTGAGTGTTACATTCACAGACACCTAAAGGGCAATTCCAAAACAGACTTCCCAACTGAAATCTAGTTTAATAATTTAACAGTCCTCCAGAACTAAAGGATTAGCCTTAAGTATTTGTTTAGGTATTGGCCTTTTGGATATTTTTTTTCCTGAAGAAAAAAGTATCAAATGATTGAGACTGAAAGTTTTATTTGGTTCTAGGGAACACTAAACAAGGTTATAGAAATAGTTGTATATATCCAACAGTTATCTAGCACCTCAATAAAATACGCCAAGTTTCTTTTCTAGTTCTACACACCTTCTTGAACTATCTTATTAACAGTCATATAAACTACACTTGTGAACCAAAGTGTCTTCGCTGGGAACTGGAGTCTGTCAGTGATAGGGAGTCCATTGGCTAAATACATGGAAGCCATCTCTGGCTAATGAAGCTCCTGAGTATTAGTGAAAGTATTGTGCATGCTAGCTTTGCTCTAACCACAGGTATTCCAGGCACCTACTTTTGGCTGTTGTCTCTTTTCTGCAATGGGATCCTGGAGTAGCTGACCCTTTTTCTTGTCTGGGATGATGGCCTTTAGATTCAAACCTTGGTTCTTTTTCTTCATGTTTCTTTTTCTTTTAAGGTAATGCTTCTCACCAAGTAAAGGTGCCTACAGAGCCAAATACGATATTTTGAAGACTTCCTTTTTTCCCCCCATTTTTTTCTAAAGCTAAGATTCTGCTGGTAAGTCTTTACTTCGGCAGCTTAGGTTCACAATATTTGGTATTTTCTTTAATAGTCCTAAAAACATTGTGGGAGCTTGAGTCATAGTAAGTGAGATCTTGGAGGGGGGCCTGCTAAGAGGAGGGCCTGTTAAAAGCACAACAGTTTTGTTGCAGTCACTGCAAAAAGTGATGTTGTCTTGTAATTCTGTGATGGAATTTGCAAAAAATGAGAGAGCCAAATTACGAAAATTATCAGCTTGTATAAATTGTAGCTTGTATAAAGCTGAGAAAGTAAAAAATAAATCTAAAGTGTGTTTGCCTCTATTACATACGGTGTTTTGGGAAAACGATTGTTGTGTCTGCAGTAGAACATGGTATAATTATTTTGATAATCACTTGATAAACAACTTTTAATTTCAGTGCTCCTCTTTTCCTAATTTTACTTAAGAATTACTTGAATAATTGAGTAATTTTCCTGAAAACAACTGTGAAGGAAACATGGATTTTTATTTCTTTTTCTCCTCTGAGATCGTTCCATTTCTGTGACTGGCTTGACATTGTTGAGGGGCAGTGGAAAGGCAAAGGTCAAACACTAAGTTATGACACATTTGGTCTCTGATACTTGCTTTAACCGTTGTGTTCTATTTTAGGGTTTTATTCTTCTGCCTACTGCCTTAACATCTCAAGACTCTTCCATGCAAAATCTTCAACACCTATGTTCTACCCTGGATTTTTTGGCTCTGCTCGGTGTTTAAAAGAATTGGCATGTGTTTTACCCATCTCATTTTCTCCTGTGATTCTGTATTTTTTGGGGGCAGATGGAGGTGCTGGGTTTGCAAGCATAGCTGTTCTGGTAAAGGAAATCAATGTCGTTTGTTTGTTTCTTTGTTTCTTTTATTTTTTTTCTTTTTTTTTTTTTGTGTAAGGGGAAGGATTTGCTGTATCTCTGGAAGTTCATTCTGTGAGTGGAGTTTCTGGGCTATGAGTATTTTTCTTTAGCTTTCATGTGCTTTCTCTTTAATCTTGTGTATTTCTTTAAACCACCTGGTGACTTTGTATTTTAAGGATTGATTTATGGAATATTCTGTGGCTGGCTTCTTGTAGTCCTTTTTTTTTTTTTGTGTGGAAGGTACTTCATTTGGTGCAAAATAATGTGCATTCCTAAAGCAGAAGATAACGTGTTTGGTGTCCGAGCTCGCTGCCTCTCAGCTGCTGAACTACAGATACTTTCATGCTCCCGAGTCTGTAATTAAAATGATAGGAAAGGTTGTTTAAAGTATTCTGTAGTGGAAAACCATCAAATCCTCACTTTGAACCAGACAGTGTGATTTGAGAGTGGGTTTTCCACATCCAGTCGAGTGTCTTATGTTTCTGGAAAAATAGCAAGTTGGAAGAAGCAAGCACATGTCCTCTGTTTTTGCTTACACTATTGGTGATATTAATAAAATAACTTTGGTTTGGTTAGCTTCCTTTCATATTTTCCAGCCGAGGATCTCTTTCTTTACTGAAAGTGCTGTTTTGGGTTCAAACAAGTGTCTCAAGAGTTTACACATTGCTAGTTTAAAAAAACCCAACAATTTTCACTTCAGTCATTGCAGCTTTGATTTCAAAGATAACAAACATGGCATCTCTGGCTGCTAAGATAAGGTGGTGTTTTCCTAATTGAGGACTTGCTTTCTAACTCTTTGGTTATGCGAAAACTAAGAGTACTGTCTTTTTTCTTTGCTGTTGTATATACTGGTTTTAGGGAGCTCTTGTTAGTGTCATCTTCTCTAGCTCATGTGCTTTTCCTTTTAGTGATGGTTATAATGCCTACTCCTTTGTTGTGTTAGGAATTTATAGGTGTATGTAGCTGTGACTAACGGTTCTCAGGAGTACACCATTGCATCGTTCTCTGCACAGTCCATACCCGACTCAGACAGTACAGCCTGTCAGCCACCAGTGCTCTGCAGACTAACGTTTCCTCAAATAAATCATACTGCTGGTTATGGTGTTCAGTTTACAAATGCAGTTTATAGATTAAAAAATAAAAATTCTCAAAAAGTCAGGAACTCATTGGTAATCTTTCTGTAAGTGTTCTGCTGCAGCAGGTTCAACGGTAGAATTTCTACAGTTTCTGTCAAAAGGTGATAAATACAAATGCGGAAGTAAGAGATCTTTCTGTAGTTGCTGCTACTGTTGCTTTGCTTAGTTGTCAGGGATTGGAGAGAAGTCTGTAAGAATGGACTGCGTGTATCTGTAGCATTTTTGGTGGAAGAGGCCGAAGGAAGGTAGGCTGCTATGTTGTGCAAAGTGGAGTAATAGGGGCTTCAGCTGCTGCTGCCTTTGTTTCGTGTTTACTGCTTACTGTGAAAAGCTGTGCACAGACCTGTTCTGGTCTTTTTGTCTCTTATTTTATACTGTGTTTGCAGGAAAAGAACAATACTTTGTGGACAGCTGTACTGTCTTGTTTTGATCACTTTGTGGGTCAGGAAGAGATGTAAAATATTCTGTGTGATATCACTAGCATTGCTAACAAATAGAATTACTATAACACCCTCCTTAGGAAAAATATTTCTGTAGCTGAAAATAGATGTATTCTTTCTTTCTGGACCAATTTAATATCAGGACACCCCTTGAAAATTGCATGTAGCAATGATAATGTTGATTTATAAGTAGTTTTAACACCCCACGCCCCTCACTTTATGAACAAGTAAATATTGAAAAATATATTAAATAACAAAACATTGCATTGTTTCATGATACATGAATAGCTGAGATGCGTGTTGATTGTACGTATTAGAAATGTTTTTAAATCAATAGCTAAGAATTGAAACTAATATTAAATTAAAAAGCTATAGTTCCTCCTTAGCGATGTGTTTTTGTGTCAGTTGGTTCTTATTTTTCTGGCTTTGTGACCAAAATTCAAATGGTTGTGAACTACCAGTATGAGAATTTGAGTTCATTAGTATTTATTCTGGATGAATTGTTGATATCCATACTGTTCTTTCAAAATGGGGCAAAGTGTTTAATGCTCCCATTCATTAAATACTGATTTATTTTATTAGTGATTAAGACCATGTATTTACTGGTGCCAAGGGATGCCAGATGTTTAGTATTTTGGGTGGGTTTTTTTGTTATTTTATACTCTTATATATTTTGCCATAAGGAGTCTAAAACATGTGAGTCTGATTAGTACAGGTGTTGTTAATAAAGGCCTTACTCTTTATGTATTACAGACAGAAGTAAAGAAGAGCCAAGTTTGTTTATTTTCTTTCGCTTTTTTACTTGTGACAAATTTTATCTAGCTGGAATTAATTTTTGCATACCTGATCTTCCCTTCTGAAGAATACTTGTTTGGAATATTTGAGTGAAACTGAGCGTGAACTGAGAGTGAGATATTTTTAAAAAAATTTTTTAAAAGTATTTTTGCATTTAAGAAAGTAGTTACCTATTCACATTATTGTCTGTGTGCGAGTATTTCAAATTTCCCCTGGCATGTGAGTGGGAATCTAAAAATTAGTATAGAGATCATAGAGTCATGAAACAGTTTGGATTGCAAAGGACCTTTAAAGATCATCTAGTCCAACACCCCTGCCATGAGCAGAAATGTCTTGCAGTACATCATGTTGCTCAAAGCTCAGTCCAGTCTGACTTTGAACACTTCCAGTGATGGGACATCCACAAACCTGTTCCAGTGCCCCCACTGCCTTTGAGGTAGAAAATGTCTTCCTTATGTCCAATCTAAATCTACCCTCTTTCAGTCTAAAACTGTTACGCCTTCTCCTGTCACTCAGGGCCTTGGTAAAAAGTCTCTTGGTCTTTCTTATAAGCCCCCTTTACATATTAAAAGGTTGCAGTCGGGTGCCTCGGGAGCCTTCTCCAGGCTGAAAAGCCCCAACTCTCTCAGCCTTTCTTCACACGAGAGCTGTTCCAGCCCTCTGATCATTTTCGTGGCACTACTATGAACCTGCACTGGCAGGGCCATGTCTTTCTGGTGCCAGGGTCCCTAAAACCGGGTGCGATTCTCCAGGTAGGGTCTCAGAAGAGCAGAGAGGGAGAATCATTTTTCTTGATCTACTGGCCATGTTTGTTTTTATGCAACCCAGGATATGATTTGCTTTCTGGGCTGCAAGCGCATGTTGCCAGCTGATGTCCAGTTTTTCATCCACCAATATACCCAAGCCCTTTTCCACAGACCTCCTCTCAGTCAATTAAGCCCATCATCTGTATTGATCTTGGGGTTTGCCCTGACCCAGCTTCAGGATGTTGCATTTGGCCGTGCTGAATGTCATGAGGTTCACATGGGCCCTCTCCTCAAGCCTGCCAGTGTCCCTCTGGATGGCATCCCTTCCCACAGGTGTAGAAATTGCACCACTCAGCTTGGTGTCATCTGCAAACTTCCTGAGGGTGCATTTCCTCAATCCCACTATGTAATTTATGAAGATATTAAACAGTATTGGGCCCAGTATGGACCCTGGAGGGACACCACTTGTTTCTGCTTTCCATTTGGACATTGAGCCTGTTAACTGTAACTCTCTGGACAGGAACATCTGTCCAGTTCCTCATCCATCTAACAGTTTGTCTATTAAACCTGTTTCTCCAATAAGGTGACAAGAATGTTGTATGGGACTGTACCAAAGGCTTTACAGAAGCCTAGGTAGATGACATCTGTAGCTCTTCACTTCTCCACTGAGGCAGTCACTCCATTGTGTAAGGCCTTTAGATTAGTCAGGCACAATTTGCCCTTGGTGAAGCCACGTGGCTGTCTCTGATCACCTCCTTGCCGTCCATATGCCTTGACATAGGTTCCAGGAAGACCTGTCCCATGATTTTACTGGGCACTGTGGTGATGCTGACTGGTTGGTAGCCCTCCTTTTCACACTTTTTTAAAAAATGGTGAAATACTCCCTTTCCTCCAGTCACCAAGGACTTCACCTGGCTGCCGTAAGATAGATGTGAGTGAACATGTTCATGGGAGCTTATGGGAAGGACAAAATGTTGCTGTTGCTCAGTAAAAGAAGTCATGTTTTACATGCACAGAAGTAGACTCTTCCGAGTAATTTTTTCAATCTGCACTGAGGATGCCTCTAGGACATGCTGAGATGTGTGTGTTAACCATGTAGTTACACATTCAGCCTGGGGGAGAATGGCTGTAGCAGGTCTGGTTTTCCTGTCAAACTATATTTTGGTTCAGGAGGAAGTATGCTGTTGTTGGAGAATGACTTCAGATAAACTTCTTGTTCTTTGTTGTTATTAAGTGTGCACTGTTTCAATCATTTTAAGTACTGTTTTGCTCATGACTTAGAAGATACGCAATTATTCTATTTGTCCACAATTTCACAGGATTTGAAAAGCACTACGAAGTCATTTCAGACAGAGTAAACGCAGTGGACCCAAATTCTACTTGATTAGTCATGGTAATTCAGAGTAAATATACTCAAATACATGTGTGTTGTTATATTGTCTGTAAAATAAAACTACCTGTGCATTCCTGTATTATCAAATGCATTGAAAATCACAAATACTTTATGATTATATTAATCCAGAGCATTATATTTAAATAAGAACTAACTCTGAGGCCTATGCTGAAATTTTTAGATTATCCTGTGCTCTCAAATAAGTGATTGAAGTCTTAAAATAACTGTCAGAATTGTAGCACTTCCAGAAAGCAGTTATAGGACTCGGGAAATTCATGTCCTATTCCATTCTGTGCATCTTCCATCCCAATTACTTCAATGACTTCAGTTAGTTTCAATTGAAGTAGTTCAGGTATTTATAGCTCAAACTGGAAACTCACAGATGAGTTATCTTATGCTTGTTCTGTAAAGGGATTAAAGCAAACCCTTACCTCTGGAACTGAACCCTTTGCTTTCTTCTGTCCTCTGTGAAAATAATTCTTCCATTAACCAAGTGTTAAGCTTTTGATGTTGAGCACTCAGAAAAAAGCAATTGTTGGTGTAACAGCTGTACCAGCAAATGAAGGCATGCAGAACATCCTGACTGTGCGTTCACCATTTGTCCAAAAGAGCAAAGGAAGTAATTTACTTCTAGCAATTCAGTGAGGGTAGCATTATGTGTCATAGGTCTGTGTCAATCTGCTAACTTCTCTTTACCATTTATTGCGTGTTTTTCTGTCCTGTGGTGGTGGTACCAGTCTGACTCTTGTGATGTTAATTCATTGACTATGTCATGATGGGCCAGGAAATACTGTATTTCTTGTCCACTGATGCCACAATGAGTCAGTTGTTTGTCATTTATTACGAACTTGTAATAAAATTATTCAGTTAAGTGCATTGCTGTCTTTGTCACATAAGACACTAATCTGGGAGTCTGTTTATGAAATCATATGTAATGACAGCATATTTTAATATGTCATGTGTAGTATTTTTGCTTAGACCACTACTACTGCACCAACATTGTAACAATAACATTATATTATTTTTATGGTGCCTGTTTGCTTTCAACAGGCTTATGAGTAAGAAGGCAATCTCTTGCCAGGGAGGGATGCATGTGTGTGTTTATGTACACACATTTTTTTTATATTCTACATATATGTGTAAGTAAAGCAGTATATTATATTTTTCCATTTTTGATTTGAAGGTATCTATATTGCCAAAACTACCAACAGAGACAAGGTAACAGGAAATTAAGTAGAAGATTATGGCTGGCAGATACATTAACTTGTTTCTAGTATCATAAAATTACATGTTGGTTGCATAGCCCTTATGCTGCAACATTAAGACATTGGGGAGGAAGAAACACGTGTTTGCTAATGGCATCTATTTTGATGCTATCAATCTGGTCAAGTCACATGCAGCGTTCTTACAAATCTCTACCTGGCAATTAGATGTATCTAAGTGACTTTTGTGAAACTGAGAATAACCTAATGTTATCTTAGAGCCTGGTGCATACAAGGCACTAAGTTTTTTTGCCAGCTACTGATCAGTCTTATCTTCTGGTGACTTTTTAGGTTGTTGAAAAGCGTAGTGCCTCAAAGATAGGTTCTATCAAGTGTAAGAGTATTCTGTACTGTGACCACTTAGCAGGACTGGGTGGGTCGTGAAGAGAATGCTTCTTATTTAAGAATATAATATGTGACAAAATCAGGAAGAAACACTGGCGCGGCAGGATCAAGAGAGTCTGCACTGGCAGTATACAACAGTGTGAATTTAAATGTCTTGAGACATCAAGAAGCAAGTCTGTCACTTGCATGTAAAGTGTATATGTCAGCTTTATTAAGGGCTTGAGCTCTTTAGTTGGAAGTGTACTAGATACTAGGAGAGTCCAAAACAATCTGTATTAACAATTTTCTTGCAGATGTTTCAGTGCTTATACCAGCTATGTTATTTAATGCCTTTTTTTCTCCATTCCATATAGTATTTTCCATTTTCATATGAATTCTTCCATCCTAACAGTCATGTGTATTTTAATTGGTATTGAAATATTCACTTTGTAATACAGAAGATAGTCAGTATCTGATTATTAGAGAGTTCTTACTGAAGATTAACAGTAAACCAATGGCTCCCTCTCTACTCCTAGCTGTTTCATTTTCCCTTTTGGGAGTATCTACTGACTAAAAAACTAAAATGAGAGTTTGTCCTGTGCTTTTCTACAGTTATTTCAGGGAGAGGGGCAGGGGGTGGGAAAGAGGTTCGTTGGTTGAGTTTTGGGTTTTGGGTTTTTTTTATGTTTTGGAGGTATTTTTTTCCAGATTTCAGAAGATGGTATCTTCCTAATTAGTAAATAATATTTTGTAATGCTGTAAAAAATTAAGGTATGATATGAACACTACTAACAGTTAACATGCTTTGAAATAAATACAGTGAAACATCAGAGTCTGGATTTCAAACTGAGACGTTTAATGTATGAGTTTACACTAAAGGAGAAGGTTTTTCAGTTTATCATTGTTCTCAGTGCAGTGCATGATAGACATGTAAACAAAAATCAAAGCTACCTATAAATTTAGTTCCCAAACTGTCATGAATGTATAGTTCCTGTGAGGAAAAAAAGAGGGAGATACTGCTTGTGCTTTTGGCACTCCTCTCATTGTTATTTTAAAAGCTTTTCCTATAGCAATTCAGGGTCATTACTTTAAAAGAATGCCAGGTAATTCTCCGTGGTAAGGCAGTGTAAAAATGCTCAAAACATTCGATGTTTAGGTCACTTTTAAGTTTCCATTAGACAAATAACTATATTCAATATTGATACAGTTCTACGTACTTTTGGTATCAGGTGTCCAGAGCAGTATTTATGCTAGGATTTGTCTCCTAAAAGGAAAATAAATTGTTTTAATTTAAATAAGAATCTTTGTCTTTCCCTGCTTGTAAGCCAGAGGGATTCTTTTTCTTGTGACTGACACTAATGTGTAATAAGTTAATGACTTTACTTGCAGGCAAATACTGTTGGTGTAGCTGCTCATGCCATATAACCTTTGCCAGTGGCTCATCTTATGTTTGTCCCTGCCTCTGAGCTTGTTGCTGTTAAAAATCAGTAAGGAAAAATCCAGTTTACTTTGCAAAGAGTTCAAGGCCTAAGGTGTACTCTTCATTTCAGTATGATGACGAACTACAATTACTTGCATTGTAGGCTGAGGGAAAATCTAACTTTCAGGGGATACACAGTGCACTCTGTTTTTTCTTTCATAATTCTTTAGTTCTGGTGTGCAAACTTGATTACAGGGTGAGTGTCTTTATCTGACATTAGAAGTGTTGTGAATAATCTTGGTTTTAATGAGTAATTTTCACTAATTTTCAAGTGACACCCATATTCTGCCTTGTGTGTGTAAGTTCTCAGCTGTTCAAGGTGTGGTCTTGCTGACCTCTTGAGCTGTTAATGTACACTTGAGTAGGCGGAATGTTCCTTGGGTATGCGGAAGATTGATACATCCCAGCCTGTGACAGCTGTATTGTTTTTCTGTGCCAACTTCAGGCAGTCTAAGGAGCTCTTTTTTTGAAAGAAATTGTTTGGCTCCCAAGACCATTCATGGAACAGCTTTACGAAGTCCATTAATTGCACCAAGAGCTTAAAAAGGCTATTTAAACTTCTTTTCATCTTCAAACTGTAATAATTTCTGGCTAATACTCTTTCTATTATACAAAATGCTTAATTACTTACAGATTTAAATGAAATAGTTTTAGCCATTAAAATGTTTGGCATTTTAAAGAGAAGAAAGTCACATTTTATGGTAACTTAACATTAATTGACTAATGTACTGATGTTTTATTGTCATAATGAGAAATTTTGTACACTTTCATGTAAAATTCCTTTTTTATGTCATAAAGTTAACAGAGTTTTAACTGCAGATGGTGTTTTTTTTTTTTACTGGTAACATGTATTTGAAGATGCATTTGTGTCCTTATTCTTTTGGCAGAAATTCACTTAGGCAGGGTGCTGCTTTGTTTTGTGTGCATTTACAGAAGTACAAGTATGTGGTGAAAGGCATTTGTTGATTTAGATTAGAGTACCTGTTGATATAATTACAGCATTGCTTTATAGTTCTGTGTGTGCTCGTTCATAGGTTGGAGTAGTAACTTTAAATGCCAGTTCCTGCCATCATCAAAAATTAATAGCATTTATTGAAATGGTGTTGCTGTTTTGCAGTTCTGGAGATTCCAGTGATTTTTCGCTTGTTTCCACAGTACTTGGGAAAGTATTTGTTTGTGTTATTTGTTTTTCTTGGTTTTTTGTGGTGTTTTTTTTAAAGGGACATTAGCCTGTTCTGTTTAGCTGTTTCTTTGAAGCTTACTTAGTGCACACTGTTCACATTCAGTTTTCCTTACTGCAAGCAAGGGTTTTTTTTTCTTAAGTTAGGATGTTTTTTTCATTCTGACTTCATCTACTGTTTTTTCAGCACAGACAGAAATGTTGTGGAACTTAGTTATGTAAGGAGTGGCAATTTCACTGTGTTGAGTACAACTTTGAGTCAATTCCACTCTTCCTTGCACAACTTTAAAAGGTGTGAAATAGTTATAGGTGCTTTGAGGTTAATCTGAACTGCTTATTTGGTTAAAAGAGATCATTTGTACCTGAGTGTCTTTCCTCATTAGGAAGACAACATTCGTTGAAACTTCATATTTTGTATATTAGCAAAAGGGCAAGTTCTGGGAGGCTTGGAAAAGTTTGGGTAGTAACTAGATTGCCAGAGACTGAATAAATGCTGGGTACTTGGCAGAAATCACAGGAAGGATGTAAATATTTCCCTCTTGTATTCTACATGTATGTATTTTGTACATGTTTTTCATTAGGAACAATTCAATATATGTTATTGTAGTTTTCCCTTTTTGTTGTAGTTTGTAATAGAGGAATACTGTGCTTAGAAATATGTATCTGAAAGTTGTGCACTAATCTGTCATCTTGTGATCCTTTGTGCTGTTGCCCAGCTGGGACCTGGAGTGCGTAGGAACCTGCAGGGTAGGACAACAGGTAGCCACTGCTGCTTACAGTGAGTCTCGTGATATTTGATAGTGCTTCTTGGAGTCATGCAGAAGCCCAAGCATCTCAGCTCTTCTAATAAATAAATAAGCAGAAAACCCAACAACTACTTCTGTGGTCTTGTATGCAGGACAGTAAAGGGAAAAGCTAAGGAAGTGTTATGGTAAGCAAATCCAAATCTTTAAACAGGCAAACAAAACTGACCTGAACAAAGCTTGGAGTTCATAAATCACATCAGAAACTCAGATTGTTTGTTTGACTCAAGATTTTTGAGCATTTTCAGGTGGAAAACTGTTGGCACTTCATTATGTTTTCATTCTCTGTGCCGTAATGACTTCATGGCCCTTAGACTAAGTTGCTAGTGATTTTAAGTAGTTTAGTGTGAAAATACCTAGTGAATTGTGTATTAAAGATATAAAAAATATTCAAGCATTATCATCAGTTTTCTCCATATTGCTGATTAACTGAGAGATTTGAATTAAAATTATTTTACAATTGGACTTAGACATAGTTTATTAGATGTAGTGGTTTATTCCTCTGTTACGGTTCAAAGACTTTCTTACAATCAAAGTGGTGTCATTTAGAGTGCAAGTACTATGGACTTACTGTCCTTCTAAATAATTGAAAAGAAATCACATTTTCGTTGCTATTATTTAGTGAGTTTTTGTTTGACTTTGTTTTTTTTCTTTGCTGGGCTCCCAGCATAAATACAAGATACTTTTACATGTTAAAAATACTCTGAATCTGTATTCTGTGTAGATCATAAGGGTTTTTGGAAGCCTGCAACAGTTTTTCCAAATCTGAAAATCATTTCTATTTTTCATTCTGTTTCTGCTTCAGAAGAAGCAGCAGGTCATGCCTGGTTCACAGTATACACGCACTGTGACTTTTCAGGTGGCACGTTACAGCATTTTCAGGAGATGGTGGGTTTTTTGAGGACACATGAAAAAAGTGCACACTTACTATAATCTTTCAGACTAGATATGTAGAAATCCAGGATATTAAGTGGCATAAGGTGACAGCACACAATTAGAGGTTGTGGGTTTTTTTGTTGTTTAAAAAAGAAGAGATAGATAGCCATGTTTTTGGCCTGAACCGACTAACCTAATTAATATGATGCTGTTTGTCTTTTAACTTAATTCCTAGCTGACAGTGAACTTATTTTTAGCACTTCTGCTGAATAAAGACTTGGGTACTGATGTGAAGTCATTTGAGTTCTTATTTATGAGATTTTGGCTTACTTTTGGTGTTACCTTACTTCAAAAAGTGAATGCAGTGGTGCACCTTAGTCCAGTTAGTTACTATCTGTTTACTTGTATGCAGCAGGGTCAGTTTTGATTTTGAAAAGTCCTTACACTACTAACCTCATTTGGTTAGAAAAAGATGATGTTCCTTTCAAGGGTTTTTAAAGAGCAGTTTGTGCCTAGTTTCTTCTTACACAAAGTTTTTTGTTAATTGTTACGTTTTGTTTGGAAATACAATAAATGAAGACTCCCTGTCAGTACTTTAAAAGTTGTGTACATCCTACAAAGGTAGTGAGATGAAGTTTCTCTGGCTTTATGAAAGACATACTCTTTCTGCTGTAGTCTAGGTTGCATAAGCTGATACTAGTCTTGAATTATAAGATCTTTGTGACCAGAGCCTTTGTTTTATTTACTTTGTAACACAGAAAGCTAGTTGGATTTAGTGGTTTGCATTCTTAAAGTAAGCGGGTAAATTTTGCTGGATTTACAGGAATATCTTGATAAGGCATCAAATCTCCATAAAGTTTTCTTCCTTGCTTGGTTGTAGTTGATGGCATTTAAAGATTTAAATAAATATAAACTAGAAATTACAACAGTTGAAAGAGGAAGATACTTGTTAAACCAACAATCATAAAACTGCTCACTTCTCACTTGCTCAGCATTTTTCTTATGTTTTCGCGTAAAATCAGCATTGCCTCTCTTCTCTATGTAATTTTAAAATTCGAAATACATGCATGTCTAAATTTCAAGGACAGACACATCAGAACTGAAAAAAAATCTTTAAGGCTTTCATTATAAATCACGGAGAAAATAGGTACAACCATCTCCTGTTTCTTCTATAATCACTGTTAAAGTTTCTTAAATCCATGATTCAATGTGTTTGGCTGTTGTGATATTAATCTTGGTAATTTAGATTTGGTACACTGATAAAACTTGATAAAAGTCCCTAGCTTTAGAGACATCTTTTGATTTCTTATTGAAGATAGTTGTTGTCTTGTTCTGAAGAAAGAGAAACATTGCAATGGAGTGATTGTCATGTGCTGGAAGTGATACTGCATGTACAGTTCCAGTCTGCTTCCTAGAAGGCAAAACTGATAGGGAGCAAATGAAGAGAAAAGGTAGCAGAAATAGAAAAAGCAGTTTTTACTGACTCTTCTGAGGCCTTGTGAGACTCTGGTCTGCTGTTTCATTGGATAATCAGGATTAAGGTGGAGTTGTGCAGAGATGAGATGCTGTGTTCTTTGTTTAGCTGACTTTAGTGAGGTTCTGGTTGACTAATGATAACTGCAATATCTTAGTAGATTACTTTTCAGAAGCTTGGGAGAAGAAGGAAGCAGGGAAATGGACAGCTGTAATAGTGATGGTTTTCCTTTTACGTCATATATTGTCCTCATGCAAATTGTATTTCTCTTTAACATTCAAAAACTAGTAAAAGTTAGACTAAGCTGTGCTCCATTCATTTTTACCTGTTGAATAGATCTAGCTGCCAATATGATGGCTTTGGCTTATTAATTTCTAATTTAATGTTAGACTATTTTTAGCAGGTTTGGTCTTAGTTCAGTCCCTGATTTATGTACAGATGCTTTCTTACTGTTCCCCTTGCCTTCATCTTTTGCTGATTTTTTTTTTTTCCCCTAACATTTTTATGTAATTAACACATTATGGTTTTAGTTTGTAACATAACTATATCAATATTGGTGCTTCCAGTAATAAAATTATATTTGAATGAAAATACACTAGTGGAAAATACCAACTTTTGTGTAGTAGAAAATATAAATCTGGAAAAGCTTTTAGCTGGCATATAGTTTTCACAAACTTTAAGTGTATTTTTAAAGAACGTCGGTGTCTTGCTCTCACTTGAGAATTTTTTTAGAAGCTTTCCTGTAACACAGGTTAGCTGAACATATGTTAGAAGCCTGATGTACTGTCTGTTTTGAAGTAAAATCTAAAACCTGCATATGGTAAGACTTAAAGTGGAAGCACATATTCCAGGCTCAATTTTTATTAATAGAAATTGTGTCCTGCTGCTAGAAGTACCAGTAATTGATGTAGCAAAAGGCAGTCTTGTTTGAATAATGTTGATTTCTGCTGCCTTGTGTCACATTGCATAGTCTTACTGTTCATTGTAGGTCTTTGTACTCCTTCAGAATTCTGTGTGGTTAAAACTTGCTTTATTCGAAAGAACTGTTTGCCATGTCTTTTTATTCATGGAACAGTGAGTAACTTGTAGGGAATTCTCACTAGAATACAGTTTTTTTTGTAATTGTCTTTTGAATATGCACAGTATAACTTCTTTGTCTATAAAAAGCGTAGCATACATTTAATATATTTTTGTCTTTTTTTCCTGTTTCTAAGGCTGATAAAGAATTTGTGTGGTCTCTGTGGAAAAGTCTCCAAGTGTCAAGTCCCGATCTTACTCAAGCTGTCAGCTTCGTTGTGGAAAGGTGAGTTTAAAGATTTAACATTGTACTAAACCAAAACAAAACCCCAAACAAAAACCCCTCGTTGATAACATATTCTGTATCTTTTTAATTGAGAGCTGTGTAGGATTTTAAAATGTGTTACAAAAATTCCATTGTTAAATTTGATCAAAAGTACCTAGAATATGTTGCATGTTTCCTTTTTTAGTGCAAGGTGAAGTATACTTCAAAATCTGTTTTCACTGAGGTTGCTGTGCTGCAGTTGAATTCAATTTTTAAATTATAAATGTACTGCATATTCTGGTGGGTTTTTTTAATTGAAAGAACAAGAGGTAAATGACGCTTTCCAGTGTCATAACTGGTCGGATAACAATTGCATATATAAATTATGTTTGTCTGCATTCTTAAAGAAGTGAAAGGCTAAAACATGGTAATGGAAGAGATGAGTATGCAGTTTAATCATTACTCCTTTGAGGATATTAATAATGCTTTCCTCATGGTACTTACATATTATCATCTGATTGCTATAAATGTTAGTTAATCATCACAGTATGTGATTGAATGTTTTAGAATGCTATTTACAAATTCAGAATTTTTGTAGGCCAAAGATAAGGAGAATTTGAATGAGTTAGTAACGTGATGGTCAATTCAAACACTTCATTCTCTAATGGTTGAAAGATTTGTCGGTTCTGTATCTCAGGGTGCCATAAGTTCCCCCTTTTAAAATGAAAAAATGGGTTTTTTTAAAAATAAAAAATGCATTTTATCTATTCTAAATGGCTTGCCAAGATTACATGGGAAGCTTGTCACAGAGCCAGGAGGGGTCCCAGCTACTTTGTGTTCCCATTTAGTGCTTTGATCTTTAAAGGCATGTTTTGTTTGTTCACATTGTTCCTTTCTGAACTTTATCGGTAAATGTTCTTCCATTTCTGAAAATACAGCGTTAAGTTTGTTAGCTGGGAGTGCATTCACTATAGAATTGTCCCATCTTCTGCATTGCATAATCACAGAATCACAGAATGTCAGAGACCAATGGAGATCATCTAATGCAACCCCCCTGCTAAAGCAGGTTTGCCGAGAGAAGGTTGCACAGGAATGCTGTTCAGAGGGGTTTTGAATATCTCCAGAGAAGGAGACTCCACAGCCTCCCTGGGCAGCCTGTGCCAGTGCTCTGTCACCCTCACAGTAAAGAATTTCTTTCTTATGTTCAGGGGGAACTCCCTGCCTTCCAGTTTGTGCTCATTGCCCCTTTTGCTGTTGCTGGGCTCCAACAAAAAGAGCCTGGCCCCATCCTCTTGACACCCACTCTTTAGATATTTACAAGCATAGATGAGATCCCCTGTCAGTCTTCTCTCCTCCAGGCTAATGGGACCCAGGTCTCTCAGCCTTTCCCCGTAAGAGAGATGCTCCAGTCCCTTCATCATCTTCGTAGTCCTCCGCTGGACTCTCCCCAGTTGTTCCCTGTCTCTCTTGAACTGGGGAGCCCAGAACTGGAAGCCTGTAAAGCAATGAAAATTTGGTCAAAAAATATGGTGTGATCATGTAACTAGAGCTAATGTTCTAAAGGATTCATATCCAGGGGAAGAAATTGATGGTGTAAGCACATGCAGGTTGTTTAAGACAGCTGTTACCTGAGAGTTCATGTGTGATCACAAATGATGATGTCAAATAAATTCTGGCTCTGTACTGGGACACTTAACTGGAGAGAGTAGTAGCTGGGCTGTTAGGTCACTGTACTACTTTTTGTTTTGATTTGGGAAGTAATTTTAATATATGAGGAAGACTTAGGAACAGATTTACAGCATCCCTTATTTATGTTGAAATGCAGGTTCTTACTGACTTGTTTAATGATAAAATTTGGTCACATTTTCTTGAGGACAATGGTGGTAGTATAGATCTTTCTTCTTCAAATATATATTTTAAGCAGGTCTTACTTTTTTTATAAATGTAGTACTTTATGTGAACATATACTTGCAATATGTGTAATATATTAAAAATATAAAAATAAATTGTTTTACCTTGACCATGTTTGATAGGTAGCTGAACAATATGGAAAATTTTAGGTCTTACATGAAGCTTAATAAGGTAGAAACAGAGTTGTTCAGGCTTATCAACAATTTTGATTTATGTTGCATTTGAAAAATAATTGGGACAAATTAAAGCATAGAGTTATTAGAAAGTATGCATTTAAATAACAGTGAATACAATAAATTATTTGGTGTTCTTCAATTGTGTGCCTACGTAAGATACAGTCTATCCTCTTTGTTTATCCTTCTTTGTGTCTAGGAATATTTTTATGCTTGGCAGTTATCCCTTACTTTAAGTTATTTTATACTTTATTTACAGCAGAAATTTATAATTGTATGTGTATGCATTATCCTGATTGATACAATGAATGCGGGGCTCTTTGATACAACCTTGATGATCACAAACACGATAATGAACTGAATTTTTTTATAATGATAGGAAATGTTTGTGAAACACTTTTAATATAGTGTTCAGCCTATCAGACTTGTTACAGAAATCTGATGTGTAATAATAGTGTGTTGTATACTAAGGTAAGATATATTCTGTGTGTGTGCTTTGCACTTTGAGTAGAGGCTGGTGATTGATACTCTTGTGTGAACGCATAACACCATACTTCTGTTAACGTACTTGTCTAGTTTATGTCCTCTCTTCTTTCAGAAGAACACTAATGCTTTAGAACACCTCTTGTGAACTCAGGGGTATACATCTGTATCATACGTTTCCCGTGCTTCTCAGAGTTATGGAATTAAGAAAGAAGAAATTGCTTCCATAGCATCTTTTTAGGTGTTATCGTTACCCCAGAGAATCCTGGAATAGGTTTAGATAAAACTCATTCAGTATATAGGAGTTTTATTAATCACAACTTTGAACTTTGGGGTTGCTTTGATTTGGCAGATGGAGCAATAGTGTGTGGTTTTTTTTTCCTGAATTGATGTGGCTTCATGTCTTCTGCCTGAGAACAGTCTAATTGCCGCTTTGAAAATAATTTCTAGCCCAGCTTTACCTGTGAACCTTCTGTACAACCAAATTAGAGCCCTGTATATTCTCTCCTAATTTTTCCAGCTATAACTTTCCATAGTTTTTTCTAAGTAGCTTCTGTTTTATGAATGTACCTCTTCACGCTCATCCTTTCAGAAAAGTTTTGAACTTATTCCCTGCCTTATAGCAGTAAATAACTTACATTTTTTTTTATGTTGCTACACTGTCAGTTTATCTCAGTTCCAATGTGTTGATTAGATTTTCAGGGAATCTGCTACCTAGCACTGCTATCAGGACTATTATAGGACAAGTGATTTTCTGATTTGTTAATCTAGGAAAAATATGTGGTTTTAAAGGGTAGAGAGATGGGATTACGAATCAACAGATATAAGCAAAATGATTCCTGAAGCATGTCACTTGGCAAATCCGTGCTGCTTGTAGCCTGTTTTTCTGTATTTTACATGGCTGTATCAGACAAGAGCTGGAAATTGAAAATTTACGCTGAAATTTGATAAAAACCATCCGGAATCATCCTAGAGACTTTTTTTCCTTCTCATCTGTTTTAGGAACAATATTGACCCAGTCATATCCAAACTGATAATGTTTTCTGTTTTGCCATGGCTTACTAGGAGATTTTGAGATAGATACAGAGAGAATGAAATGCATTTAAAGCTTTTGTTGTTTCTGTTTGTGACATGGATACCTCCAATGTTTCCATAGCTTCGGGGTTTTTTTCCACCAAAAATTCCTTAACTGAGAAACTTTAGTGCCCACCAAGCCTTTGTTATTAGACTATCTGAATCAGAAGCAAGCTACTTAATAGAAACAGACAGAATCTAAGAAAGCATAGTCATGTGTATCCTAGGTATGTATCTAATGAATCCAACTATGTTGTCCAGTGATTTCGGTATTTAAATTGACGAAAGCGACAGACTTTCTTCAGGAGATTACAGTGACAGGAATAAAAAGATGCAAATGTGAAAGGACAAAATGTTCACTTACAACGTTGTACACCACAGATGTGTGATGAAAGAAAGAAATATGTATTAGGAGAAATTGAGTGGGCAGTACTAGCCATACAGTCAGGTAATTTATATTTGTAGCATTAATTTGTATTTGTAGCATTAGACAATTCCTTATAGTATCTTTTTTGCAAATAAACCAAGAAAATTTAAAAGGCGTAATTGAGGGGACATAAGGGGGAATTAATAGCTGGCTTCCATTATTTGTCTGCTATTTTGAAGTGCTTTCATGGTCCCAAAATAGAATTTTGCCTGCCCTAAAATTGTAAAAATGTAGCTAGTACCTTTTTATGGCTATGCTGTTCATTCCTGTAATATACACCAATGATATTTTACTTTTCAGCAGTCTTTGCAGTTACTGCTGCATAACTGTAGCTATATTCTCATTTTAATATTCAGATATAAACAAAAAATTATCTTTACTGTGCAAATGAGAAATGCCTTTGGGATATGTAAAAGCCTCCAGGTATTTTCAAACAAGCCGTTGTAAAAGTACTACTCACGTTAGTATGCTCTCCAGCTACTTTAAATACTATTGATCTCAGTATTATGTAAAGAGCATGCTATTTCTAGTTCAATGCCTTTTGAAACAATTTTTTTTAATGATGAATTAAAAAAAAGTGCTAGGAAGTACCTTTTACAGCTAAGTGCCTATATAAACTCAAATAGAGATGGGGTTCAGATGAAAACGTCAAAGGTTTTGAAGTATTTTTGTAAACTTTGAGAGTTCTCCTTTAAGACGTGTCTCTTACGATACATGAAATCTTGACAGGTCAACTGACTCTAATTTTCCTCTAGGGCTTGTAGCTGACTCCTTTCCTTTCTTCTGGAAGGGAGATGCAGCAGAATCTGTCAGTGATCAAACTGTGGCAGTGATACAAGACTTGGCAGATGTAAATGAGAATTGTATTACGCTAGGTGATACCCTTGCAGATAGTTAGATTTGGCAAGCTTACCTTACGTAAATGTTTTTTCACACCTAAATTCCGAGTGTGCTGTGTTTTGCAAGTAACAAAGAGCAGGAGTGGATTTGTTGTTTCACGTCACTTTGAGAAACAGTTCACTCTGAGAAACAGTGGCAACCTGAACACTAGTGCCAGTGATTGAGAGAGTTTTTTTGTTGCTCGTTCTGGGGAGTTACATCTGTCTAAACGTGTGCAAATGGACAAAAACGTGGCTGAAGATCAAGTGATCAGAAATAACCAAAGAATTTTTGGAAAGGTAATCACATGAACTTATGCTGTGGTTTGCTGCATCATGTGAATAGCAAACAGTGGAAGAAACATTAAACAGGTTGACATGGATTCCTCACTGACTGATGATATGCAAATGTACTAAAACCGACAAGTACCTTTTGTGTAAAAGGATAAGTGAGTGTGCTGTGTGACTGAGCAATATAGATTACTGATGTTAATTGAAAAATAATTTTAAAAACTGATCTTACATCTTTTGAAGGGAGGTTAAACAGCTTGCGGAAGCTTTCTTAAGCCACTTACCTCTTTACTCTTGCGAAAATTATCAGGAAACAGAATGGCAGGAGAACGAAGAAGTAAACAAGTTTAACACATTTTTAAAGGTTATTTCCATTTTGTCATTCTGAGTTTAAAATAAAGTGGACTCCCTAGTTGTTATCACTCAATAAAGTGGACACAATAATAGAACATAAGTGTACAACCTTTGTATCTAAGGTCAAATAATTGTGATTTTCTACAGTTAATGGAAGTTTAATATCCTGTTTCATTAAAAATTCTCAGAACATTGAACATAAGTCAACATTCCATGGAGAAGAAGGTATTACGCAGCTTGCATGTGTGCATATCTGCATATCGGAGCACAAAATATTGACATGATAATTGCAGTCAAGCCCGATTGAACAGTGGCCTGTGGGAATTCAGCTGGTGTTGTACCAACTGGATGGCTGCTCAGGACACAGTTTGAAATGCAAGGTGCAAGTTAGCACTTTATTCAGCACAGGCAGGCATCATTTAAAAATCCTTGGGGGAAACCCTGGTGATGTGCAGATGTTAAAGCAGTCTGTTCTGAAGTGCTGATATTTTGAACACTGCAAGAGACTTGTGTATTTTAGATGAAAAATGTTTGCAAAATTATTAGGGAAAAATGTCGCTATTTTCTTTACTGCCCTAGTGTAAAAATACATTTAGTATTTCACGTACATTGCTTAAAATAAGAGGCCTTAATAAATCGTCTAATGAATTAAATCAATGAAGTTAGAAGTGCAAGAAAAATTACACTTCTGTAATGATGCTTTTCCATTTTGATGCGTATCCTGGTGCACAGAACTTGCTCTATGAAGAACTTACTAAAGAAATAATTTCTTTTAACAATGTAATTAGATCTTAAATTATTTTTGTAAAGAAAAAGAGGTATGCAATTTTAATACAGAAAATAGCTACTGTCTTAGAAAAGTGCAAAATGTGTGGTATCAATTTAAATTGGTTTTTGCTCCATGCTGTCTAAATCTTTTAGAAGTACTATTTATTAAGTATTAAAAGAATAAAAAATAATTATGATGTGCATCAGTTATAATTATGAAGTATGAGTATTTAGAATCTGAGGTGAAAATCAACTCTCTTATTAAATGGAAACTGTTTAGCTCTGGTTTTTTATCTCTTCCTGATAGGTACACGGAAACACAGTAAGGTTTCTAGTTGGAAGATTAAGGCAGAGGCTCTGTTTCTGCTAACCACTGACTGTGCCACCACAGGGATGTGGCTGTACACAGTAAATTAAAATATTGATGTCATATTTACAGTAACGCTGACATTCTGTGTAATACAACTTCACTTTGCTATTCATTTTTTTTTAATATCAACTTTGAATGAATGCATTTGTGTAAGTCTGACTGTGAAATAGCTGGAAGTTGGAAGACCAGGAGAGATTATAATCAAATAGTGCTGCATCACTCAAAGTGATATTTTTTAGCCTTTCTCTGTAGCCCTTTAGATTCAAAGAAATATCTTTCAAAAGTAACAGTATTTCTAGAAGCAGTTTATTTTTATTTATATGGGTATACTGTTAAAATATAGCCTTTGTTCTTTTACCTGAGCCCAGTGTTTGCAGTGTAAACTTAACTTCCTTAGCTATTGAAGGCCAAATTTGTTGACGTGTTTGGGTTTCCTTTTTTAAATACTCTTGTTTGTTAAACTGGAAAGACATATTCAGTGAAACCTGTGAACAGCAAATTCAATTTATTAGTTAAAATTATTTTCATTTAATTGACATAGAAATGACATAATTATGTACAACTGAATTTCTTTTTCTTGACAAGTGCTTAACTGCTTGACCTGTGTTGGATACAAGGTGCCTCTTTTCTCAGATTGCTTTTGCTGAAGATTTCAGGAAACATAGTGTTTTATAAACATCAACATACTTCTGTTTTTTAAAATCTTAAGGTTTTTGTAGTGTGTATTCTGTTTTCATATCTCATTCATAATGCAATATTTCTTCGTAGTCTAATGTTTCATTTTTGCCAAGCCATTAAAAATGTTCTAAATCTCAAAAATGTTATCCTGTCCTGTTGTGTTAAAATACAGCTTAACACAGAAAAAAATCATAGCACAGGAAAAGCGTTAAGCTTTGGAATATTTTCTCAGTTTTTCATTTTTGTGGGAAGATGTATCTCAATAATCTTTGTAGCTAAATACATCTGTGTTAAACATTTAAAATAGGTAGTACTCATGGGAAAACTGATTGGAGCTTAAAACTTGTGCAAATTGACAGCCTCTCTTCACTCCATTTTTCATCCTAAAGAAGTCTGCAAATATTCTTAGCTCACATCATTATTGCTCATCAGTGGTTCTAATTAGCTAAACAGGAGTTTGTCTCAGTCATTGATCATCATCAGCTTCTTGACAGTGCTTGAATTTTTTTTTCCCCCGTATTCCAGTGGACTTTTCTTAATATGTTGTAAATACATAACAGCTCAATTAATAAAATCAGTCGAAGAGTTTTCTTAGTATTTGTTACCCTTCTAAAAAAGAGGATGTGATTGTTGCAATTCTTATAAAATCTCATTTCAAGGCGGAACAGCAGACCCAGATACGATGTGTAAGTTCTGGTCAGTCATACTACCTTGAGTGCCTGTGGGGAGCTGTCCTGTAATGAGCAGTGGAAGCCGTGCTATGCCACCAGGAGAAGCTGCTGATAAAGTTCCATATGAGGTTTCAGTTTACGCTTTAGGCACCTGACAACATCCATTGTGTGCTTAAATTCTGATAATTAGTATTTTTTCTTTAGCTATGGGTGGTAACTTGTGAAACTGGTTTTGGGAGCATTACTACAGCCTGTGCTATCTGGAGAGTCTGAAAGAAAACATCAGAAACCCCCCAAAAACTTGAATTTACTTTAGAATTTTCCCACTCATTACAATGGTATTTCTAATGTGTATTTCTGAACTTCATTCCTTGTTTTGTTTGAAGGACTGTTTGACCAAGCATTGGATAAACAGGGAAAGTGCTGCATTTAAGTAGAAATGGAATTTGAACCATTGGCTAATGGTTTCTTTAACAAAGTTCTGTTTATTCTCTCTGATCTCAGACTTTATTCTTCAGAACTCTTTTGTGCAGCGTTGTCCTAAACTCACAGGGCTTGACTACCAATAATACACCAGAATTAGCTATGCATACTATTTTTCAGTTCTCCAGAGCAGTTTGTTCTTTTGCTTGTTTCTTCGTTGGTTTATTCACTTTCTTCCCATTCTTTCTTTAAAATAAAGTCCAAAACTTCACAACTGTAGAGTTCTTTTGAGCCTTACTTTGGGAAATCTACCTGACCCGTTAGGTTTTCAGATTGCTTAATCCATCAAAAAGCAAGTTTAATAAATTTTCAAGTGATGATTGCATAGCTGAGTTAAGAGGCCAGTTAATTATCCAGTATTTGTGTTTAATTGGGCCTTGTTTTAAAAAAGACTGACTTTGTGAGAGGAGATAGTGGTGGAGGAGTTGGGAAGACAATGTCATATTGTGGATGGTAGATATAGAATGAGTGGTTAGAGCAATTTAAGTAGAAATACAAAATAAAACCAGCTGAATTAAAATGGAGAGGGAAATACATCACTGTGGGAACAGAGAATGGATAAAACATGTCAGCCAGCACTTATGGTCAGGATACTTTTGAGGGATGGAGGCAGTGCTCTTCAGTGGTTCATGGGGTACGTGTGTGTGTGTATCGCATGATTCTTTCTTTGTCTACACATTACAATTCTGCAAGTACCTTGTAGGAAAGACCTACTTTGCTTTTTGTCTTCTGAAGCTTTTAAAATTTTGCCTAAAGCAATTATGCAAGTGTCTAATCTCAAATTCTTTAGTTGTCTAGCTGTAATTAAGACCTTAGGAAACTTGAAATGCTATAATACTTACAGTTAAGACATAGATTAATATAGGTCCATCACTTTTTCAGATAGATTACGGTGTAAAGAGAGATGCCTTCTTCACAGAATGTTTGGGTTTTATGTACTGCAGCTGTTATCTTTGAAAAACAATAATTGTTGGTGGCCATTAAGGACCCTACAGCAGAGTAACCAAGTATGAAGAAGGATTGGTATTTTTATATACTGGAGCAGATTTTGGTTCATTTAAGTTGTGGAATAATGTACAGTACCTATCGTGAACAATATACTTGTTTCAGGAACATGCATAAACTTCTGTAGTAAGTATTGTACAAATAATCTAGTCACAGAAATTTTCCCTTACTAACTCCTAATTTTTAAAGTTGTCTAGTATCTTTTATTTTTATAAGTTTTATAAGCTTTGTAAGCTTATCAGAAAGTCTTTTACCAGTTCTTAAACCTAACTGAGAATGTGATTTCTGTAAACCAGTTAGGCATTATAAGCAGGGTGTGTCAGTTTCATGAATTGCCATGTGTTATGAAACCTGTTTGTTTTATCTCCTGTGCTCACTTTTTTGTCTTTAGGCTTTTTTCAAAGCACATCACAGTGTAATGTTTGGAATACATCAGATAACTTCATATCTACATGGATCTCTGCAGTTGCAGTCTGCTAGTTCAGTTTTAGTAGATGCTCAAAGAGAAACTGAAAAACTGGCTGTACTGTGCATTTCACTGCTCATGTCTTCTTTCTTGCAACCTATTATGACAATTTTTTGATGCTTCTGATTGCAGGTGATCAGATGCTTCGAGGTCAGGATCTGATGTGCATTTTCCTGTTAAGTTTCTGTTTCAGTGAAAACATTAAGAAACTTTCAGACATGAAATGTCTTTTGAAATACTTGTTGAATATTCGTAGTTTCACTTTTCTCTGTTCATTACAGCTCCTGAATTATTTTATGAAATACAACTGGTTAAGATATATTTTTTAAATTCTGCTAGCTAAATGTAATTTAAATACATATCTTTTTCAGCTAGGTTTTTCTTAGTTGTCTTCCAGTGCTGCTGTATTTGCAGTAGGAAAGTGCTACTTACAGTTATGATACCCTGAGACCTCAGTTTCCAAAACCCTTGCTTTAAATTCCATACAATTTTAAAATCTAATTATTTATTTACTCAAGATCAGACTAGATGTTTTAGCAGTCATAGAACTTTATTTAAAAAAACATGGTATAGGATGACCTGTGGGGAGCAGTGTAGCTTAGCCAGTGATAACAGTAGAATACACAGTAACACATAGTAACGGTGAGAAGTGATTGTCCACATATCTACTATCCATATTGGTCTCTGTTATGAAACGCTTCGGCACATGAAGCCTTTTGTGCACAGATGGATATTCTCACCCACTTTTGATCAGACTTACAGGCTCATGAGTATTATTCTTCCTTTCCCTTCTATCTCTGAAACATTCCCATTTTGGTAGAGAAAAAGTTGCACAAGTAGGATCGTCTGGCTTCTAGGAGTGGTAGTAGCTATCCAGCCATGATGGAAGTTTGACTGTATTGTGAGAAATAGGGGTAATCTGAATGAGTTTCTGCTTCTCTGTCACCTGTGGTGCTGGAGATGCCTGAAGTATTTGGCCATTTTTAGGGACTGTATGTTTCTTAGACCTTTTGTTGCAGATATGTGATTAGGAACTTGTGTCTTGTGCGAAGGAATCTCCGTGTATCCTTACTATCACAACATTTGTTTTCTTTCTGCCTAGAACAGAAGCCAGTAAGGACATCAACATTTCAATAATCAGTCAAGAAATAGGATAGCAATGAGATGAAGGGGTTTGTTAAACAAAGCGCTAATGACTCATCAGCTGCTTTTCTGTGAAGCGTTGCAGAGATTATTATAGAGCTGCATTTATTAACCACATAGAGACCATCCTGCCTAAGATTCTGGGCTGGCTTTTTTTACTCTGGTGAAAGTTACAGGTACTATCCATATGAAAGATAGTAAAATAGTTATCCATGATGTTCAAAAGGGTTGTTTCAGACATAGAACTGCAATGAAGTTGAGAGAAGGACTTCACAAACCCAAGTAGCTTAGTGGCCCTACATTGTCAAGAAGGGAGAAAAAGCATTTTGCTCAGTCTGTGGACAAGTACACTTTCTGTATTTGGGAAGGAATGAGACAGATAATTTCAACTGCTTGAAAATGTACTTTAAGACCTCTTGCTTCTGTTTCTTTTTGAACAAAGTTGTGTTAGCTTTTTACAGATGTAATTTGCTGTCACTTGCCATATGCTCCCTGATTAATTCTGCAAGGCCTGACAGCTTCAGATAATTTAATTTTCTGTGCTCTAAAATGACATTCATTATCAGGACATGAAAAATTCAAATGCTTAACTGCAAATTATGACTAATAAAGTGTCTATTTTTTTTGTTTGTTTCCAGAGAAAAGCAGAAAGCTGAAGTCAAGGACAGAAGGGTTTTAGAGATTTTACAAGTCAAAGACAGCAAAATAGAAACCCTTGAACAGGTTTGTATTATGTTTAAATAGAGCAGTTAAGAAAACTTTCGATCGTTGACATCAAATTTGTATTTCATAAGACGTGAAAATAGTTTCCTCTTCTGTCTTAAGGTGAAAGTTGCAGGCGATTCAGAGATGATAACCTTCTGATATAGTATTAATTAAACTATGAGTTGTTCTAACAGTTGACCTTTTACCTAAAAAGTTCCTATGATTTCAGATGAATTTTTTTCTGAAAACTTTTATCATCTTATTCCTTGTTTTGCCTAATGGACTAACCTAAACTTGGATTTTGATCTAGAAGAGTTCTGACTATGTTTAGGTTTGGAATGTGTCTGTGGTTCAGAAATATTTGCCATCCTGACAAATACAAAAATAAAACTTCTCTAGAGTAGTGAGGACTAAACATGTACTATCCTAGAAGCAATACAGCGATGTATTTTAGTGTTGCTGACCTGTAACAGTATTTATTAACTGTTAGCATAAACTATAAATCAATACTGACAAATCCAAAAATGTCATACGTAAGTCTTGCATCATGTATGTTTTTTGTCATCAGCAGACATGCTGAGGGTGCGCTCTGCCCAATCATGCAGATCGCTAGTGAATTTTCTCATATTTCTGATGGCCTTTACTGGGGCCTTGCTTGAATGGGGTAAGTTGTGTAGCCAGTGGTGTAAACTCAGGTTTCTGGAGCTTACCTACTCCTGGTTTGTTCAAAGTAAATCTAATGCACCTGCTGCCTGACAAGAAACACCACTGAAATTAAGTTATTTTGGCAAACAGTAGTGGCTGGAGTTTCTCTGTGTTGTCATGTCCTCATTGCTGAAGGTATGATTTGTAGTGTCTGTTGCATGCAGACACATCATTTTTATAAACCAGGAATATATGATTATTTCTGCTGCATCCTTAGCTGAAAGAGAAAACACCTGTGTAAGAAGTTTGTAAGAATTTTTATGCAGTAATGTGGTTTTGAGAAGGGCTGCTTGCTGTGGCACTACTGAACCTGTAGTGTGCATTTCTGTGTGTTTCAGATCAATTTCAGATTCTGAAATTGAAATTGATCAGATATCTGAAACTGATAGTGTGTTGAAGAGAGGCTGAAAGCGTAACTAGAACCAACGAAAAGTGGCAGCTAGGAAAGGAGGGCTTGGAAATAGTATGTGGGAGGAATTAACAGATGAGGGGGATGGAAGCTGCTTTTTTGGTCATTGTCACAACTTTAATGCATGTTCTAACAACAGCCCTTTTGAATAGCTCCCCTTGGAGTGTCATTGACTCGTGGAGGAGGTTGTGAAGGGCACTAGATGGTGCCAATGGCCAGTGCTGTATATAAAAGCTGTATACAAAGGTGCTGTCATTCTGACCTTGCCTCATCCATTGACTGGGATGGTGCAGGACTGAAACAAGAGGGGGGTCACTTTCAGATTTTTTGGAGTGGTTTCTGTAATTTGGTAATCAAAGACTGGAACTGGCATAGAGAAGGATGTAGTAAGGAGCATTCTCATGTCTTTTGTTTTTCTGCATTTGTTCTTTCTTTGCTCGTCTAATGAGAAAAATACATTATTTGTGTAATTAACATGCAAATAGTTGCTTACAAAACTGTGAGTTTTGACACTAACAACAATGAACGTTATTTTCTGTAAAGTATAGACAGCAAGTCTTCAAGGCTTTGTATTGCAGCCTACCGATCTATTACATCTAGGAAGGTGAGATTATCCAGTCATCTCTTCTGTTGTTTTTTTCTTTCCCCTTCACACATCATACAGATATCAGTTGTAACAATATCATTTGACAAAGGGTATTTACTAGGAGTTTCTGAGTGGCCACCAAACAGCTAATTGTATGAATCCATGCTGACTAAGGGGAAAAAAAGGCAAGTTAATGACATATCTCGTAATTTCACATGTATGTAAGCTGATACCACTGCCAGAAGCAACCAAAGCCGAGGAGAACATGAGATAATCTTTCTTCTCTTGTATTCTGCTTAGGCTTTGTCCTGACATGCTTAAGAGCCCTTTTAAATTTACTGTAAATAAGAAAGCATATTCTCCACACCCTCGGTGAGATCCACGTAGTTAAATAGAGAAATTAGTTTTATGTGTAGTGAGATATTTCAACTGTTTGAATGATTTCGATTTTAATGGATATTACTGAAAGTCAACTGAAATAATTAACTTAGAAACTTATGACTCAGAAGTAGTATGGTCTTTAGTCACTTTTGCATAACCTAAATGGGGGAAAAAAATGCTCAAGTCTTCATGAGAATGAGACCTGTGGCTTTTAGGGTAAAAATCAATGTAAATCAGTTTTGCAAAACTTCTGCTATCCATCTTTGGAAAAGAGTACATGCATTAAACTTTTATGTACTTTAGTATGACTTCAGTCTGTTGTGCACCTTTCCTAAGTTACAGTGGTGTAATCTTCAGTTTTACATAAATGTATAAGACTTTTTTCTTGCTGTGAATTTATTGCATAACTGCATATTGTGTTAAACATTTTAAATATGAAATAACATGGAGCATTTCAAAATGTACCATTCAAAGTTTCAAATATAGTATTTATTAAAGCACAAGTTTTTTTATATCTATTACTGCACATAAATTCAGTACAAAGTATATTGTATTGGAGTTTTCAATTGTTTTTTCCCTTTGTTGCTTCTTTTTCTTATTTCTTGTCTTTGTAATTGGTTGGTTAGTAACTTTTGGTCTTCATAGCCTCATCTGGCATATACATATTTATTCTAAATGCTATGTGGTAAAAATCTTAACTCCTTTGAGGCTGGTGGCTAGATTACTGTACTGATCTTATTACTATCACTTTTGTACAGTGGCTTAAAACTTTTGTCAGTAGAGATTATCCTTGTCATATATACAGAGTTTCTTTGTGTTTCAAGGAAAGAATTTCTAACTGTTGCTGTTAAGTGGACAACTCACTATCATAGAATTTTACTTATTATTCTTCTGAAGACCGATTGCTGCAGATATCTCTTTTCATTCTCCCTTTTCTTTGGAAACATTTCCCATGTAGTGTATTTAATTTATAGTGTTTGTGTGTGTGTCAAATAGATTGCTGGAGTTTTGTTTTGGTTTTCTTTTTCCTTTTAAAATAAGGTGTGGTTTTTGGAAGAATGCATTAAAATTCCTGAATTCAAACAATTAGTTTAGAGGATGATGTAGGAACAGGGAACTCAGTCTTCTGCCTTTCATGCAGTAGATAAATTAAAATATCTCTTCACCCGTTTTCCTTAGAACATGAAATTAAAAATGTGTAAAAGTAGCAGTAACCTTTTCTGTCTTCTATAACATTGTTAATTAATCAGGTTTCAATTTTGATCTAGAGGAACTAAAGCTAATCTTTTTGTCCTAGACCTTGTAACGTTTCAAAACCTTATCAACTGATTATACTCCAGAGGGGTTAAAATAGTACTAGCTTGCCTCATTATCTGCACTTGAAAATCTTCAGCTTGCTGTGCAAATCTATATTAAAGCTCCTTTAATGGGTCCAGTTGAAAGAAGCGTAATTCTACCTTGAAGCATTAATTAACACTAATAAATTTTTCTTAACTTTTGTACCTTCACCTGATTGTATTTTTCTTTGTAATAAAATGCCGTTATTAAATTAAGACAAATGTATACACACATTATTGCCATCTAAACACTTTAGTTCCAGTAGCATACAACCTTGATTATTCTCGTGTAATGAGGGACATGAGGATAATTTCAGTAATAGGGAGTTTGAATGAATGTGTCAGTGGTGATAAGATTATGTGAAGTTTATAAACTCTTTGCAAAAAAAGTTTCTCCAGTGAATGAGGTTTATAGATGCTGCAAGCAAAGAATATCTGAGGACGCTGACACTCTTTTTCCTTTAAAAAGATGATTTTACTCAAGTTATACCTTGGAAAAGAGATCAGCCTTCAGTGATGAAACCTGTCTGTTCTATGTAACCCCTTTGAACCACATCTGTGAAATACATGTCTTTGTGCCTTTCTGCTTGACATCTTCTAGTTAGTTTTCTCATAGAATTAAGGGAAAGAAATCTTGTTAAGGAGCTGGTATGAGTGAGAAAGATGGGGAGGAAAATATATTTATTATTCAAGCAGTTGAAAGTTGCTGATTGTGGTTTATTGATAGAAGGCTACCTGAGGTAGGTGGTGATGTGATGCCTACGGCTAATACCTGTGGGCTTGTTTATCTGAAGAAATTAATAAGCTGTAAATTACAGTGTACCTTTACAGCTCATTAGTACCTTTGTGTGAATTCCCAGTAGGAATGCTTTCTCTACAAGTTGAAAATGTGTTTCTGTGAGGTAGCTTGCTTCATTTTTAGGAAGGAGTTTTCCTGCTTAATCCACAAAAAAGCAGCTATATTGAGTGTGTTCATACGGGTGTACTGTAAATCCATGCTTCATCTTTTTGTTAATTTGCCTGCATAGCCAAACCTGAAGTTGGCTAAAGCTTCTGGATCTTTCTTGTCAGCCTTTGTGTTCTCAGTGGCGTTTCTACAAACGTAGCCTGAAACAATAGCTACACTTGAATTAGACAGGAAAAAGTACAGTAAGTAAAGAAATGTGATGTTTCTTGTCCTCTGCCCGTGCCACTGGTTTGAAATGCTCAATTCTTATGTTAGCAGAGCTCAATATTCAAGCCTGGAAAGAAGAGGGATGTCATCTTAATGATCTCATTCATCCTCTGGTGAACTGAGGTCTAGTTTGGGACATTTCTTGTTCAGTCCAGGTAAGAATAGTTATCATGTAGCCAATTAGATTTGCAATAGGATAGCCTTTTTTCTTGAGCTAAAAATGTTTTCTAAAGCCATAGGAAACTGTTTTTACTGTGGAAGAGGTTAACTTCTTAATTGTGTTCAGTATATCATCTGGTTTGTGTAGCAATATTTTTTTTTAAATTGCAAAGTCAGTACAGTTTTAAGAGGGTGAAGCTGGAGTTTATTCCCTCTTTAAGGATGTTGTTGATGAGGAATCTTTTCATATGCCATGGCTTCTTTCTTGAATACAGGCAGACTTTCTTCAGTACAAGAAAATTCTTGTTCCTTAAGGTCCAGGTAGCAGAAAGAAGCGTGCAGTGCCCTTTGAGATTAGGTTCTGCCCTTAGGACTCTGCTGACCACACTTAAGAAGGAGCTTGTCAGAAAAGTTGGTCATAGCAACAGCTGTTCTTTATTTACTGTGCCTGATCTGGCAGCATTGATGTATGTGAGTGTAATGAAATATTGCCGTGTCAGCAGGATATGCTACTAGGTATCATTTCCTGGAGATCTTGCATAGTCATGCATGCTTCCAGAGGCAGCAGCTGTCTCGCTCTGAGGATCTTGTATAGGCCTTGCTGAGGAGGAAAGTGTAAGGAAAAAACCCCAAACCTAGTTCCATCAAGATCATGCTCTTCAATGAAGAGAAGAGAAAAGCTCATTTTAGCAGATTGTTGGTTTTGATTTGGAATTAGTAGAGAGAATAGAGGGTAAGAAGATACTTTGAGTTTTTTACTGCCTGACCTAGAGAGCTGAGCTGCTGCCTTCTGTAGTTTCAAAATATAGCTGCTAAGAAGGGAGGAAGGAGTAGAGTAAGTATCACAGTATTGGACAGTGCTGCTTTACAGCGCTGTGTTGTAGGTACTATGCAAAATCCTTTCTGTCCTGATGTAGACAATCACTAGACAAAAGAAGAGAGGGGATTTATTTAGAGCACCTGATGGTTGAGGTGATGTCAGAGCTGTGGCAAGATTGTCAGATTATATTGTCAGTGTTCATTGTAGTTATCCTGAGAGCTGTCATATCGTCATTAGAGGAAAATGGACAGTTAATCTCTAAATCTAGCAGATGCGTTACTACAATGCATGCTATACTGGGAAAGGTGCTGAATTTATTATGAAGCTACAGCTTTTCTTTTTTGGCAGTGCTGTCTCATTTCCAAATTAGAGGTGTGTTTTTGTGAAAAACTGCCTTTAAGTATTGCTCCCTCACAGGGCAAGGAGCTCCTGTACTCCTTCTTTCAGAGATGGCAAACCTATTGTGCATGTGCCAGAAACAGTATTTGGCTCCCTTGTCAGTGCAAAAATGCAGCTTCTGGTGATGCTTGCTTGTACTATGTGTGTGCAGTAGAAGGAACTGGCAAGAAGGGATAAAAAGGATTGTAGAATATTTTAAGAAGTGAATAGAATAGTAGAGCTTTGTTTTTAGTGGATGAGAGAAGGAATGTGCTGCAGTGGAGTTATAAGGAGCAGCTTGAGTGGAATGAAGTGGTGCACATCATAAACTTTTGTCGGTGCTGTGACTTACTTAGCAGATTGCTGGCCAGAGATGGTTCCTTAGCTGTTAGTGACAGTAAGGTGCTAGGACTGCAAGACTGACTGATACATTACATAAAGTCATAGTTTATTTCTACTACATGTTCAAATACTAAGAAATTCTGTCAGGTGGTTCAATTAAGATAGCAAACTTTGCTGAAGACACCAAATTAATCACATCAGACCAGTCCAAAGAGGGCAACAGGGAACATGGTGTTTATAATAAATTATACTGTTTGACCCTTCCTTAATCTATGGGTCAGGTGAGAATTCAGGAGCAAGACTGACTAGTGGTAGAGGAGTAAATACATATTCCGTACCTGCAAGATGAAGGCAGCTGCTCATATTTCTGGTCTGCTTTTTTGTAGAACCATTTTACTTGATTCTCTTAAAGAGCTTTAAAGAATCTTCACTTTATTTTCTTGCTTCTGCAAAAAAAGACCTGCCCTTTTTCTCCAGCACATAAATGGTAGGTAAGCGTATTTGAGTGGACAGTATTTTAAGAGTGTTTTTCTTTGTATGAATTTTTAAGTTACCATGTTTTATTTCATGTTTATTATTGATAGAAATAGGCGTTCAAAAATTCTCACTCATTTGGGAATGGATTTGCAGATGCCTGCGTGCACCTTCATACTTTGTTTTCTCAGAGACAATTCTTTAAGTTGTTTAATCTCAGTGAGTCCTGGAAACCATGGGATGGTATACAGAAGAGCAAACAAACTTCTGGTGATATGAAAATCGTGGGAGCTCCTCCACTTCAGTTCCCCTCTCTTTACAGTTGGTTTTTTTTATTTATTTAAGATTATCGTATTGTAAGGGCAGGTGTGAAAAATAGGAATTAATTATGGGAAATGCCCTCATAATGCTATTGTGTCAGTTACATTTCAGTCTGTTGTACGTTAGTTGCTATTTTTCCTTATTTTTTCTGTCCTTGTTAGGAGTCAAGTTCTAAGTTGAATAGTTAACTGTGAATACAGGTGTCCTTTGGAAGGGTACTGTAGAATCAGGTAGCGCTGTTGGCATTTTACTTTCAGAGCAGTGTGGATTTCAAACTAACTTGTGTTTTATGTTGTAACCAGCTAATGTCATTTTGCCTATGAAAGGACACCATACAGGCTGCAGAATACAGCAGATGACTTCAGAAACATATGGTTATCTTTTCATGAGTTATTTAGACAGAACTTCTGTTCATCCTACATCTGAAAGTAATTAAAGAATCTAATGAATAGTCATGAGATGAAAGCAGATTTCTTCTGTTCATTTTATTTTTTTTCTTTTTGTTTTTGTTTGCTTGGGAAGACTATATGAGAATATGACTGGGAATCTTATTTGTTAAACATGCATATGAGTGTTCAGGTTTAGAACAATGAGGGTTCTTGAAAAAATCTAAACAGAAATCTGAGCAAGCTAAATCAAGGAAAGCTATGAAATGTTACTGGCACATTTTTAGTGGTGTCTACTTATTGTTCAGTTCCTACTAGGAAAAAAAAGTAAGTTGGGAGTGAGGGGAAAAAGTTAGAAGTGTGGTAAGTCAACCTCAGCTACTTGGTAGGGAAAAATAGATGATGAAAGGGAAAGCATAAATATGTAAATGTTGAAGTAGAAAATTTGAGGAGAAGTTTAAAAGAAAGAATAATGTTTTCACCTTGAAGTTGTAATAAAATAACTTCATTAATAAATTAATTTTGTTTCTGCTTAAGAATTCAGGATTACATTAAAAGTCACTGCTTGGAAAATGCTTCATCAGTTCCGGTTATTTTGTTTGTGGGTTTTTGTTTTGTTTTAATGTGGTATATTAGAGGTGTACTACTGCACAGTGAAAGCTTCTAATAAAAAGTGTAATGAAGAAAGCACAGAATATGTCTATTTGTTACCTTGATCCTTTTGGTAGAGGAAATCAAATGCATGTCCCTTCGTTGCAGTCGTAGATGGACACCTTTAATACTGTGGTGCAGAGACTTGAGTTTTTTGTTAAGTGCTTCAGCAGCCAATAGCAAACAAGGTATGGTGTTGCATTTCTGTATTGTTAGCAGCAGCAATGAAGGAGGATATAAGTGTCAGCTTGGCATTTCTGCTAGAATGGTTTTTAGGAATATTTTTATAAACTATCACTAGATATTTGAGTTAACTTCTTGACATGAAATAAAACTCGCTCTTACCTACATTTTATGAGCATGCATAGAGGCAGGTATGTGGTACTGATTCAGTACTGCAGTCTGATCAAATTTCAAACTGCAGAACTAGGAGTTGAGGGGTTTTTTTTTGTTCCCCCTCCAACCCCAAAATGTAAAAATTTGGAGAATACTTAATGCAGTGATAGCATGTACAGCTGTTGTGTCATAGTCCTTTCTGCATGCTTTTTATGTAGCGGAGTAAAAAAAACTTTCACCGAAGACTGGAAGTTCGGTGATGATGTCCGCAACATCAAACAGTCCACAACTCCCCTTAGTTTTATCCTAACTCATATTCTTTTTGGAAATAGACGCCTAGCATTAAAGAGTTGTGGTTTTGTTGTCACTTTCACTGTCTCCATACAGTAGTATACTATCTAAATTCACACTGGATAAAAATGAAGTTTAATTAAAAAAACTTTCTGTATGTCTGTTCACATGAAATACTGACAGATAATTATAACAACAATTACTGCCATGAAAAGACTGAGGTGTTCAGAGCTAATACAAAAAAGGACTATTTTCCCCCTTCAGTTCTGATCTGTAGTTTTTGTAGCTCTTTTTCTCGGTTTGACGTAGCATGTGATTTTACTTCCTGTGCAGATTGATATTAAAGTATTTAAAAAAGTAGTTTTGGCCAGTAAACAATTTGATATTATTAGGGAAGAAAAAAAATTATATTGTGTTGTAGGTAAAGAGATGCCATGGGAAAGGATAAAAATGAGTTCTGGAATGACAGTCCTCTTAAACATCAAAAGACCTGCACTACCAGGTCACAGTGTTTCTTTCTTTGTGCGTACTGTTGCCTGGAGCATTCTGAGCTCCAGTGGTATACAAGGGATACTCTTTGATTCTTCCCTGCTAAACAAAAGGGTAAAATCAGATTCCTTCAGTTTCCATTACAGCAAATTCACTTCTAGAATACAGTTTTCTTTCTTGTGTTTGGAAGTTTGTCTATGGAAAAACCTTTGGAAGTGTATGCTAGTTGTCTAATTTTATTTATTTATTTTTATGATTCTTGAGCACCAAGCTGTCAAAAGCCCATTGAATGTTGCCTTTGTCCTGTTGTATTTAAATAAGTGTGACTGCAGTCAATGCAAAATGTAAGTTGTGATTGTTTTGGTGTAGCATTAGGCTGTCTTTTATGGTATCTAGACAAAACCAGTAGATCCTGTGGGAATGGATGAATTCCTGATGAGTGTTTCTTATCTCGTGAAGTCTGTCAAAATAACCTCATGTGGGAAGTTACTCCATGTGTTGATCAGGTATGGGTTTTTTTCTGCTGTTTCACTTGCCTCCCAGAGTAGGGTAATATTTTAGGAACACTGCTTGTATTCTCTGCTGTAAGAAATCAGTCTTTACTCTCTTCGTCCTGTTATACAAGGTAATTCATAGGTTAAGGAAGCAAAGTGCAAAAACAGCTGCACAGGCAAAGGCAGATGATAATTTACTTAATTGTCTGTATCTCAGAAATTCTTCTTTATGACCCTTATTTCTACCTAGTCACGGCTCCTGAGTAATACTCCTGTGTTTTTTCCCTTCTTTATAAGCATGTGAAATGAGCAGATATGAGAGTAAAAGTTCAATTCATTTAAAGGAAAAGATAAGAGCATGCAAAGTGGTACCCAAGAAAAATGCTTTGAAACATAACAGGATTTTTTCCATGCAGATATAACTTACCGAAATAATCGTTCACTACTGCTGCAGTAGACTGCTTTGTAGACTACTCAGGTGAGTTTGCAGCTTAGTGATTGATGTAGCCTATTTGTCTTTTGATTGATTTAAAGTCTTAAGTGGGTCAGTTGTGGGGATAAGTCATTAGTGTACAAGTCTGATTGAGGATAATCTGTCTGATTATTCTGCAAAGCATGCAAAGTAAGTTAGTTATACGAGTTGAAAATTTCATCTCAGCAATATGGAACAAACATTTGAAATAGCTAGTTGCACTTTTGTACCTTCATATGTCCATTCATCCCCAAAATTGCTGGAAAACATCCCATTCCAAACAGGACCAGAAGATCTTTGATTTCACTTTACAAATACACGTGTGTGTACCGGTTTCCACACAGTGTATAATGAAACTAAGTAGTAACATGTTGTAGCGTCTGTACTCAAAAATTAGATGCTTTAAAGAGCTGGAGCTGCACTTTGAGATTTTGTGGGAGTGTGTATTTGTAAATTTTTAACCTTGTTACAGCCAATAGGCTGTTTTGGATAGGTAGACTTTCTAAGGGTGTTCTTCACATACAGACTTTGTCATGATAAATGTTAACCAAGTAGTAATGAGGTGAAAGGAAGACTCAAAGAAGCCACTTCCTCAAATTGTGTGATGACCTGGGGAGTGGGAGGGAGGCAAACAAAATAAGTGATACTTTCAATGGTAATGTGGATACCTTTTTAAAGATGCAACTAAATCATCTCTGCCAGCAACAATTTGTTCTTGTAGTTGTAACAATATATCTGAAGAACAAATATTTTGCTTTTTGAATAGTGAAAATTGAATCTGGTCTCTGGTAGGTTCAAAATACGAAAGAAGGGAGTCTTAGTTAAGAGAAGGTTTCTCAATTTCATTATCCCTAAATGTCTGCTGATAACAAACTAGGCTGAGAAGGTTTATGTGCTGTGTTATGTTCCTGAGAAAAGTTTAATACACATTTCTGAATCTAAAATTCAGATTTACTTTTTCTTTGGAGGGAATGGAAGGACGATTGTGAATCTATGATCTTAGGCAAACTTTGACTAGAGTCTGTTCTTAGTGCCAGTGCCGTAGAGTGAGTCTCTGTAGGGGAGTTAGTTAAATTATAAAAAATAAGCAAGATTAAATTACCAGTTAAACACTGTTTTAAATACAAGTTAGTTCTGGGTTTTTTTGGTGGTTTTTTTTTTTTCCACTGTCTGCTTGGTTGGTTAGGATTGATGACATCTAAGGCAAAAATCTGAGATAAGAGGACTTTTCTTATTTTCTTTCACTTTTCTCTCAATTTTTGTTCTCAGTTTTCCATTCTCTTCAATTCACATTCACTTTCTTTCCATGTTTTTAAGGACCACTGTTAGAAAGCACCTGATTTTGTATATTCTTTGAATTCCACTGTGGATGCTATTGTGTATGAGGTACAACAAAGTTAAAGGGTTTTTTTTTTTCTTGGTAAAATGAAATTTTAGTCGGGAAGGGGAATAACTTTTGTACCTCCCTACACTATCTACTAAACATTATCTGTACATCGTTTTTTTGGTTTCAATATTTGCTACACAAGTTAGCTAGGTTACATTACCTTTCTCATATGCTGAACTGGTTGCAGGTTTTGTTCGTCCTTGGACATTTTCTGCTGTGTGCTGTCATATGGTTTGAGGTTTTTTTCATTTTGTAAGAAATGTTACCGTATTCGTAACACTGTGTGGACAGAAGTACTGGTCAGAGAGGTAAAATAAATATGGAGGAAAAATATATAGAAAAGATTTGGAGATGGTAGTAGGAGAGGAAGTAGAACAATAAAAATATTTGCAAGGAAGGTGGGAATGTGATGTGTAGAAAAAGTGCAGAGGTCTACAGAAGAGGCAGACATTCAAATTAATTTGGAAAAAGTTACAAGAAAGGTCTCTGTTAAAAAGTAAAAAATGAAACAAGGAAGGAAAGATACAATTCACACAAAACAATAAAGTCATGTATATTTTTAATGACTAAGACATTTGCTAAATACATAGGTTAATTTCACTGTGCATCTTCAGATATGTTTTTCACATCTTACTGTCACACTAGCACACTAGTGTTTTAAATAATAATTCATGAAGAAATTATTGCTGCCAACTTTGGTCTTGTAATCAAATATGTGGGATTAAAGCTTTTTATATGATTTAACTCTGGTAATACCGATAAAGCTAGTTTATTGACTGTGAACCTAGTTGTCAAATGTTGCAACATAGTGCAGCAGAAAGGGCAGTGAAGACTTACCTTGTGCTCAGTAATTGTGCAGAGGAGGGAGAAGAGCACGCATGTCTTGAGGAGAAGCTGGTACTCAGACTGCTACTTTGACTCTAAAAATTGCCCCATCCTTCTGTGGTTATTGCTTCGTGAACACTTTTTCTTGTGCAGTTTGAGTGTTCTGGATGCCAATGTGCTGACCCTGCTCAACATGCAGATCAAGTTACCTGTGCACAGCTTAGTTTGTAAGCAGGGCTGTTACCTATAATACCTGTGCTTCTTCTTGTGAGCAAGTTACTTTGAGTTCGGTGGTGAGAGAGTTTCTTTTTTTTCCCCTAATGATTACATACAGGTTTAAAATCAGTGATTGTTGAATATGACTTCAAATGTATTGTTTTACATGTTTTTTCTCAGCACATTTTCATTCTTTTTCATGTCCACATACATGTGAACCAGATTTAACCATTTGGAGGTTGAAAACCCTTATGTATGTTATCAGCAGTATTGTAGAATTATCTAAAAGTATACCATCTTGTTGATTTTTTTGTTTCTGACCACATTTCATTTAGCTTGCATATTAAAGGCAAAACAGTTGCATTTTTGTCTTGATGTAAAAGTGTCATCTGTTTCTTACTACAGTTACAGTGTTACTGCTAGGAAAATGCTTTAGACAACTGCTGTTTTGATTTAGGAGGGGAAGGGACAAAACAGTACGGGGAACTCGAACAGACTCCTGAAGAAAAATGCAGAGTTCTAATATGCATTTAAGAGTGAGAGTGGTGTTTTAATATGAACATTATAAGAATAGAACGTAAGTGTGTAACACAGAACGTTAAAGTTGTGTTGTTAATGGCAGTGAGATTTTACTATTTGTGTTTACTAAACTGTTGCTTGTGTTGAGAAGAGTTGTATTTTCTTTGAGCTGCAATTTCAGTTAGACTGAATTACCTTTTTACAACTATTTTGTATCATAATCTTTTCAGTTGCCTTAACATAGTAGTTATTTCTCATTATCTTCACAAATTCTGGAGAATTTTGAGCTCTACTTTTCGGCTTGATTTTTGGTGTGCTAAAAATGTAAGTGAAATAGTATTCTAATGTATTCTTAATCCATAAGCACAAATATAGCTTCTGAAATGACTGTCTTTGTCTAAGTTTGACTGAATAGTTTCCATTCAGTTCTGCATTTATGGACTCTTTTGTTTAGTAGCAACAAGATACTCAGTTCCTCGTTTATGTTACTGTGTCATGTAGTCATGCAATTTTGAGTGAGTAAAGTACTAATTAAATGAAAATAATGCTGTAAAACTACATCTTTCAGATTATTAGTTTTCATAGGTCTAAAATGCACAGGTCTAAAATCCAGTACATGCATATTTACAATTGCTTTTTGCCTATTTTTCTTTAAATAGAGACTCACAGGACAGCAGCAGGAGATAAACAATTTAATACAGAGAAAAATTACTGTGGATGAGGAAAATGCCCGTTTGAAGAATGAAGTCAGTAACTTGAACCAGAAATTTAAAGATAAAAGCCAAGAACTTAAGGTATATTGACTTGTACATAGTTTTGTAAGACTGTAGCTTTGAAGTAGTCCTTTAAGCAATGTCAGCCTTTGTGGCACAGAAAGTGACAAGCTTAGAGGAAAAAATTGCCTTAGGCCTTGCTATACCTTACCGTTTTCTCACATACCAACTCTGAGGAAGATGCTTTAAAGCCAAGAATCCAAGCTTTATAACTTTCAGATAAATAGTTAATGATGGAAATGGAGCAAAGAAAGTAGGAGTGTGAAGATGTGGCTTCTTGTAATTAGATTCTGATGGGACTGGCATTATTAATTGATAAAGCCGAGGTCTGGGAGGATATGTCTGTGTGGGTCTCAAAAATAGCTGGGGACAGCATCAAAGGCAGCTTGATCAATTAATGGGCTCTTTGCAAATGTATACTCATCAAAGCTGTCATCCAGCTAAAAAATATGACCCTTCCACCTGCATGAAAGAGGCCAATAAAAGTACACAGGTGACCTTGGCCATCAAATATAGAAGAAGCTGCTGTGAGGGTAAAACTGCGCAGTTTATATTTGCTGATTAGTTCTCACTTTTTTGTTTATCGGCCCTTGTGGTACTGTTCTTCAGGACACTGAGGAGTGTGCACAGAAGAGGGAAGAGCAAAACAGACTGGTTATAAAAAACCTAGAGGAGGAAAATAAGGGATTAAATACATGCTGTGCTGATCTGCAAAATGACCTGGAGAAACTGAGGAAGCAGGAGGCACAATGGAAAACAGAGAAATCTGGCAATAACGCCAGAATAAAGGTACAAAGTGGAATGGACTACTGGATGTTATTTCAGAATTAACTTCTCCAGATATTTGCACTACAAGTTATTTTCTTTAAATAATAAGTGATATATTCAAATTTACCAGTGGGGACTTGCGTTCATTTACATTCCTTCACTTAAGACCCACAGCTTTTTAAAAATTGATGTTGCAAAGCAGGAATCTGACTTCAAATAGTAATCTTAAAATGTGATCATTAAAAAATAAAAGATAACTGTATTTTAAGATAAAATACATGTATGCGTGTGAAATAATGAAAGCTTAAAAAGTATTACTCACAGGGTTTTTTTTCTCAATATGTAGTTTACTTACCTGTAATTCAGTTGCAGTAGGCTTGATATTTGTTGTTTTGGAAGAACGCTTTTAGAACTTTAACTGCAGTTTCGAATAAACTGTGTCCTAGCCTCTAGAGGGCACCACTCTGTGAGAGGCCTTATTGTATATATTAAAATTATTTTCACTGTTTATGATTAAATGAAAAGGGAAATAATACACAGTACAGAATATTGTATCTTTTATTTAAATGTTAATTTGCCTTGTTTGCTTGCGAAAATTGGGAAGTTCTTATTAAATTCCTATAAAATATTAGCCACAAACATGGTATCAAAGTGTTTGATGGCTGCTTATATACATGTCTAGTTAGTGGATTCTTTTTATTTACATGGCTAATGAACACTTACAATGCTCTGTGCTCTTTTACACTATCAAAGTACATAGAATCATAGAATGGTTTGGGTTGGAAGGGACCTTAAAAGACCATCTAGTTCCAACCCTGCTGCCATCAGCAGGGACACCTTCCACCAGACCAGGTTGCTCATAGCCCTGTCCAGTCTGGCCTTGAACACTTCCAGGGAGGGGGCATCCACAGCTTGTCTGGGCAACCTGTTCTGGTGTCTCGCCATCCTCATTGTGAAGAAGTTCTTCCTAATGTCTAATCTAAATCTACCCTCTTTAAGTTTAAAGCTGTTACCCCTCATCCTATCACTACATGCCCTTGTAAAAAGTCCCTCCAGCTCCCTTGTAGACCCCGTTCAGGTACTAGAAGGCTGCTGTAAGGTCTGCATGGAGCCTCCTCTTCTCCAGGCTGAATAACCCCAACTCTCACCCTGTCTTCATAGGAGAGGTGCTCCAGCCCCCTGATCATCTTCGTGTCCCTTTTCTGGACTTGCTCCAACAGGTCCATGTCCTTCTTGTGTAGGGGGCCCCAGAGCTGAATGCAGGACTCCAGGTGGTCTCATGAGAGCAGAGTAGAAGGGAAGAATCACCTCCCTTGACCTGCTGGTCACGCTTCTTTGGATGCAGCCCAGGGTACGGTTGGCCTTCTGGGATTCATGACCTTCTGGTATATTCAACGTAGTAACTATCTAATCAACACCTTGCCCAGAAACATCATTTTTCTCTGCTAGCAATTCAGTGGTTTTGGTGACACTTCTGATAGTTGTGCTGATGGAAACCCTGTGTAAAGAGTCTCATTCAGATCTGTTAACGTGGGAAGTAACGTTCTGGAAAATTGAGGCCTTTGGCGTGGTTATGATGAAAAGATTATAGGATTCCCAGGACAATGAATGGGTTGTTTATACTTGGAGGAGAAAATCTAGTGTGTACTAAACTGATTTAATTTTCAAGTTGTCAAATGTGGTGCTTGTAATATTGGGTAAATTCTTGAAAATCATTGTTACCTACACCTTCAATGAAACCAGAATAATTTTTCGTGTATCAGTCTTCCTGACTGATAAGGCATACTGAAGAGAGAAAGGTGGATCACAGCCATGTGATTCCAGGGATGGGTATTAGTAGTGTCGGTGTTTCAGAGTGGGATCACAAGCAGGTTAAGATGGTGTCTAGAGCATGACAGAGGTAACTTTTAGAGACAGATATTCCCTGAGTCAACCAGGAATGACACACAGCTGGATCTACTGTTCACAAAAAAGGGAGAATTGATTAAGGAAATAATAATTAATGGCAGCCTTGCTACAGTGACCATGAAATTGTGAAGACCAAGAACCTGACAAGATGAAAGAAGGAAAGTAGCACAGTACAGACCTGAAATTAAGGAGCAGGCTCTTCAGCTTGTTCAGGAAACTGGTAGATGGAATCTCATGAGACTCAGCACTGGAAAAAAGAGCTCAGGAAAATTATTAAGTCTTTAAAGACAGCTTCCTCCAAGCCCAAATACGGTCCACTGTGATACTAAGGAAAACAACTGGATGTGGCAGGAGACCAGCTTGGCTACACAAAATTAATGACCAAACTCCAGTCTAGGGTAGGGGTGGAAAGCAGTATTCTGGAAGTAGAAGCAGTAAAAGATACAAAGGAGGGGTTCAGAAATGTTATCTGGGCACTCAAGGACGCTCGTAACCTGCCTACAGTTGGGACTTGCAAGTGATGACAGGTGTAGCAAGAGTTTCTTGCTCTACAGTAGTAGTAAAAGGTTGAACAAGAAAAATGGAGGCCTGTTGCTGAAAGGGAAGCATGAATTAGTGACAGCAGGTACTAGATACAGCAGAGGTACTGAATGTTGCCTTTGCCTCAGTCTTGAATAAGATTCTCCCAAGCATTTGTGCCTAGAAGCTGAGTTCAAGAAGTACTGAGTGGATGATGTGTGAGAGAACTTGACTAGTACACATCCATTGGCCCAGCTGAACTGCATCCAGGGGTGCTGAGAGAGTTTGATGATGTCACTGTCAGGCTGCTGCCTATCATCTTTCAAAAGTGTTAGAGATCATGGGGAGGTCCCTGATGAAAAGGATAATCCAAGAACAAAGGTTGGTTGGTCTCACTTCAGTCCCTGGGAAAATCACAAGGTCAGTCATCTTGGAAGTAAATTCTGGGCACACAATTGAGAAACCAACAAGTAACAATCATGGATTTGCCAAAGATGGATCATTCCTGAGCAACCTGATTGTCTTTTGTGATAAAATTATTATGTCTGTGGACAAGAGGAGAGCTTGGATGTGATTTACCTCAACTTTACGAAGATTTTTGACATTGTCTTGCCATATTCTTGTACCCAAGTGTGCTGGTTTGAGCTAGGACAGAACCAATTTTCTTTTTAGTAATTTTAGGTTTCAGCTAAGTCTCTTCTAAGAGCTGACATGTTCTGAAATTAACAACGTGTTTTTCAGACAGTGTCGTCTTCAAGTGCGATAGCTCCTAGATGTTTATAATTATTGCTGGAGTGACAGTAGGGCTGGTATGCAGAAAGGCTCTCGCTTATCCCAATGGAAACCAAGCTCACTGCTTGGTTCTCCTCAACTTCTTATGCGCCAGAAATGACCAAGCGGAGAAGGGGTGACACCTGTGACCCTCCTGCAGGGAGGAGCGGGCCAGACAGGTGACCCAAACCCTACCAAACACAGTATTCCATCCCATATGTGTCATACTCAGTGTGAAGCTGAGGGATCACGAGGGTGACCTCTGGTTTCATCTGTGGCCATCATCTGAGGAGGACTCTGTCTGTTTCTTCTGCCTTTGATCCTGACCCTTGCATTCCTGAATCCAGTTCCCATCTGCTGCTGAGTCTATTCCAGGACTTTCTTAGGGCCTGCCCTGCAGTGTCTGGGTAATGTGATAGTCATTGGGGGAGCTTGGTATTGATTATGTATCTGTACCTATTTCATTATTTTTTCTGTTATTATTATTATTATTATACTTTTTTGTTATTGTTTTACTCTTTCCAACCCATAAGCCTCTCTCTCTCTTTTCTCTTTCCCTTCTTTTTCTGGGGAGTGAAAGTGTTAACAGAGAACATCTGTTCTCCCTTTAATAGCCAGCCCAGCCTTCAACCATGACACAAGTTAGGATGTTACAACTGGACAGGTGGACAACAACATATTTAAAAGAACTATTTGGATGTTTGGGTTCAGAGAGCTGTGGTTAATGGGTTGTGCTCTGTCTGTAGGCTGGTGATAAGTGGTGTACTGCAGGATCTGTCTTGGTCCTGTCTTGTTTAGTATCTTTATCAGTGACCTGGAAGACGGGACAGCAGGCATACTTGTCAGGTTTGCAGATGACACCAAACAGCGGAGAAGTGGATGTGCTTGAGGATTCTGCTGCCATCCAGGGGGACATTGACAGAAGCAGGCCAACAGGAGCCTTTACCAGGACAAATGATGAGTCTTGCCTGGGGAAGGCAAAGCCCTACAGTCATGCAGGGGTTGGGGGACAGCCCTAGGCACTAGTGGGCAGCAAGCTGCATCAAGGCCAGCCCCATGCACCCAGGCAGCAATGAGGGCCAGAAGCACCTAGAGAGGCATGAGCAGTGAATGGCCCCAAAAGCCAGGGGAGGAACTGACCTCTTCTGCTCAGTACTCTAGATACTGCGCCCATTAGTGGGTGCAGTACAGGAAAGACCAGTAAACTGGCTGAAGGCGAGACATGGGTCTGGAGACCTTGCCTTGTGAAGGAGAGGCTGTGGGATGGGCTGGTTGAGCCAGGAGAAAAGATGGCCCTGGGGCTGAGGCATCAACAGGAGGGTATGGAGGATATGCAGGACTCTTAACAGCTTTGTGTACCAGAACGGCAAGAGGCAGCACAAGCTGAGGCTGGGGCCCATGGAGGTTGGGCAATCTCCATCCTTGTGAGATTGCAACCCTTGACTGTGTAAAGCCTGCAGCAGCCTGGTCAGACCTCCTACCTGAACCTGCTTTAGGCAGCGACTGTGACTGTAGAGCTGCCCAGGTCCCCACCAGCCTACGTGTATCCATGGGTCTGATGCCCCTCTAGCTTCTGCCTTTTTAAAATTTTATTATTATTTTGTACTCGTTTCCCTTCTGTGATGTTATACAAGTGACTGTACATCTTTGCTAGTGGACAGTTAGGTAAAGTTGATTGTCTCACGAGACTATTACAAGGATTCAGAAACATATTAAAAATACTATCTGCAAGAAGTGTTGTATTTCACCTCTAGGAAGTAGTAATGCATTGTCTCATCATTTTTTATCAATATATTGTAAAATAGTAATTTGTAAGAACAAAACTATTTTTGTAGTTCATAACTGTTTTTACATATCCTTTTCCTGTAAATATTTGCTTGAAAATTTAAGTTTCAGTTTGAGTTAATTTCTCTTTCTATTCCTGACATTCCCCATTTCTATTATTTGGCATTTAAGAATCAATATTGGATGCCAGATTGGCTTTTAACAGGATGCTTATAAACAATAAAGAATAATAATTTCCCTATCCACAGAGGCCAAATACGACATTATAGCACTACATGATATTGGGCTGCAGATGATGTTCTAACATATACACCCCAATATAACATGTCCCTGAAATGCTTTTAAAAAGTAATTTATGAGGAAATTCAATAATGGATTTGTGGTTTTCTCAAGTGGTTGTAAAAATGCTTATAGATAAAAATGATTTGAATTCAACATTGTTTTTCAAATGTGTGTTAGATGATAGAAATGTTAGGTCTAAACAAATTCTTCTTTTGTAAAAGTGGCCCTCTGTTCAGAAGCTGAACTAAGTGTTACTAGCTCATCTGTTTTTTTCAGTCTTTAAACCATTCTCTGTGCAGAAAAGTGTCACTTTCAAAGACTGTTGTTTCCAGACGTAATACAAGCTGATTTGGGCTATAAAATTCAACTTTCTGAAGTTGAAAGAAAAAGCTTCTATGTCTAGTTTGTCCATTTAAGGAATATTTCTTTAAAGATTGGTCATATTAGCCAAAATCTGAGTGCGACAGATTAACAGGAAGAGACCTGAGAAGGTGATTAAAGTGTGACAATAGTGTTTTATTGTTTGTCTTCCCTATATATATGTTCATATAAATAATGTACAGTGTACCAAAATTAACATAGAGCTTTGCTTTCTTCCCAAGTAGTTCTTCAGAGTTACTCTTCTCTGCTTCCCAGGGCTTTTATCAGCTTTCTGTATCTCAGAAACGTGCACAAGTGGAAAAGCCATCAGTTAGCCACCTTAGGCATGGATATGTCTCCATATTTAAGAATGAATTCTGCATTTGAGCTATTTTTTTTCCTTTGGGTGGAGGTTAGTTAAGTTATTGTTTAATAATAGTAAGAATATATGTTTTCCCAAATTCAGACTGTCAGAAAAGGCTTTGTATCTAGAAACAAAAAAAGTCAGACTGGCAGATTTTAAGTGGACATGAAATGAGGTGGAGGTGTTAGTGGAAATCAAAATCTGAAGTCACATATGTCACAAATGTGGTGAGGTTTTCTGGTTTATATTCTACTGTTGTGCAACTTCTAAAGTTGTATTTGTTAGAAAATCATTTCTACCTATTCTTTTTGTTATACCCTGCAATGGATGATGGGAAATCAAGCATTGATAATATCAGATTTTTTTAAATCTCTACCATGAAACACCTCTGCAACTCTATAGTGTGCTGTGAAAAACAGGCATATAGGATTTATTCACAGAAAATGTGAATTGTTTTCCGTTCTGTTCATATATACAACAACTTCTAGTTGCTGTGGGAAAAAAAGCCACTGACTAGAAACCCTAAGATTATTTGGCTGCAAGTTATAAATACCTTATTACACTTCAACATTTGCATGTGTTGATAAAATGAACTCTCCTGTCATTCTGAAATCATTTATTATCTGAGAAAATACAATTTTTGCTACCTAGCATTTGAGATTGAATGGTGACTCATTACTCAGATTCACCAATTATATAGCCTGTGATTTATCATGAAACAAATTGTTTTCCTACCTCATTCACTTATGAATTTTGCTATTTCATCACATTAATGTTACTGTTATTAACAGGATGTGATAATTCTTGTCCAAATTCAAAGAATTTGATTGTAGTACACTTCTAATACATCTAAATAGGTATAGGACATTTATTTATTTCTTTAAGTAAGTCTCTGTGTAAATGGAAAATAAACTAGTATACTGTTGGCAGTATATTAGGAGTGCAATTCTCCTGGGGTATATTTATTTTAAATTATTGATGAGTCCTGGAATATTTGCCTTACTGAGAACAAGTGATTGTGTCTGAGTAGCGTAGTACCGAAGCATGTATAACGCCATTTCCACCTTCTGAAACTCTGCTCTCGATATTAGTGTAATATTCCTATTTCCATTCTTGCCTCAAAACACTCTGGGAGAATAACCATACAAAGCTTCTTAAGGACTGAAGTACTCTTCTGAGCTTCTAAACATCTAGAGAACTGCAGTAAGGTCCCTATGTAGGGATTGAAGTCTTGCTTGAGTAAGCTGTCTTGCTGCTGTGTTTCCTAGGTGCGCTGTCACACTTCGCTAACTTCTACAGTAAGGCTTACTGTAAAACGCAAACTTACTGGTTATTTACATTGTTTTCAGTGAGCATTTCCAGAAGTTTTGTACGCTATTTCTTTTCTTGAAGAAACTAGTCCTTCTACTGAATTAGAAGTGCAAAATGAGAGCAGATTTAACAAGCAGTCTCAAAAGTGAATCTGTATCTGTGATTCTTAGTTCATGTGTGCAATACTGTGCATTTTTTTTTTTGAGAACTTCATTTATAGTTGGATTTTTTAGGAGTAGATTTTTCTGTTTCATTTCTACACAGAAAATAAGGCTTAATCAGTTCAGTAGTTAAATAGTGTACTATTGTTCTGCAAAGATTTGATTCAAGATTCTCATGCAGCAGAGAAATGAAGGAAAACTTTCTACATTAAAGAATAGGTGGCCCCCTAAAATTTGGAATACACTGTTTTTCATGGTATTTCACATTTTTCATACACACACACTTATCTATATATATTTGCTTAGACCACAGTAAATACATGCATGTATGTATGTGCACATCCGTATGTCTGTATATTTAGATAACATGCATAGTAGATTTTAACTCTTTTACGTTGTCTTTAATACGTTTCAAATGCTTTCTTTGCAGAATTTGGAAACTGATTTAGCAGAGGCAAGAGAACAAATGGAAGAGTTGCGCAGTATGTGCAGTAACTTGTCATCTCAGGTAGCTGTGAAACAAGAAGAACTCTCCCAAAAGGACTCTGATGTGATCAGAGCTAAGTATGTATTTTGTGATTTCTTTACCTTTAAGTCTGAATCTTCTCAAAAAGACTATTGTTTCACTTACAAAGCAGCACCTTCTGTTAGAGGTATTTTTGTCCAACGGTGTATTTTCATACCATCTGTTCTGCAAGTCTACCAGTAGATGAGAGTTTATGTAGTCTCTCTCTGGTATATTTTGACTCTTAGTATATTATTATCAGTTTTTGTGTAGGGATAGACTAAATGTAAAATAGACTTTTTTGAGTAGGGGTAGACTTCTGTAATTGGCATTGGGTCAAAGAACTACCAGTCTCCACTGGAAGTAACAAAATAGCAATGTGATTAGTGATACGAACATGTAATTGGAGAGGCGGAACGCCCTAAATCTGAAAAGCTTTAAGCCTCACTTTAACTTTTTAATTAGAGTCAAATCTGACAAATCAGCAGAAATCTACATAGGCCTGTGCTAAAGGTTTAAAGTGCGGGGATTTAAGCTTTGTCTTAGGTCTCAGACACCATTTCTTTGCAGTGAATCTGTAAGATTAGTGCTGCATTATTTGAGTCACGGAAAAGAAATGAAGGGTGGAACAAATTATATGAACTGATGAGACTACTGAATTCCCCAAAATGAAGGTAATGGCGGAAGATAATTGATAACTTTAAGTGGATTGTCAGGAAATTGTCCGCTTTTGACTTCTTAGTTTCAGAGGCATATGTGTTTATCACTGCTGTGTTAGAAAAATAATATTGCCCCAATATTCCCCCAAACTGTGATTATGCCTGAAGAGCTGCAGGCAGGATGCAGAAATCATAGATATGGACACTCCTCTCTGCTTTCCGAGCAGAAATAATTTTACTGTAGGGAGTCAATATCTCAGTCTCTTTGGGAAAAAACTAGAAATATGATTTTTGATGCCTCTGACCTAAAGTGTCATCCTAGTACTTGTTGAAATCTTTACAGGAAAAATTATGTCTGTTATTTTCATATTTAGAAGGTGAAACAATAGGGTTTTCAAAAGTCAATAAAAAAGGCAAGTTTAATGGGAAATTGTATTGAAAGAGCTAGTCACTGGAACTTGTGAAATTCATCAATGGACTAATAGGCTTTATTATCTTCTGAAATTATTCTCAGAAATACATATATGTGTGAGAGGACTAGGGACAGCAAAGAAGAAATTCAGATAATCAAGGTTTGCAAAGTTACTGCTTGTTGGTTGTAGTTCAGGATATTGCAGGCTGAGTTGGCCAAATCATTGAACTTAAAATTTCTCAAAATGTGTTCTTTGCTATCCGCTGCAAAATACCTCTTAGAATTTGCCACAGACGTCTCATTTAAGTATGTAATTAAAATAAGTACTTTTTTTGAACATAGCATCTGAACTTGAGGTAACAAAAAGAAGGGCAACATACTTGTTTTGAAGTGTTTGAGGTCTTTCTGTATGTTTTTTTCATACAACCAACCTTCTAAATTTATGGAAAAGAGTTTGGCAAACTGATCGTGTATGTTTTGCTCTGTGCTTAAATATTTTCCTTCCTAGATACTTAACTCGTACTGTGATGAATGATAGTATTTTTTCATATCATTAGTATATGAGTTATACTTGACATGCCATGTAGATATATATACATATTTGATCGGTATAATTGTAAGTCAGTGTCTGTTAACCTTTCTTAATTAGAAAGAAGCTACAAGTTTCATGTTGGTGTTTCTATTATGAAAAACAAGGCTTATGCTGAATGGTTTATAATATATATAATTCACCGTTTCAGGCAGCAGTTCCAATAGTTAGCAATAAGAAATAAGAATTTCAAATATTCTGGTTTTTTTGTAGTATAGAATAGTGAGGTTTCTCCTTACCTTCTCAAGGTGTCAGTACATAGATAAAACTATTTTTCTATTCTTTCTTAATGGGAAAAAAAAGGTCAAAATAATAAAAGTTTATGTAGACTAAACTCTTGCTTAAGTTAAACAAAGCAACAACTCCAGAATTAAAGGAAAAAATCTCAGGAGAAAGTAAAGTCTACATCTTCTCATCTTCATAGACCGAGATCTTAGAACTGTGTTGACTTCATGATTGAAGGATTTGATTGTTCCTTTTTTTTAACTGATAATTTTTTTATCCGTTTTTAGAACTTACTTGTACAAAAGTATCACATTTAATGCTGGCAGAAAATTCTAATAGTGTAGAAAATACCTCATCTCACTACCTCCAGTTTCCCATTATCATTTTCAAACTTTTGGAGCTGAAAAAGACAATCTGATTTGCAAACCTCTCTGTTCTCCCCACTATTCTGTCTCTCTCTCCCTTATGCTGCTGCTTGCCTGCCTTCCCCACCCTCCTGTTTTTGGAAAAAAGACCAGGAGCACAGTTGTGATTATTAGAAACAAGCTCAGGAAGAAGAAAGGAAGGAAACTTTTTTCCTTCATTTGAAGTCTTCTTTCATATGCAGTATAAACAGATCCAGAAAAATACTCTTTTCAGCTGACACCTTGGTAATACTGTCTGAAATTTTTACAGTAGATGCTAAAATAAGTTGGAAAATAAAGTCTCTAAGGGTCTGTGTGCAAACTGGTCTGGTGCTCTGTTTCTTGTCCAATCATAACTTCTTGCTCTGTTCTGCATATCTGTCAGTTTGTTAGCAAGAGGTTTTTTCAGTTTAACAGTAACTATGTCTCTAGACACTAAGAGAACTGTTTTCTTTAAGAGGCAGTCTTTTTCAGCAAATTAGCAGGGACCAAAATTTTGAAGAAGTACTCCAGTCTAGCTGTGGTCCTACAGAATATCAAATGTCTTTGAAAATTCCACTCAGTGTCAGCAAAAGTCTGTCACATACTTCTGAGGTGTGGAAGAGAAATTCTGTAAGATCAGTGAACAGCCAGTATTTGCAGGATGCATCCTGCACAGCAGATATCTTCAAGAAGCCACCACCTTCCTTTGCTGGCTTTATTTTTGCAAAGCACTCGAGCTCACTGGGTTTAATTTCAAACTCCTGAAGTAGCTGTGAAATGCATTTCCTTGTTACATTTTTAATGTTTGCATCGAGTACAGATTTTCTGGATCTATTTAGAGTCCCTGGTAGCCTATCAATTTTCATGTTCTTGAAGAACGTGATATCTTGCTATTTGTTTCTGAAGATTAACTCCAATGCATTTCTGTGATTTTTTTGTTTGTTTGTTTTAAGATTATGCTAAATATCAGGATTTAGAACTTTACTGCTGAGTACTCGATGGTCTGTGTCTTGCTGGCACAGAGCTCTGGTGGATCTATGAACATCAAATTGGAGAAGTTGGCTTGACTCACTGAGACTTGAGCCTTGTTGTCACAGGTATCCAGGAAATATTAAACTGTTTGTGAATATAATAAGCTCTATTCTAAAACGAATTAGGATTTCTTGCCCCTATGTTCTTACTGGAAATGTGCTCCAGGACTTCATTTCTTTGATTAGTTTCTAGTCCAAATCTATTCCTGATCATTTTACAGCCAGTTCTTTTGTAACCGTATTGCTTTTTTGTTCTTGTTTTGCCTGCCCCCACCCCCCCATGCTGTTTCCTGCCATGCTGTAAATTATGATGCAGTTGGATTTCTACTCGGCCCTTATTTTGCTACTCTGGGATTTCCAGGTTATTCTTTGCTGTGTGCTGTAAACAGTTTCATAGTATCTATGCCATTCCCTGGAGAAACCCCTAAGTCATAGTCCCAGTCACTGTGTTCTATTTCTAAACTACAGATAATAGAATCTAGAGATTTCCTGAATTACCCCAAACCCTCTTAAATTCCCTTGGTAACGGGGGTAGCTGAAGTACTCAGAATCCCAGCATATTCACCAAAACTGTGGTGGTGAAACAAAGCCAACTGTGTCACCTGAAGTGGTGGGTGTGATGAACGTTAACTCTGTTTTCAGCAGTTAGGTAGCTTCTGGAGTGACAGTACCTACTCATTTCATTTACATCTGTGGGAAGCCACAGTTTACTCTTAAAACTGTTGGTATGTGCAGGAGATAAGTTTTATTTAATGTTACATTCTATGAATAGGGGAGAACTTTAGTTGATACCCTTGTCAAATGTGAGCACCAGAGCTATGTCTAACCTAAAAATTGGTATGAATCTTAAATACTGTTACTGACAGGACAAATTGTCAAATCTTTGAGTCTTGCTGCAGTCCAGTTTGTAATGTCTTCATGTAGTGTCAACCTGTTAATGTTTAAAGCAGAATCTCCTGAAGTTATTGTAATCTTACTTCAGCAGCCAAAATGATTTAGTTGTGCTCTTCTGTTTTGGCTTGTGGAAAAACCTGTTTATCCTAACATGCTTTTTCTCGTGACTTCAAGAGTGCAGCTCACTTTCTTTAAATTTCGTTTCCCATTGTATTGGTCTTTAGGTGTTAGATGACCCAGAGAGAGGGAGGTGTTTTTTTCTCAGTCGTATCTGGTGACTTAATGTTAAATGGAGTTAAATATTCTGTGTATCAAGGTGTGTTTGTTTATGGGGAGGATGGGGGCGGTGGGGAAAAAGTACACCTAGTAGGTGTTTAAATTTTGGTGCTTAGCTGAGAGTCAGATGTTTTTTCAGTTAGTGTTGCTGGTGGTGGCATTTTTCTTAAATTTGTGTTTGTTTAGTGTACAGTACATTGAAACATTTTATCAATATGTGCTTATATTTGTATACATATATCCTACTTGTATGCGTACATGTACACATAGAATCATCTAATGGTTTCCACATACAATTTTTATATTTTACATGAAGATGTATTTATTTCTACATATCCGTGTACGTACATATAGATGGATATATACATACATATACACGAGTGTGTGTATATAGGCACATATGTTTTTAAATGCCACTCGTTGCCTTTGTTACATGCAATTTGCAATTTTTTATTATTTCTTCTGTTACGTGCTCAGCTGAGACTATCGTTTTACTTTGGACTTGACATCCTTATCTTGTTGCGGTGACAGGAAGGTGTCTCTCTTGTAGAGTGCTTGGTAGCTTGCTGGTTTGAGTAAGCATATTAATAGATATTTTGATCAGAAATTCATTTTTATCTTGTAACATTTTCTGATTATCGTGGCGTTGATTTTGTATACTCTCTTTGAGCATGCTGCAAGCAAATTAGTAATAGAATCACACAGAATCACTGAGTGGCTGAGACTGGCAGACATCTGTGGAGATTGTGAAGTCCTGCTGCTCCAGCAGGTCCAGCCCTCTGCTTGAGCAGTATCAGCTACAGCAGGCTGCCCAGGATGGCATCCAGTAGAGTTCGAGTGTATCCAAGAATGGAGACTCCGCAACCTCTCTGGGTCACGTGTTCCAGTGTTTGACCATTCTTACAGGGTAAAAACATTTTTCTTATCTTTAACTGGAATTTCATATGTTTTTTGTTTCTGCCCGTTGCCTCTTCTCCTGTGGCTGGGCGCCACTGAAAAGAGTCTGTCTGCATCTTCTTTATAGACTCCCATCAGATATTTATACATGTTGATAACTCCCCCTGAGCTTTCCCTTCTCCAGGCTCAATAGTCCCAGCTTTTCCAGCCTCTCTATGTATGGCAGATGTCCCCATCTTTTCTTCATCTTTGTGGTCCTTCAGTGGACTTACTCCAATATGTCCATGTCTTTCTTGTATGGGGAGCCCAGAACTGGACACAGCACCAAGATATGTCTTACCACTACTGGAGAGGGGAAGAATCACCTCCATCCCCTTGCCAGCAATGCTCTTCTCAGTGCAGCTCATGTCAGTCCTTTGCCACAAGGGCACATTACTGGCTCACGGTCAACCTGGTGTCCACTAGGATCCTCAGAATGTTTTCTGACAAGCTGCTTCCAGCTGGTCAGCCCCAGCCTGTGCTAATACATGGGGTTATTACTCCCCAGGGTCAGTAATTTGCACTTGCGTTTGTTGAACTTCATGAGGTTTCTGTCAGCCCATTTTCCAGCCTGTCAAGGTACTTCTGAATGGCGACACAAACATCTGGTGAAACAGCCACTGCCCCCAGTTTTGTGTCATCAGCAAACTTGTTATGGTGCACTCTATCCCACTGTCTGGGTCATTATTGAAGGTGTTGAAAAGGATTGGCCCCAGTGTTCGTCCCTGGGATACTCTACTAGTTCCTGATCTTCAACTGGACTTCATGCCACTGATCACAACTCTTTAAGCCTAGTAGTTCAGTCAGGTTCAAGTCCACTTTGCTGTCTGCTTATCTAGCCTATACCTCATCAGTCCATCCATGACCAGTGTCAAAAGCCTTACTTACAGTCAAGGTAAACAACATCCACTGCTCTCTCCTCATCCACTGAGCTTGTCATTTCATTAGAAAAGGCTATCAGGTCGCTTAAGCATCATTTCCCCTTTGTAAATTCATGATGACTACTCCCAATGATCTTCTTGTCCTTTATATGGTCCATCACCTTGCCTAGGATTGAGGTGAGGCTGACTGGTCTAGTTTCCCGGGTTGTTCTTCTTGAACTTAGGAGTAAGATGCTTTCTTCCAGTCCTCAGGAACCTTTCCTGATAGCCATGGTCTTTCAAAGATTATTGAATCTGTGTCAGCACTCATAAGTGCATCACATCAAGTCCCATGGATATGTCCCTTCGACAGGTATGTCCAGTTTATTTAAATATTCCCAGCTCCACTGGGCTATGATTCACAGAGACCTGGGATTGCTGGAGGCAAGTGTTACCTTTAAAGACAAAGCTGAAGAAAGCATTGAGTGCTTTGGCCTTTCTTATGTCCTTTGCTACCAGAGCCCCTGCTGTTCTCAGCAGTGAGCCCACTTTATCCCTTGTCTTCATTTTGCTGCTCGTGTACTTACAGAAGGCTCTTGTTGCGCTTTGTGTCCCTCACCATATTCAGCTCTACACAGATTTTGGCTTTCCTAATTCTAAATTCCTGCATGCCTGAACAATGTCTCTAAATTCCTCCTGTCCTCCTATCCCTGCTTCTACATCTTGTATCCTTCCTTCTACATTGAAGTTTAGTTAGGGGAGGTCTGTGTTCATCCATGCAAGCCTTCTGCTACCTTTGATCGACTTCTTGCTCAGCGGAATGGGCCATTGTTGATCTTGGAGGAGATGATGTTTGAAAATCAACCAGCTCTCATGGACTTTTCTCTCCAGGCCAGTATTATACTGGATTCTTCCAAGTAGGTCTCTGAAAATGCCCAGGTCTGCTCTCCTGAATTCCAGGGTTGTGATCCTGCGTTTTGCCTTTCTCTCACCTCTCAGGATCCTCACCTCCCATGATGTCGAGGTTGCCCCTGACCTTTACATCCCTGACTAGTTCTTCCTTGGTTGTAAGTATGATGTCCAGCAATGTGTCTCCCCTCATTAACCTGTTTATCCCTTCTGGCAAGAAGTTATTGTCAAAGCATTCCAGAAGACTCCTGAATTGCTTGTGCCCTGCTGTGTTATCCCTCCAGCATATACTGAAGTGATTCAAGTACCCCATGAAGACAAGGTCTGCAAACATGAATCTTCTTCCAGTTTTCTGAAGACGACTTCATTCTTTCTGATCAGAAAGAATCAGCAGGCAGCCATCACGTCATCCTCATTGACCTGCCCACACCTGACCCACATGCTCTCAGCTGGCTCATTGCCCATTCCAAGGCAGAACTCCATCTGTTTACACCACTCTTTCACACAAAGGGCAAATTCTTCCCATCTCAGCCTGGCATTCCTAAAGAGCCTGTATCCATGCATGGAAGCACTCCAGTCATGTGAGTTGTCCCACCTTGTCTCTGTGTTCCCAATGAGCCCTGCAACTGCAGACAGATCTCTAATTCCGCCTGTCATCCTCCATGGGGACACACTGTATGCATTTGAACAGCAGCTTCAGGTGGGCACCCAGTTGTGCTTATTTCCCAGGAAGACTCTGAAGAGCCTCCCCATACTGATGCCCTCTTAGCAGTCTTTTATTTATGTGGTCACCCCTGAGCCTTGTATTTTCATCACAACATCTTTCCTGTCCACACCAAGCTGTGCTCTTTACTTGCCAGCCCAGGCCAGAGCTCCCTCACTTGTTACTTTGTCAACATCTATGTCCCCCACCATTCCTACTTCAAAGCTTCTCTCACAGAGTTATCTTGTCTGTTAACAAAGATGCTTCATTCTGTGAATTTATTTGTATTGCACCATTGGTGCTGAATAATTTCTGGTAAGATTGAACATCATTTTCTCCTTCCTCTGTAAAAATGAAATAAAAGAAGGTTCTCCTTGTGGATTTACAGTGTAAAAATAGTACATCATTCCCTAAAGAGGATAAAAGCAGCTGCAATGTAAAACTGCATGTTAAAGACAGTGGTTGTGTATTTGTGTCTCAAGAATTTTTCAGATTGCAACTATTTTTGTATGTGTAACTTTTCACTCACAAAAGAAAAATAAAGCAAGTTAGGATATGTGTATGGTTGAATTTTATAATGTGGAGTAATGGAACTGTGCCTGAGTTTTCTTATATTTAAAAATCCTTGAATTTAACATGCGTTAACGTGTGTTCTGACTGTGCTGCAGTTCCTGGGTGGCTGGAAGGTTTAGCTTTGCAGCCTTTAGCCTGCAAGGTACCATCCTCTCCCCTTTAAGGTATCACTCAAAGACTGATAAAGTCAACAAAAAAGATTCCCATTGATCTTAATACAGTTTGTGGGCAGACCATTGGAGAACACGTAGTAGTGTGCATTCCCAGGTGAGACACAGTTACGTACATTGATGCCTTCATGCAAATTAAAGTTCAGTGATATAGCCGAGTGGTCTTGGCAACAGTTACTACTCACTATTTCTAACATTATCTGAGGATTTAATGTTATTCCACGTTTTTCCCTCCTGCAACAAAATGAAGGTCTGATTGGAGAACCTTTGCAGAATTAGTATAATCTGTGTTTTAACTGCAGTGCGAAGATGCGTCATTTCCTACTATATACTCACAGTCAGGGAAGTGAAACAAGTGCTTGTTTGGAAGCTTGTTGTATGGGATGTTGGAAAATGGTAATATATGACTGTGTCATTATTTCTGCTGCTGTGCTTGTGAACAGAATTAAATTAGTACATACGAAGTAGGTACTGCAGTTGTACTTCTTTTTTGTTACATGAAGAGCACCTCTACTGTTAATTTTGAGTAGCTACTTTACGTCTCATTGAGCACAGCGGGACTTAAATACGGTTAAGTAAGCATGTCCTTATGTTTTCTCCTGTATCGGCCTGTTAACAGACTTTTTTAAACAGTTTTTTTAACAACATTAAGTTGTCCGACTGTGCTATTGTCGTACATGTAATTTCAATTTTTATATAATTATTCAGGTGTTGTATCTTTAGTCAATAATCAACACATTAAGTAGTGGCGCAGGTCTTAAGGAATGTGTTTTGGAAAGTTCCCTTAAAACTGTTTCTTTGTCATTCTGTGGTTTCTCAGGAAAACACAACAAAGTTGTTACTACTGCTGACCTTCTGTATGCTAATCTTTGACTGAACATCTCCACAAGTATTATAAAAAATTTAGTGGTAACTCTTGTTGTTAGTGGTAATTTTAGGCACAGAGAAGTTTCTTGTGTGGTGGAGGTCACCAAGAAAATTCTTTGAGGAACTAAGGCAGAAAATTACTTGGAGTGGTAAACTTGTATTTAAGTATCTTTATGCAAAACTAGTGTGAAATGTGCTTGTGAATTAAGCAGGGAGTTAAGCAGAAAATATATAAAAAGGGATTAATGGAGTCATCTGAACTTTTAACATGTGTTACAGAAAATATTCCAAGTTTTTAATCATTGTTTGTAATAAGTGAGAGTTACTGATCTTCATCTCTACTTTAATTTTTAAGATCTAACTACTTTAATACGCAGTAAAATTCTCAAGCAGACTGATTATACTAGATCTGTCCTGTGGTTGATTACAAGATGATTCCTGTTATTGTGTTTATAGAGCTTTTATTGCTATGTTATACAATACACACCAAAGTTTTCTTACTTTGCTTATGGCTATTGCAGTATGCTGTACCTGCAAACAAGAGGTAATTTATCAGCAGACATACTTTGTGTGTCCGAGGAGCAGATGCATTTCAGAAAAGAGACTTACATTACATGTACTCTGCAAATTAAGAAAAACTTCTATATCTTTTCTGATGGTTCTGGTTAAAATTTGAAGATTTTACAGTCCATGTGTTCTAAATATTTTACATTTTGACACTGCTAAAGAGTTAACCGAATATTGATTAGAAAGTGTTGATGCAGTAGTGAAAATCCATTTATTTTAGAGCAGTTAGAGTGTTAGAGGGAAATTGAAAGGCATTCCATTTTGAAACTAACTGTTTTGTAGATATTTCACAGAAGCATGTGATAAATATTTTATGTAACTTCTAGTGTTTATAAGGCAATTGACAGAAAAATAAATGAAAATAGGAAGTTCATTATCTACAATAAAATTATTTGAATGCAATTGTTTAGTGGTGGTCATTGTTATTTTTCTGAATTTCTCTATTGTTTTGCACAGGAAGGAGTTACAGGAGCTGCAGAATCTTTGCAGACAAAACATTGAACATACAGCACAGCAGGCTCAGCTGATAAAGCAGCATCAGGCTCTCAATACTGATACACAAAAAGTACTGAAAGACCAAGAAGATGCTCACACAGCTGAAACAACATCGTATCAAAAAGTATGTCATCTGCTTTATGATCACAGAGTTCATTTTAATATCCACCTTTACAGTATCAATGGACAGAGTAATCAAAACACTATGTAGTGTTGTATCCTTTAGATCTCTGGATCTTTATTGTTATCAGAATATGGCTGGCCGAGAAAAAGAGTTTATTGGCCTAATTACATCACAGCATATATGGCCCCTTGCTTACATTAAATTGATGAGCCTTAAAAATTAGAAGTTAATTACATCTGAAGAAAAATAGGAGTGAATTGCCAAGCATATATATTTCTGTATGTAATTTTGTTATCTATGTTTTTCTTCTCCTTTCTCTTCTAGAGCTTTCAATTATTAAATTCTATGATTCATTTTTGATAATTTAGCGGAAGGAATTCCTTTTGCTTGTAAATAACGTATTTGTGTGAATCTGAAACAATTTTACTGGTGTAGGGTGCAAAAGCCAGCACTATCAAAATTAACTTGAAATATTGTTGCTGTAAGAGCTTTTTAAATGGATAACTACTTCAAAAATATTAACTATATTTACATTTACAAAACAGATTCATATTTTTGATGAATGCTAGGAAAAATGCTAACCCTGAAGAGCTGTCACAGGTGCACTCCTTTTGAGTGTAACAAACTACGTGGATGTGTTTTTCAGTCTGTAAGAAATACAGAAGATATATTTCCTTCCTTTTAGAAACATTGAGAAAGAAGACGAGGAAGAAGTTGTATATACAACTTTCACATACCTTCCACCAATCTTGGAACTGTTTTCTCAAATTGTGCGCTGTCAATGCTTTTTCAAAAAACACTTTATCATCTTACTTAGAGTATGCAGTTTGGAATAAAATTGTGAAGCTGGGCCTAAGTCAAGCCGGAATCAGTACTGGGTTTCTAAAGATGTGTTTGGTTAACACTTTATAGCACATAGTGTGCAATACATTCTCGGGTACTTAACTCTGCACAAGTTTATCATTGTCTGCAGTGGCAGTAATAGACATTAAGTCCAATCACTACAGTAGTTGCCCAGCCAAGCTACAGGTAGACTTCCATCAAAGCTGTTCAGAACATGTATGAGGCAGGAGGAGTTCTACCCTTCTGGGGCAAGATAGAGTAAATTATAGATTTTTTTTTTTTTAGTAGTAGTACAGAATGTATGTATCAGGAGTTGCTGATTCTTTCATTTTTCATTCTCCGGTCCATGCTTCTGTAGGTGTTAAATGGATCCTTTGAGTCACTAAAAAAACCCCCAAAACTGGCACCAGTGAAGATAATATGAATTTTCTTTATCAGTGTTTATAAGGTCGTATTCTTCCAGACTAGTTCTACAACACATGAAAGAAAATAAAACCAAGTTTTCATGAGAGTGTTTTAAAGCGTGACACTTTACAAAGGTCACTTTACCTTGCATAATAGTGATTTTATCTCTGTTACTTATTTCAGTTTGGGAAAAAGTTTAACCCTTCCTATGAAAAATAATTTTGCTGTTACGTATTGTGGAAGATTGATGGGTATATAATATAGCTATAGGGGCAAGCCACTTCTAAACTGGGTTTGGCTGAAAATCCAGGATTGCTTTAGAAAGCTGGTCTGTAGTTCTTGGTCTGTCTCAGCAGGACTTGAGATTTCTGCTTAGCTGATCATATGACAAGAATAAGAATTTTGTGGTTTTGAAGATAAGCCCTCTTTTGATAGCTGCCAAATACTTCAGCTCACAGTTGACCCCAAGATTTGCTGGTTTGGAGGTGTTGAACTCAATTTTTTTCCAACATAGAGGAGTAAGATTTGCCTCTTAAACTAGCAAATGCCAACTGAAATATTCTGACAAGTTACTGTTGTGTAACTGATAAACTGTCTTTTCAATATCAAAAAATCTAATTAAAAAAGCTATGAAAAAAGTTATGTTTATGGCAATTTGAGTTGAGAGAACTTTGGCAGGAAAAGGAGTTCCTTTATCATGATAATCCTGTTCTATACTTCTGATTAGAACTGTATAAAATACGCAACTGTAATTGCTTCAAAGTAACACCCGTTTTCTGAATCGCAAGATACTCAGTCCTACTGAAGTCACATCAGGCCTTTGGAAAACTGAGCACCTACAAAAATAATACAAATGCCTATTTTTTCCTTGAAGGAGAAAGGCAAACTATTGCAGACAAATACGTGTTCTGTTTGTCTTCCATGCATTAATAATATGCAGGCTGCAACAGCTAGATAAGGATGTGTCAGCTATTCCATAGACATATTCACAGAGGAATATTTTCCTGCTGCTGTCGATGGCATTGAGCCTATCGGTGTGTACATCCTATGATACATTGTCCCTTGCAGCAAGATCAATGACCTCTCTGTTAGTGGTCAGATAGGCAGTATATGCTATAGCTCAGGCAGTGTGGTTGGCTCACGCATTCCAAGTTCTTCTTAACAGTCTGCCACTTAGAAAGAACTGATCTTTATGCTGATGTTAATGTGTAGTACGGAACAGCAGACTGAATAAAACTAAAAACATTTCTCATAAACCAGATCGAGGTCATGACGTTGCGCCAGACTATGTGTAAGTCCATTGAGGACCACAGATTCTCTTAGAAGTCTAGCTGTAGTGGGCAAGGTATGCATGTGAAGATCTGTAATCTGTTTTATCAAGGTGCGTTGACTTGACATACTACTTTTTTTTTTTTTCTTTAAATACAAGTTTTGAGGGTGCTGTGTTCTACAATAACTCCTTTACATTAGCAAGGAGTTCTGTGTTCTATTTACGGAAACAAATTGATAGCTGTTTCATATTGCAGCTGTAGTTTTCACTCTCAAGGATAGGGAATATTTTTCTAAAATGTACAGCATCTGTTTTAGTGGTCCCAAACGCTCCAGGGATTGCATTCCTGTGCTGGATTTAATGAGGCTCAATAGATTTGTCCTCACCAACAATTTCAAGGTGGAGAGACTTCAATCAATACTAGGGATAATAAGACAAGAAGAGATCCTGAATTCCTCAGCCAGCTTATCACAGTTTTTTGAAATTTATAATTTACAGCCTTTGTTTTTATAATACAGTACTTTCCCTTGATCTCATGTGGCCTTTAGGTTCCTTGTTAATCATACTGATGAAAAATCTCTTAGTGGCAGGCTGTTTTAGTAAAGTGGAAATACCGTTCTTTGTCATTAAATAGGAAATTGTATTTGTGTCTGGAACTCAACTCTCAAACAGATGATACTGTGGGTAGTGGTACAGTACACGTCTGTGATGAAGAAAAGAATTGCTCAATAGTTAGATTTTTGTCATAATTAGGAAACGCACTAAGAGTATTCAATTATGAGGCATTGCAGAAGTCTGCATCAAGTGCACTGGAAAGTGGATAAAAATAGAATAGTGTCAGATACATTTTTGGATGTTGTGGTTAATTTTGTGCCTGCATTTGTGTTTGCTAATGCTTCTCATGGTGTCAACGTGTGGAGATGGTTTGCTTTCCTTCAAGCCTGAGAAATTGTTATCAGACTGTGGAGTTACTAGCTTTGCCATTCTAAGGTTAAATTTTACCACTTCCAGTGCTTTTTGTGACTGCAACAACTTTAAGCATAGTTAAAAATCATGTGAACGTGTTTAATTTTTGTAAGCAGCATTAAATTCACAAAATAAAAACTAAAATCTTGTAGACATGTAAGTGATCATAACGATGCAGGTTCTCCCTCACATTAGCATGAAAAGAATTAAGTTCTTTCACACTTAAGAGCTGAGAGAAACCAACTGTCCAGTCAAATATACGGAAGCCCGCATCAGTAATAAGTGAATCATCATTTTTGTAGTGAGAAACTCTGACCTTTAACAAAGAGTGTCTCACACTTTGGTTCAAACTCTGATATTTCTTTCTGTTGTTGGGAAGTGTGTTAATTAGGTTAGTCTATTTATTTCTTGTATACCAAACACCGGTACAGTTGGTCACATGCTAGCAAGCAGGTTTTGACATCAGATGTACCCATAGATTGAAGTTGAAGAAATCCTGGGTGAAATCTGGTTCTCTCAGGGTGATGTTCAGCTCTGCACTCAAAGGCAATGATTTTCATGCCTGAAAAACCCTGTACTGATAATCTTAGTGTGCTATAGTTCCTGCGTATAATGGTGTAGATTGGTATCTGCAGAATGCTTAAGTATTTGGGCAAAAAAAAAAGTTAATCTATAATTCTATATCTGTCACTAATATTTGCAAACCATTATCTTAAAGTTTCTGGCAAGGATGATGTATTGTTTTTACAACATGAGAGCTGTAGATTAAAGAAATCATGTAAACTGATGAGACAGTGCAAGAGTTGCACACTGAGAAATGAAGAAAAATCTTAAGACTAAGCTTACTTAAATATGTTTGTGAGTTATGCCAATTTTGATTTGAGTTAGAATTATAAGATTTAAATATATCTGAATTTTGTGTATAATCAGATTGGTTCCATGATGGAGGATTTTAAATAATAGTGTTTGCAGTATTAATTATTAACATTTTTGTGCATTAACTAGGACTGGTGTTCTTCACAAGCTGCTGGATGTTCTCTGACAGTACGCTATACGGAGAGAAGAAATCTAAATCGGGTTTGGTAGCATTTCACAGAGATGATGTTGCTGGTACACACACTCTTTCTGAGAGAAATGTATCAAAATTTTTAGGTATTCAAAAAAGCAATCCACAACCCCCACCATTAGATAGCCATATCAACACAAGGGGTTGCACAAAACGGATCAGATAGATGGATACTGGAAGGCTACACTAGTGGGGAGAGTGGGGGGAATCAGTCGGGAAACATTGGATTCATTGAAGTAAATATACTCATCAATTTGAATTTTTGCAGTAACAACAGTAATCAAAAAGACTGAAATGTCCTTTTATGTTCTCGTCTGTTATTTTTGAGGAGGTATGTTGCTAAAGTTACCCATATTATGTAATTTCCAAAACAACCATGGTATTTGCAATTATATAGTACCATAAAGTTAAGCAAAGTATGTCTTCTCTTTTAGCTTATACTAGTGATTCTTGCATGTTGTTTGATGTTACTTACATTCATTCTGTACTTTCTTCTGTTTTTCTTCTTAACATCTCACTTGTGTCTGACATTTTTCTTTTGTATCATAGGTAAGCTTCATGATCTCTCATCTTAAAAAATCACTCTGTCTCTACTTCTGCATTAAAACTAAACACTATTAATGTGCTGTATATAGTCTGTCTAGAGTGCCTCTTCAGGTTCACCCCACAACTTGTCCAGATGGTTTCTGCCCTTGTTCTTTTCAGGTTCTCATAAACAGCATGATCTTGTAACATGGATTTCTGCGATGGTGCTGTAATGATTTCCCTTGTAGTTTTATTGTGTCTTAATTTAAACTCACCTTTTTCCATTTGTGTCATTACTGTATGTTAGGGTTCATTTACTCAAGTCTCTGTAATACACTGTTTTTTAGGGTGTGAGCATTTAGATGAAGCATTTACAGTATGAGAGTATTTGTTTTACACCTAGTGTATATATTTGACTGCTGTTACATTTTAATGGATGGGTCTACCTTAGTGTTAGTTCATCACAGGAGTATACTTTTGAAAGAAATATTCTGCATGTCCCAACTCTTCTGTGCTTTAGTTGATATCATAGAGAAGTCTATGAGCTTTAGTTGATATAATAGAGAAGTCTATGAGAGCATTAACTAAATTCCTTTTCAATTACGGAACTGGAAATTATTTTGGAACTGAGAAATGTGTCCCAGCCGCTAATTGGCATTCAGTACACAAGAGTAGGCTAAACCTAGTTTGAAATAGATCCTGCACACTATAATGTTAATATTGGTCATTTGTGTCAACTGTTTCTTTCACTCTGCAGTTTTTTTCCGGTTGCACCATGATTCTGTCTAACACACAATACAATAGATAGCATACGCTAATTATTTAGCTTTACCAGGTATTGTTGTAATTCCTCAACTGTCCTTGGCCCGACCTAACTTAATTTTGCCATCACACATATTTAATATATGTCTGTACTTTTCCTCACCCCACCATTAACAGATTGTTAAATGTTTTCTATCACATGTGAGCAGGCTTTAGAGTCGCATCTTTTGGTTCTGCTGGAAGTCCTAGCTTTTGTCCGGCATTTTTAGGTTACTTGATGACATTAGGCACACCTATGTTCTAATGAAGTTTTCTGTTTTAAGTAGCCCTTCAAAGATCTAGCAAAAAGTATTTTCTGGTTAAATCAATTAAATCAATATAGGAAATTTTTAGGGTAGCTGAAAATTGTGGGATACTTCATTTTTTGTAGTACAGCTAAGTTACTCTTCCTTCCTGACTGATAAATAACGCTCTTGTGTCGTACAGACTAAATCTATTACAGTGTACTGATTTCAGATACTTTTAATCTTTTTTTATTTGTTTTTAAGTATCTTCACCTGTAACAGTCTATGTTGCCTGTCAGAGAAAGGACAGCTCTCAGGCATTACAAATTGATTCTCAAAATATAGTCAGTGCAACAGTTTTTGCAGAGCACAGTCTTGTGTCGCTGGCTGTTGCCTTTTTTTCCCAGCTACCAAATTTCATTAAATGTATAAAGAATGATTTAAAATATTTTCCTTTTTCTTTCTCTCTTGTAAACATAATTTTTTTAATATGTCTTTAAGATTAAAAAATCTCATGTCTTACGACATTCATCTAAAGCACAACCACTCACTTATGTACTATCAAGTTTTCACTCCCCGTTTCTGTGAAGTTCGCTAGTTCTGAGATAAATAATTTACAGTATTTTTTCTTTTTTGGGATTTTCTACTCAGTGCTCCATCTCTAGTCCTCTGATCTCCATTTTACATCTTGTCTCTCTACACTTGACTTTCTGTGTCTTTATTAATGGTAGACCTGTTTACACGGTGTTGTCCAATTCTGTATGTTGTGGAATGTGCTTACTGCAGTGTGATTAAATGTGATGCTACTTCTAAGATAGGGTCAGAAAAGAGCAGAAAACCCAAAAATAACCCAATATAAACATTAAGCATGTATTTAATCGGTAAAAAAGTACATGACCATAAATGCAAAGATAGGCAGTCAAATGGAAATTTGGAAGCTGTTGTCGGTATCTGTGGACAGTAGACAAGATGATTCCTTTTCATACAGATAATTTTCATTTTTACATTTCCTAATGTTAAATATCTTTAAAAAAAAGTCCTATAAACTAGTACATTGGAGTTGTTTAAAAAATAATAAACCTCAGTTAAAAAATGTGTGGTGTGAATGTGGTCTTTTGCACATAGCTTTTATCTAGTTTTATACTTGAAATACGTGTGTTCTGTTATTGCTGTTTTCAGAGCAGGAAAGGTTGGGAAAGTTTATGCAGGTAAAAAGACATGCTATTTGTCTTGCCCTGTCAAATGCTGACTACCAAAAACACCCATTAGCTGCATTAGGGCATGTGGCTGCCAGCTAGAAAAAAGCATCATAGTTTTGATGTTCTCCATTCATCTTACTAGGATGTTACCTTTCAGATACTATAATTACAACCACTTAAGTGCTGCTACTCATAAAACCAGCAAATTGTCATACCAGTATGATCTAATTAATGAGCGTATATAGTTATAGCTGGAAGTAACTGTGTCTTGATATTCCGTTCATTTGGAAGGACATTATCTAAAAATGTCTGGTTTTGATAAATGAACTGTTTATTTTCCTGTGAGGTACTTTCTTGGCTAATCTTGAAGTTGCGTTTCTGGAGATCATAGAATCATAGAATGGTAGGGGTTGGAAGGGACCTCTAGAGATCATCTAGTCCAACCCGCCTGCTAAAGCAGGTTAGCCTAGAGCAGGTTGCACAGGAATGC
>VZSC01003568.1:52961-60600 GCA_013398225.1 Steatornis caripensis | reverse complement strand
CTTGTTCTTCATCCACCCCTAGGCAGAGCTCAATACATTCCAGCTGCTCTCTGACATAAAGAGCAACTCCACCACCACGCCTTGCTGGCCTGTCCTTCCTAAAAAGTACATAGCCATCCATGACTGCATTCCAGTCATGCGAGCTGTCCCACCACGTCTCTGTGATTGCAATGAGATCGCGGCCCCCTGACCACGCACAGATCTCCAGCTCTTCCTGTTTATTCCCCATACTGCGTGCATTGGTGTACAGGCACTTCAGGGAGGTAGTCGAGCACGCAGGCTTCCCTGGAGGAAACCATGTTCGTCCAAAAAACATGTACCATGTTCTGATTTCAGCAAGAACGGTTGAGCAACAGAACTTCTAATATAATCTCTGAGTTTTGTAATTAGTGTCAAAAAATCTGTCAGAATGATTATTTGAACAGCCATTTTACACTTCATACAAAATGCAGTAGGCACGAGTGGATTCACTGTATTGCTATTTAAGCTATATTAAAAATGTTAGTTTTAAAAGATCAAACTATTCCATAAAAGACAACGATGGTATTTGGTATTATTGGTCCTGTAATTTCATTCCCAGGACAGACGTTTTGCTTTTTTGCCTAGTATCAATAATTTTTTTTTTTCTTTTTCTGTATGTTATATAAGAAGCTATATAATGTTATATGTTGTATAAGAAGTAAAATAATCCTGATTTTTAGGTGTCCATTTCTATTCATAAATGCCATAAAGAAGCAACTGAAACTGATAATATTCTAATGTAAGTTGTGTTTTTCTTGAAAAACTTCTTTCAAACTTAAAATTTCAGTGATTGTTACAATCACTATTTTCAAATATATAAGCATGACAGGAGGCTGGAAGATAAGTATGAAAAAATTGTCTGAAAAAGAGGGTGATCTTTGTGGATAAGTTACTTAGATTATGATTTCTCTCTCCTGTATTTATATGGCGATCTGCATTGACGTTATTTTTAATCCTGTTGTTTCTCCTCTCCCCTCTCATAGATTTATAACAAATTGACTTCGTGTTTTGAAACGGTTAAAACAAATGAAATTCAACTGCAGCAAAGCTGTGCCTCTCTTCAGTATCAGTTACTTGGAAAAGTCGAAAAGATTTGTCTGTTACAAGAGCAACTTCAGGAGGCTCTTGGTGCTTTAAATGCAGTACATCAGAATTCTTCTCCAAAATGTGAAGTACAGGTGAGTCCACTTCCAGAGAAATGAAAGTTGTTTCTTCTTGTTTTAAATTTAAGCTTCTGTACCAGACAGTTTCAAAGGAAGTTGCAGGTTTGGGTTTTGTTTTGTTTTGTTTTATTTTAAGAAAAACTGTGTAACTGTGCTGCTGCAGTAGTGTAACTATTTCTGCTGTTGCTAATAGAAGGTGCTTCACGATTAAATCTGTCCTGGGAAAAAACTTGCGTAATGGTGTCTATATTCAACAAGACTCTTCTTTGTATTCTCTAACAAAAACACCAACAATAAAAATAAAACTGAAGTGGTTTTGTTCCTGGAAACAAATTCCTAGAAAAAATTGTGAACTTTCTGCATTTTCTCTGTGAAAATGAAATGTATTGGTTCTGATTTGTTTCATTGTTCCTTACCACACAATCATAGATCTAAAGTAAGTATTATGGTGGGAAGAAATATTTGTCTAAAAATTTGTAAACTTTAATATGCTGTTTAGAACTGTTATAATAAATCCATCACGCTCACTAACAGGCTTCCAACTTTACAAGTGTGCCAGATATTACATGCATACGCCTGACATTTTCCAAAGGGCAATTTAAGAGTTAACATGAGTTTGAAAGCCTTTGGAGTGATCTGCCTGCAATGGTTTTGTAAACTGTAGCTTGGTTTCTTTGATAAGTTTGTCAATGAGATATACTTATGCATTTCAGTTTTACTAGCACTCTTTCCCTTGATTAAGCAGAGAAGGGAGTGGTTGAGGTGATAATGCTTGTTAAACGCAAAACTTCATTTAGTGTGGGTAGGTAAGGTAGATCTGTAATCAGGGATTATATTTGTGAGCCTAAAGGAGCTTAAACATTAAAAAACTCAGTGTTTAAATCCTCAAACTTTAAGTAGTAATCTACTGTAAGAAATGAAAAATCACAGAATGCAGTATCTCCTGGATGTGTTCATGATGGTCATTCTAGAGTTAATGTTCTAACTTTATCGAGAGTACTACTTACGTCTTTATCGTAAGATTCTTAACCCATATTTTGTATGATTTTTAAAGTTCCCCTTAATCTAGTGATTTGATAATTTTGTTTCATGAATGATAAAACACATTCTTCTAATCCTTTCTTGTGGAGTGTTTACCTCTTCATACATTTTGTCCTTTTTCTGAATCTTAGAAATAATTGGGGTTTTTTCTTTTCGCAGAGTTTGGTGGATTTTTTGAAACATTATAAATATAAAATTACTCTCAAGCTGTTTCTACTCTAACAACAGCTTTGGTCATGGTTTTTAAATGCTCAGACTGTATTTCTGAATGCATCATTCTGCTTTTATCATCTTGTACTGCTCTAAAGAGTTTTTTGCAGTTTATTTTGTCAAACTATTTAATTTTTTATCATGAAATCTTTTATTATATCTCTGGATTATCTTTCCTGAGGTTAAGGAGGCCTTTGTTGCCTTTGTGAAGTGATGTTAGAATGCACTCTCCTCCATGTACAGCACCTATATTGTCTAACCTGGATATTGTGTGACGGTTTATTACACGTCGTACGGTATCCTGTGTGGACCTGGTTTAAATATTTGGCATAGGCTTTTGTCTTTATTATCCTAAATAACTTAGTAATATTAGAAATTTTGTTACTACACTAGCTTCCTACCTTTCTATATTTTTTGAACATGTGGACACCACAGGTGACTCTTTCCCACTGAGTAAACCAAACATTTATTGCTATTACTTATTCCTCATAATTAAAGCAATTCTTTAACTGTAAGATTTTTTTTCTCCCCTTGAAATACAGCAGTTGGGTTTCTGTAAGAGCGCCTAGCGTGGGCTTTGCTGAAATACGTTTCAAATCCAAGTAGACCATTTCACTCATTATCAATTTTGTTTACTTTCTTAAAAGAACTATAGGAAATTTCTGAGGTTAAAAGTAAGACTGTTTCGGAAGCTAGTGAAAATCTACAGTTGGTGATGCAACTTTATACTTGATTTCCTTTGAATGTTTTAAATGAATCACATCCAGTGTGTGTGAATTGTTGGTATTTATTTTATTGATTTATTCTGTATGTCATAATGGCATCTGAACTTTAAGTACATTAAATAGTATGATCCTTGTAAATTAGGATCCAAATGTGAAGCAGTCCTAAAGTAATTAATGGTGAACATGAGTGCAAATAATTATTTTCCTAAGGCCTTTTGTTGGCTTTCTGCTATGTTTCCATTTTGATCCTATCTCAGCCTTTTAGACTCTCTGGCTGTTCCCAGTGTATTTGAAGGAGTGTACTTGTCATGATTATTCAGAGAATTTGCTGTTTTGTTAGCGAATGTCGATTCAGTCTGAACATCTGCAGAAGTACCTCAGTTGAACATTTATGTGATCTGTCATGAGCTCAGTCAGATACTTACCAATGCTAGTGGAGAAGACGTGGTAGGAAGCAAAAACAGACAACTTATGGTAATGAATGTAATATGGTAAGATAAATGCAGTATGAACCTTCATTTTTCAGTAAATTAATCTTTAACCAGGCTTTGATGGGACAAATGATTAGTGCTACTGAAGCAGTCTCATAGGGAAGGAAACGTGTATAGGTAGCATCCATAGTTGCTAGGTTTGTAGGAGAACTGGGAAGTTAAGCAGTAAGTGCTTACATGCTTAACGTGTTTAGTGTTTCTTTTGACTAACATTCTTCCATTCTGTTATAGCAAATACCCAAAGTTTGTTGACATGCAGTCTTGCTCTGGGTTTAAAGCCAGAGTTTGCCTTTTGAGAATGTGTCATAATGCTCAATGCTGAATGCATTTTGATTACAGCCAGAGTTCCCGTTACTAACTTTACTATCTTGTGTAAATGTTAGAAAGGTAGTCGCTATTGTGTGGTTACATAGCTGAGGTTTCTGCAGGGGAAAAACATGATTACCTATCATTACTTCTGTGACGTGTTAGATAACCAGAATCCTGGTCGTTTGTGAACTTCTGAAGTGAAACGTGATTAAGAGAACCTTCTAACTCATTCTGCTGTGTCTTGACTGCAACATCAGTACAACAGGATGGATTTGGAGTAGAGGCTTAACTGGCAGGACACCAAAGCGATGTAGGCATCTACTGTTTTTCCTTTTACCATTTTTTAAAACAATCCTTCCTAAATAAAACAACCTTTGTTTAAATGACAGTTGTGTTTCTGCTGCAAAGTACTGATTTCTTGAGCATGTTCAGATTCATGCCTTGCTGAAAGTTGATCCTGTGGGACATGCTACAAGTCTGTTGACAGTACTAATATATCTTCTTCAGAATTTCATTATCCAGGAAGATTATACGTCAGTGTTGCATATGTTAGCGCATACTTTTTCTGGATTTGAACTTCTCTTGCTGTTGAAATTACATTCTAGTCAGGCAAAAATGAGTTTTATATTATCGGCTTTAGTAGTAAGAATATTTCAGGTTTTTTTTATTAAGGGTAAAATATGCCATTTCTAATGCTGTAATCTTATTCCAGTCAGTGTGGCACTCGTGTTGATGGGGCAAACTTCTGGTTGATTTTATTTTGACTATTCTGGCAATGTGTGTGATGAAGAATTTGAATTTGCTTTACAGTAAATTTCTGTTTACATCTTAGTATGTGTGCATTCAGCAGCTCTCACATGTTTTTTTTCTGATCAGAAAGATTAAGCATCTTTGAATTTGGAAGTCTTTTTAGTTAGATCTATGCTCATGCAATACAGTAAGAAAGAACAGAACAAAAAGATTTTCAATAATAAGCGTGTGGAGTTTGAATAATTTCATCGTATGTAATTGTTATTTTGGTTCTGGTTCATTACTGATGTTCATTTTTAGCTGTGAGATGTATACCATACATTTAGTCATATTGTTAGTATACCGTAACTATTACAAATGTGAATGGTAAATATTTAAATGTTTACTGAACCGAAGCAGTCATTTTGTCTTGACTCCTACTTTTTATATGTGTGCAGACATCAAGGACAGTATTAAGAGATGGTACTTGATCAAAGAACAGTAATTAACAGACATTTAAGTGGTTTTATTCGTAACTGTAACATCTGACAGGTATGTGCATTCTACCTAATATAGAATTCACTTGCACTTTTATAATAGTATCATAATGAGAAATTAAGAAGTTTTTAAAAGCAGTCAGAATAGAAAATACCAGGAAAACCATTAAAGTAGAAATTACACACAGATGTAACTTAATCTTATTAGAAAAAAAATGCCGATATGTACCTGAAATAAAGATTTGAGTTTAGAAAGATTTATATAAGAATATACAAATAAAATATTTCAAGAAGAACTCTATCCATTTTTGCCATGCAAAAATACTTCAGTTCTTACTATCAGAGTGTGACTTACTGGTTTTCTCACATCATTATTTCAGTGACCAGTTTATTAGGCTTATAGTACCCTCTTGAAAATACAGATTTTGATTGAAATATAAATGGTAAAAAATTAGTTGGAGAAGGTATCTCTCATTTATTTTAGTGGTTCTAGATTTTGTCCAGAATACTTAGTATTGCAATATGAATATCTAAAGTCCCACTTTTGAGTCTTAATTTTCGATTTCTAGTTAATGATACAGCATGACAAGAGGCAGATATCCTGCTCAAAGTGTGGTGCTGTAAATTTTGTTTTATAGATTGGAATAACTTCAGTTACTGAAACTAATTCCTAACAAAATGCTTTTAAAATTACTCTTATCTAGACTTTACTGTGAGAAAATGTACCAGTTTAATTTATTTGAATTAAAACTTTCTAGGTCTTGCATGCTCTATGGGTCAAAGCTTGCCACAAATATATTCCAGTTTTTAGAAATACTCATTTTATTAAAAGAGCATTGAAATAGATCACAAAGATCTCAAAATGTAATTTTTTAAGTAACTAACAAATAACTTGTCCTGGTTAAGGCCAGGAAGGAACCAATTTTCTTTTAGTAACTTTGCTTTTTAGTTAAGTCCCTTCTGAGAAGCTGCACTCTCTGAAATTAACTGCATGTTTTTCCAGACAGTAGCTGCTTCTAGCAGCGATAAGGCTCGGTGTTTATAGTTAGTGCTGGAACATTAGTGGGAATGGCATGCAGAAAGGCTCTTGCTTATAGTTATCCCTATAGAGACCAAGGTCGATGCTTGCTTCTGCTAACTTTCTTGTGTGCTCGAACTGAAAGAGCAGAGAAGTGGTCACACCTGCGACCCTGCGGTGGCGAGGAGCAGGTCGGACATGTGACCCAAAACTGACCAAAGGGAGTATTCCGTCCCATACGCGCCATACTCGGTATAAAGCTGAGGGATCACAAGGGTCTCGCCCTCTTCTTCTGTGGCCGGCGTCCGAGGAGGACTCTGTCCTATTCTTCTGCCTTCAATCCCGATCTGTGCCTTCCTGAATCCAGCCCCTGCCTGCTGTTGCTGAGTGCAGTCAAGGACTTTCCTTGGGCGTGCCCCTCAGCGTCCGGGTGATGTATTTGTCATCAGTGGGGGGGAGCTCAGTATCGGTTTGTACATATTTGTATGTTTGTATATATTTCATTATTATTTTTCCTATTATTATAATGTATTATTACTGTAGTTAGATTAAAGCTATTTTAACTTTTTGAACCCGTAAGCCTCTTTCCCTTTTCTCTTTGCCTCCGTTTTGGGGAGGGAGGGGGTTGAAAAGATCGTCTGTCGTTTGTTTAATAGCCAGCCCAGCTTTAAACTGTGACAAACTGCAGTGAAAAGTTGTTTGTATAGGACAGGATCAAGTGAAATCATAGTGAGCATTTAGAACTATGTAATACAGCGGCACATTGTTTGAGGAAGCAAAAGACTTTATCACTGCTTGAAGACTTGGGCTTTGAGGAAAGTAAAACGGAACTGAAATTGACCAATTTAGGCAATACAACTTACTGAGTAAATAGTTAGACTTTAATGATGGAAAATATCAATAACATTTTTCAAATGATTGTATTCCTTCAAGCTGCAAACCATCTGTTGTGTGGAGATTATTAGCCTTATAATAAAGACAAGTATAGATTGTAGCTTGTAAAGTTAAATTTGCTCCATATTTAAATATGTTTGTCATAGAAAAGTACTGGTGTTTTCTGGTGTTTGCAATACACAGGTAAGTGTAATTGAAACTTAAGACACATGTGATGTTCAATATTAGTGGTGTCATTTTAATCTAAGTTAAGCAAATTTAATACAGTAGCTTTACAGCTAAACACTTTTTAAAAAGCTAGTATAAGCATGTCTCAGTCAAAGAAGCAGTAGGAATTTGTTAGTTTCCAAACATTTTTTTTATACCAATGTGTTATAAAAGTATTTTTAAAATGTCGTTTATATGTGTCTTTTAAACAAAGTGGAAGGGAGAAAACACAGGTCTTTGTTTAAGTAGTGTTATTATTTTTTGAGAAAGTCTTTGTATTTGATCTGCACAATTCTAGGGTGATGTAGACACATACAAAGAAGTTTGTACTCTG
>VZSC01003568.1:25461-47961 GCA_013398225.1 Steatornis caripensis | reverse complement strand
ATGAATCTGAAACAAAAGACCAGAGAGAGAAATTTCATCCAGCTTTCTGTCTTTGGAAGATCTCTTTTCATGTCTTAAAAATTCAGGTTCGAAAATCCTTTTGATATTTGAGTAAACAAAGTCTTCTAGGTTAGGAAATTTATAAGAATATTTATCAAATAGTGAAGGATGTGTTAAATTTAACAGAAAATGATAGACAGCTCTTCTTAAACTGGAGTCCATTGATAACCAAAAGCTCAATTTTTAAATCGATCTCTTCAGATTACATCTAGGTTCTTAGGATTCCTGAAACTGAAGAAACTTCCCATGCATACTGAAAACATTGAGCAGGTTTTGAGGATATTGTAGACCCAAATTATATAGCAAGGTCTGTATTGGTAACAGTGATCTGCTGAATGTTTTGAAGTGACAATATAGACATTTTGGAGATACAAGTTAAGATCTTAAGACTGGTTTTATTTAATCTAGTTTTCCAAGAAATACGTTTGTGAATGCGTGTGCGCAGAGGCTGTTGTAAGAGTTTTGTTAGAAACTGTGCCTTTACAGTATTCAATTTGAAATAAGTTGTCACTACATGGTAATTTTGAGAGATCTCTTTTGGGAGAAGAAAAGAGGAGGGGAAAACACCCAAACCAAATCAAGAACACTGTTCATATATTGGTCCTATTGAAGTCAGTAGCAGAATTTCATTGACATAGAGGAGCAAGGATTTGATATTTCTGTGACTCTTAAATGGATTTACATTTCAAAACACTCTGCATTTCATTTTTGAAAGAAGAACTTCTTAGTGTAGCAATTCAGCAAGAAGTTAATTAGCTACATTTGTGTAATTCTCATGGCTTAAAAGTCAGCGACATTTAACAGTAGCAGACTTCTTAGAATAACAGTAATATAAATTAGAATGACAATAGTTGAAGGTGGGGTTTTTTTAGTTACTAACATAAATGTACGACTTACGTTAAACATAGAAGTCTTTTTTTATATACAGCTGAGAAATCAATAAAATAGGACAAATTGGTATGTGTGTTTCTCTTTATTAATACGAAAGAATAAAGTTCAAGTAAAAAAAATTAATTTTATAGTTTAAATGTAACTACATTTCCCTTATCTACTGGCACTATTTCTGTCTTCTAGGTTTTGTTGGATTTTTGTTCCTTTTTATATAGTTTTTATATAGTTTTGGTCAAATTAACAAAAACCCCAGTTTTCTTTTAAATATTCTTTTCAATGCATGGCTTGTCTACTCCTCATTTTTATATTTTCCTTTTCTTTTCCTCTGTAGAGTTTGTTTTTAGTTATAAACTGGCCTTTTGCTGATCATAGGTGGAAATTACATCTGTTTGCAACTACATACAGCCTAAATTATGCAAAATGACCAACAGAAGTTATATAAGGAACACTCAGAAAAAGCATGAGTGACTTTTACTCTCTCACAACTTTCCTGTGCTTTTTTGCTGTATAAGGAGTTGCACTTTTTCTGTAATAAATGCTTAATATTTCTAATTTGGGATTTATTCGTAAAAAGTGTGAGTTTATAGTACGCTTTATGAAAAGCTTCATATTCTGCATAGAAAGAAATGAAATTTCTATGCCCATGAATCTGTTTTTTTCAAATACTGTGCTTACTAGGATGTTTGCTTGATTGATTTTCATCAACTTTGGACAATCTAATTTCTTGATTGGCATGAATTTGGAGATTTTTTTATTTACTTAACCTTTTCTACACTGTCTTTTCTGATTTTTGTCAGTATACTTGAGGTGTTTTACTTGGGACATACTAGAATTGAGATAGGAAAAAAAAATAATTGTACCAAATTCTTTTTTCTCTATTGAAATGGTTATTTCTGTTAAGAATATGCTCCAACAGTTGCGAGGAAGTTGTCAGAAGTTTGCTAATAAGGGAAAGTATGTGTAAAATAAAACTTTTAGTCAGTCTTGAGAAAGTTGTCTTCCGGATCAAGTTTTGTTGTTTGAAGACTTTACTATTTCCTAACAGCTTGTCATTGCTGTCAGAGCACTTGTGGCAATAGGGGTTTCATGAGTTTTCCCTAATCAGTGCCATACAAAGTCAACTGGGTCAGCTTAAGCTACTTGTTTTGACTCCTTAAACTAACTTGCACTTTTATTTATGCAATTCGTTAGGGAGGGGTTTTGTGCCATCCCTTCTTTCACTAGATAGTGTTGGGGTGCTAACCTCCGGCTGCCTGGATGTGTTGGCAATCTGGGAATTACCTTTGCCTGCCACAGCTGTTGCAAGGTGAATATCTGTTCCCAGCCTTAAAGCACTGTGGAGCACATTTGAGCTAAGGCATTTGACTTTGCAATTACCATAGACTGCCACAACACGCATATTGCTTTTGCAAAACAGTGTTTTGCCTTGTGGTTGTAACACAGTGGGGCATGATCACAGGCGGTTAATGAAAACTCAGCTGACAAGGAGTAATTTATTCAAGCCATGGTAACTTGACCACTCTTGATCATGTGTACACACATGAGTCTGCTATTGGACATTGAGGGTATGACCTGAAAATAGCTGGTGTCAATGAAAATGTGTTTTGGTCTGAACAGGTTTTATAACAAGGCCAAGGCAAGCAATGTGCGGCAATATTGTATTTGTGCCAAGGAAATACTGAGAATGGATTGATAGCTGGGAAGGGTCCTGGAATTCACTGGTTTCATGAAATGGTGTATCTGCCTTGAGTAACACTGTGATCTAGAAGGCTTCAGTTTGACCACTACATTTGTGCTGAGTTTATGGAGATAGTGGATACATGGTGTAGATTTACACTAAAGAGGTACTTTTCTGAGACAGTTTTTAACTAAGATTATCTTTATTGACAAAATGTGCAGTTAAGTCTTTTTTTTCCCCCCATGTTTGATAGGCCGGTGATACCATCCCGCAGTTTCACCACGAACAAGTCTAGGAGGTAAAATATTTTGTTAAGAAATTTTAACAACGTGAGATAACGAAATACCGTAGTAGAATAAGTTGCTCCAGAAGAAACATCTGTAGAAAACAACCGTTGTTAAGACTGTAAATTTGGATTTGGAAAATATGGTGGTTATGGTGTGAAGATACTTAGTTAACACTTTGGGATCTGGTTTTGATTATGGATTCATGAGTCATCTACAAAAGTAGAATGATTTACAGCTCTCACGTTCCTGTAATGTTGGTAATGTTGTATTTCTCTCTGCAGTTTTATCTAAATAGTTTCTTATGCTTCTAAGTTTTTGTTACTAATGTAGTATTCCTGTACTATTATTTTCTATGTATTTCAGCAGCCTTCTTCAAGTGAGCTAGAGTGTCTTATTACAATGCAAAAATCTGAAATCGAGCTTTTAAAGGAAAAAATGAAAAAAGCAAGTCTTAACCTGTCACAGCATCATTTGTGTGCTACAGATACTCTGGAAAGCAACAGTATAAGAACTGGAAGAAAGCATGAGGTAGGATAGTTTTATTGACTTGTGTATTTGTGTCTAAGTCAGGCTGATAAAGCCAAACATTTTTGCTTAAGGGTCCAGATAATAATTTTAATGTCTGTTGATGCTGCTTATAATTCTGGGAGCTTGTTTAATGGCTCTTGCGTAATCTGCCAAAGACTTGTTAAAATAGCTGTTGGGAGTAGAAGGTTTTACCTTATTAAATACTGAATAAGGGATTCTTAATTAAATGAAATCTTTGAAGGATAAATTCTTTGTAGGTTTGTTAAAATGAGTATTTATCAGGTATTTTGTGATGTTTATCAGAATGACCATCTTTCCCTGGAAGTAAAATGAGAGAAATATAAATGGTTATTATTATGATGATTTTATAATTTTTTCAATTTTTTTTAATTTTTAAAATAGGATGTAGTATTTTTTCTATCAAGAATGACAAGGTCTTTTTGAAGTTTATACTTTTTGACTTTTTATTGCTTTGTATAGTGCTGGACTGCTTCTTTCATGATGATGTGCTGTTAAATTTAAGCATCAGGTAACAGTAGCAGCTATAAACTATAGCTAACAAAATAGATCCATACATAATTCTGTAGCTTAACTCGATTTATTAAATTAGCTGGAGTCATGTTTTTCAGTGTGTTCAGCTTCTTCCTAATGTAATTTTTTTCTTAAAATTGTGATCGTATAGCATATGGGAAACTTGGAAGAGATTTCTGTAGCAAGGAAGCAAATAGGAACATGCTTCTGTGTGGCATAAATAGTCTACAAGGGTGCACCATCATGTTCTGCTTCCTTAGAAATCTCCTGGTTTTTTACATTTGGTATCTCATAGCATTTCCTTTGAAAACTGTATGGCTCATTCTTTGTCAGTATCCTTCACTGTATGCAATTTTGGGGAAAAGACATGTTTTAGAACATTTGTTCAGGAGCATGTGGTGGCACCTCTGTGAAAATATGTTTAAGAAAGGACAAAATGCTGCACAGGCAGTGTAGAGTGAAGAAGAAGAACAGAAGAACAGAAGGTGAGAAACAGCCTTGCAAACACCAAGGTCAGAGAAGGTGCTCCAAGTGCCGGAGCAGGTATTTCCCTACAGCCCATGGAGAGGACCACCATGAAGCAGATGTCCACACTGCAACTTGTGGAGCAGCCTGCACCAGAGCAGGTGGATATTCCTTCACAGAAACTGCAGCATGTGGAGACGAGTCCATGCTCAAACAGGTTCTTCTGACAGGAACTGTGGCCCCTGGAGAACCCACTGTGGAGCAGGTCTGTCCTGAAGGACTCCAGCCTGTGGAGGGGCCTCTTCTGGAGCAGGGGAAAAATGTGAGGAGGAAAAAGTGGTTAAGAGGAGCTGTTATGGAATAACTGTAACATCCTATTCCCTGTCCTCCTATGCTGCTCAGGAGGAGGTGGAAGACTCAGGAGTGAAATTGAGCCTGGGAAGCAGGGTTACGGAGAAGGTGTTCATTTAATATTTTTTTTTTATTTCTTAAGTGGCAATAACATACTTTTCTCCAATTGGAATATGCCCTTGATGGTGAATGGTAAGCAATCTCCATTTCTTTGTCTCAGCTGACAACCCTTTTGCATCCTATTTTCTCCCCCTGCTCTAGTGAGGACAGAGAGTGAGTGAGCAGCTGGGTGGGTGTTTGGCCCTTTGCCAAGGTTAACCGACCACAGTGCCATTTCTTGTGTCCTCAAAATAGTGTAAATGAGAGTACTGTGTTTGTCATGAGCTGATGACTGTGTCAGGAATAAAGCAATTACACTACCCTGAGTAAAACTAAATACAAACTTTTAAATCCTATTGTAGAGAATCTTTTCATGTTTCGATAGGTAGATCCTAGTCATGCGCTCTCAATACTCAGGTTTGTTTGGTATGTGCGATTTTTCGTGTGTGCATGCAGTCTCTGTTAAAACTTTTGGGAACTAAATTGACAGGCTACAAATCCTTTGCTTTTAGGCAAGACAGTAAGGAAAATTGTAGAAAGATTCTAGCTTTAGGATCACTATATATATAAAATAGAAAAGGTACTACTGCTTTCTTTACTAGCTTTCCCTTGCAATGAAATACCTTCCTATTACCTTGTTGTTCAGTCTTTTATGACAAAAGTATTTATGACAGAAGTTATTAGCTCATGATTTGACAGAAGGAAGATATTAGATACACCATTCTTGTTTTACAATGGTGATTTCACAAAGACTGTGTCCTGTTAACCCTTTATCCCCCCCTTATGTGCTTTTCTGGGAATACAGAGAACAAATCAGCATGGAATCACTTCTGATCAAAATGACACTGCTTTGGTTACTTTCTGCTCTAAAAAGTCAAAGATTTTGAAATAATTGGAAAGATGTTAAAAAGGGCCTGGGACAAAATGTAAACTTGCCACTAGTGTGGTAAATTGGGATGTGTGGCCACGGTACTCTACACTTCTGCTTATGTTTGGTTCTGCAGAATACAGTGATGTATGTACGTCTATAGGCTAATGTTGTTGTTCATGAATTGCAGAAATCCAAATCCCTTGCCTACAGTCATACAGAGTAATAGAAACAACTTACTCTGTGAGACAGGTGATACAGTTGTTAAAAGCTTTGTTAAATATGCATGTGTGGTGTTATTTTTCTTGATGTTAAGTGTATACTTAGAGGCAACTGTAACCCACATACCACTGTGGAAAAGCGGTACAACCGAGTGCCGTTTGGTATGAAGACTTAAGAGTCAGTTGCTTGATCTTCCTAGAGCTCTTGGTCACTTTGTGAGCTATGTGTGCTTTCTGTTACCTAATTAAACTGCCATCCATGTGTCTGCTGTCTAACTCAGTAACACAACCATTGGTTTTTTTATAGCTAAGGTTTCTTTTACATGGGAATTATAATTGCCTTTTATTGATATACATTCTATAACATTCTTCTAAGTCTATAATGTCAAGATATTAAAAGGCATGAGTTAACTTGCAGTACTGATAAAGTTCCTGTTGCAACATAGTGAATAAAAAATCTGCCATTTTTCATCTCTGAAAAACCCCACCCGTATCTTGTCAGCCTCTGATTCTGCTTCAACAGTGTTTCTGTTTCTTCAACTGATAAAAACCACTAAGATTTCTGCCCACTGTCTTCAGTGCTGTATCCTGGCAGACATTGATTTGATCTTTGTATGCAGAAAAGTTCTCCAAGACATTTCAGTAAGAGTTCTGGCTTCCCTTGTTTGCTTTTCTTTTGAACTTGTTTTGGGACTCCATCCAAAACAAAACCTGTTGAATTCAAGAACGTGACTATTTCCAGCTTTGTCCCATGGTGTCTTTCATAGTGCAGATGGGTAGCAGAAAGTTGTTTAGAAAGAGACATCGTTTCTTTTTCTGCTTCCTGTATCTCCGTTAAGTCACATCCACTTGTCAGCTATTTCTTTACATTAACTCTTCTGTCATGAAGTTTCATATCTATTAAATATTACAAAACCTGTTCATTTCTAGTTTTCTGCTATTTGGCCTAGTCTTTTGTAAACATGTTTTAAGATCATTTGATGAAAAATCATCTATTGTTAACCTTTTCTGACTTAGATTAACATTCTTTGCTCATAAAACTGGACTTTTTCTTACTCCTAAACATTTAGGAAATGTTTAAAACATTGCAGTTTGTGTATGTGTGTAATACGAGTGTGTCTAAATCTACTGTAGAATTTGAGGACTAAATTTAAAAATTAAATGCTTAAACCTGGCAGCAAAGCAGCAAAGTGCGTAGTTGTAAGAAGGGTATTACAGGTGCCATCTTCCAAACTGAGTTTTTCAGCAGCCCCAGACAATCAAATTACAGCGTATTTTACTACACAGGCTCTTCTGTCTAGGAAAATTGAACTGTTTGCCTTCTTAGCAAAGATTGCCTTCATACTACCTATGTCCAGTTGTAAAGTCTAGACCCAGCTCCTTCTATCCACAGACCTCTACTCTGACCACTAAACAGGTGAAAACATTCAAACAATAGAACTTTTCTAGATGCACGTCACCAATCCCGCCTCTTCTCACAGGGAATTATTTCCACGTCCATGAGTACTTAGAATTTTTCTCCATTTTTTTCCATACCTTGGCCCTGTGAAAAAGGTTGACATGCAATCTCAGGTAGCTATTTATAAAGGCTGTGTACTCATTCTATCTTTCTATTATCTTTATTCTATCTTTACCTTTAATTCTATGTATTTCGTATTTTCCTGTATTTGTTTCTCTTTTCTCCATTCCTCTGTAGAGTCTCTCTACCTGGTTGTTCTTAGCAGCGTGGTGCTGGGTGGTCCACTTCTTTTCCTTTGTTGCCTTTCTCTTTGGCAACAAATACAGTACTTCGACATTTTCATCCTGTTTTCAGAAAAATCATGTATTTTTCAAGTCTTTGGTATGCAGACATAAAGTTTAACTAGAAAGCATTTCTTGAGAAAGAATGCATTCTGGATTTTTAGGAAAAAATACTGTGGCTATGCAGTATCTAGGAAATGTGGAAAATAGGAATTTTATTTACGATCTTGGTTTTACTCAAGAGATCAGGGACTTTGAAGATGAGTAGATTTTTTGATATGTTGGTCTTGGGATGTTAGGCTTCAGACACCTGAAACGGATCAATTTGGTTTTGTGCAGGGTTAAAAATCTGTTAAGTGAAGTAAACTTTTGTGTATCTCTACCATAATCATTAGAAAAAGATGTAAATCAGTAATCTTACTATTTCAAAGAGATCTCTTGGTAAGTACAATGTTATACTGACAATATAAACCAATAAATTTGGAAATGTTTTTTTAAATGTTCATTAAAACTTTATTCTAGTTTTTTTCTGTTATATAAAGGAACTGACAGGAATATACAAAATATATCCATTTGACATTCTGATTTTAAATGTACTAAAATTTGTTGCAGATGTTACTTTTGGTTTGTGGTGGGGCTTTTTATTTTTTTCCATCTCATCCAGGCACTTTCCAGAAGCAAAAGAAACCAAAACCCAAATGACAAAAACACCTTGGCAATAATTAAATACTTAAGTATATGATATTATTGTTTTCTGATATTTCATTATAATTTTTTTCCTCCTCTTTGGAAACCCATACAATTTAAAGTGAAAGTGTGGTATACAGTGTCTTGTAAACATTTAATACTGGAAGCTAATGGTCAAAGAATAAAGTGCCAGTTGCCAATTAAGATTTTTTTTAAGATTAATTTAATGAAATAGTAAAAGCGTTGAAATATATAGTATTCAAAAAGACTTTATCCTGAATTCCTTTTGTTGTAAATCAGTTATTTTATAGTGAAAATGCCAGCATGCAACAACAATAATCACAATTAATCTTAAGTTTTTGTTTGACTTTATGTATTTACGTGATAGCATTTTACCTTATCGGTATTAAGTGTGTGTAAGTATTTCTCTGTCCTTAACCAAAGTTATTCAGAAAATCAGAAAGTCTAATTTGATGAGGTCTTTCTTTCTTTGCCATAAGGACATATGACATGGAATGAACAAGAAAGCTGCCCAGTTTAAGTGTTACTTTCACATATTCTTTCTCCAGATTGCTATATGAAGCTGTACATAATATAAACACATATTCTTGTCTCTAGTTAGTCACATTATAGTTAATGACCATATGGTCATTATGGTATAAGATCTACTGTCTGTTGTATTTATATTCCTCAAGCATATTGTTCCTTCAACTTCACAGTGTGTTAAACTATTTCAAAGGGAAAAAAATCCTTTCCCTCTTGTTTCTGGTTGTCCTATCAAGTGTAACCTTGGACCCTTATAGAGCAATTAGACCAGCCTCTATCCCCTCCTTTGTAATGAGGTTTCTTGCATTTCTGAGTCTATAACCCTTTAGTCTTCCCTAATGGGACATCATTATTCTGAAAGAAACAATGTAAATGTAAATGAATATTCTCATTAACGAGTCACAGAGAAACCTTTAGTGGTAGCGCTGTGGTAATTCTGCTTGTTATTTCTCTGGTATTCCATGCAGATTTTTTTTTTTATAATTCATTATTAGTATTCAAAATTACTTCTTCTTTAATTCTGCATGTCTTTCATAATCCGGTGTTCCAACTAGTTCAACCATGTCCTTGTTTTATTCTCCAGGAACCACCTGTGAAACGTTCAAGGTCTCTGTCCCCAAAGAGCTCTTTTAGAGAGTCAGAAGAGCTAAGGAAGCTTAAAATAGCTGAAAGGAAGATTGAAAATTTAGAGAAGACACTACAGCTAAAGGTGAACATTAAAAAAAAATAAAAAAACCTCTCAAGCTATAAGCTTGCATAGATAAAGATATACCAAAATAAACAGACATTTTAAAAATGCAAAATGCACATATCATTATGGACTGTAAGTGTGTTAGCATGAGAGAGCACTCTCCATTAGTTTGCCTTTTTCCTTTACTGCTAGGAATCTTGTGTTTGTACTTCTGCAGTCCTATGGAAGCCTAATTTGAGCTGTCATCAATAGTACGTGCTTGTTAAATACATTTTCAAAATTTGTGTCTGAGAAATTCATATAGAAATAAATTGAAGCTGATAGTACAAAGAATTTTTTCTTTTTGTATAGTGAAGCCAGTATCTTAAAATACTGAAGTCAATTACTTGGAATTTACCCCTTGTACTCTGAGAAGTTATGGCTCAGAAGTTGTTGTTCTACCAAATGCTGTAAAAACACCCCAAGAAACCCTAACCCTTGGTAGAAAAGCTTAATTGAGCATGTATTACAATTTCTCATTTTGTCACTGTTGTAGAAATTTTTGTTGGTTTGTTTTTTGACTTCAAAACCAGTACCTTTTAAATGACCTATTTCTTTCAAATTGCACCTTAGAATGCAAAACCCAAACGCTGAGTCATATTTTAACATACTTCAAATGTTTAACATTTACAGTCAATATTCTCCCCCTGCCCCTCTCTACCCCTTCCTTCCCTGCCCTGCTCTGCCCCTCCCTTTTAGGGCTAAGTCTTATATATCCCCTTGAAACTGAATATGTGAACTCCGTGTGTTTCCTCTAGGAAACCTACTTTGCTTCTTTTGCAGAATGCTTTAATTGATTGAAAAGAAGCTATAGAGGACCAGGTCATCATATTAAACACTGTTGTGGCACTACATTGAGAATTCAATGAAGCTCTAGCCAGCATGACAGTGGACTCAGCTGTCATAATACTAACATCAGAATAATTCTGTTGGTATTGTATGATTTCGTGATACTAGCCGCCTCTCAGGCTTTGCTTTCAATGAAGAATAATGCATGTGATCAACATTTTCTAAACTGGCACTTGCCCTATTGCCTCCTCAAGCAAAGTGTGAACTATGTGATTACTTGAAATATACATGCTCAGAAAAATGCTTACTCTATCAGTAAACATACTTATGATGCATATCCTGAAGATGAAATTGTGACTTTATCCATCAGTCCTTCTGAAAAATTGGTAACAGTTAGAAAAAAAGATGAACAGCTTCGTTTATGGGAGTTTTAGGAACAGGAATATTTGATACCTGAGTTAGTATTACAAATAAACAGAAAAGGGCGAGGTCCCATACATAGGCTTTTACAGTTCTGCTCAGCTGACTCATTTCTGACCAAGGAAGTTGTCTTTTACTGTCTTTATTGCTAATATAAATAGGGTAATCATGTAAATTCAGAGTGTCCATGGCTTTGGTACAGAATGAACTTCATCTCTGCACTCAGGGACATACTAAGAACTAACAGAGCATGCCTGATTGCACCCTTGTTTAGGGAAGAGAATGTCCAAGTAGATAAGAGTATTTAATGGATTTTGAGTAACAAATTATCAAGCTAGTACTTAAAATGGTCCAAAGCATAAGTACAGCAATCTACTGTTGGTCCTTAAGAAGTGGGTAGGAGTTTGGTTGCTGAGACTAAGATATTTGATACGAACTAAGAATATGTTATCTTCTTCCGTATTGTGTTTCTAGAACTGTGATCCCTGGCATAGCCTGGAAGAAATATCCCTGGCTTTAACTGGGAAGTTTTCAAAGACAATAGGAGATCTTTCCTTTAAGTTTTCTCGTCCTTTTTGTTTACAGTTCTAAAATTTTGGAGATAATTTGAAGTAGAATATGTAGATCAGTCTTTAGGGCCACCTTAATACTTGTTTATGTGAACGAAGGCACGGTGTTGTATTTCTTTTAGGTTTCATATACAGTCTGTTCCATGTATGGTGTTCAGATACTGAAAATATATTAATGTTGTGGCTTTTCCATGTAACTACTTGTGGAAAAAACTATTTTTGTAATAGTCAGGTTCCTCACTTCTTGTCAGCCTGAGAGGAGTAATCAAAGAATTGAATCAGTATATTTTTCCATTCCATTTTAGTTCAATTTTTACTGTAACAGAAGTTGTTACAGGTCAATTTCAACAAAATTTTGAAGTAATGATTATAATCTTTTGGCTTGTCTGAGCTACCTGCAAATAACAAAATGACTTTTTTTCACAAGCAATTGGGTGGTTCTTCCTGCAGATTGGATTTTGTCTTTTGTTATTGCATGGGAAGTACTACAGAATGACAGTGATGAGCTGGAGAATAACCAGGAGATCCAGCACTGCTAGACATGGTTGTTCTGTCCCATTTCTGTCAATATATAGAAAACTGCATACAATACAGTTAATTATTAAAAAATACAACGTAATTCAGTCAGAGAGAGATGGAACTAACTGAGATTATGGAAATTACAGTGTAAATTTAAAGTCCTGAAGTGCTTGATAATTCAATAAAAGAGAGTGATTAGGACAGTTAATTGTCTAATTTCTATTTCTGCGAGAGCAGAGCAACTGATAAGGGAAGGGAATAACTGTAAAGGAATGGATAATGGAACAGGTAAGCAATAATGAAAAATGTAGATTCATAAATAGGAAAGGCCAATTTCTACACTTGATTGCATCTCTGAAAGGGCATTGACACTAATAACGTTCTGAGGATTTATGCTGAAGACATTGTTTTCCAGCACTTCACCAGGCTTCATCAGTTTCCACAAGCAATATCAAACAATCTCAGAACTATGATTTCATGAACTTCTCTTTAAAACACAGCATCTATAATTGGATTCTTACAAAAATTTCCTGTTGTAGTGTCAAGCAAAGCTTGGCAATAGTCTCTTTGTCCTTTGTAAGTTTGTGTGATTGTTTTAATATCATTGTAGTATTTGTGAGTCACATAAAACCAGTCAAAAATACTTTTTAAGCAATTCTAAATTCATGAATACATTTGGTTTAGAGGTTGTTCCAGAAAAACCCACCACTTTGGGAAAGTATTTAACAGTTAAGATCGCTTAGGTGCCTGCTTCTGTTCCTAAATCTGCATTTTGTGTTGCCTGAGTCACTTCCAGAAAACTTTTGGAATTTTATATATAGTAGCATCTGAAATTTTAACTGGTATCTTTCAGCTTTGTTCATGTGTCATGAAAGCTAGGCTACATTTTAGAAGCCAAGCTTAGTCTAGGTACTTTGTAGTTAGCACTACTGTAGAAACTCTTGCCATGTTTTTATAGTGGGATTTAATTGTTATTGCTTGCAACTCTGACTATTGGTGTTTCTTATTTATTGACTAATGCTGAAAAGCCCTCCTTGCATATAAGCAGTAAATGCGTGCAAGTAAAGTATTGTCAGTTACTTAGAGATTAAGGAACATGTTCTGTAGTAACTCTCCAAGCAGAGCTCCCATTGAACTGAAACGAAGCTCGGAGGGCAGATTTTAATACACAGCAGTGTCTGGTGAATTCTTTACTGCTGTATGCCAGAATTTGGCTTACTTTATACTGTGCAATGTCCACTTCTTAATGTTCATTTTTTTCAGAGCACAGTATTATCACTTAGGAAAAACTTTTTTAAAATTTGCATGACATTATCCTGTAAGATAAATCAAGGTGTATCTTAATTTATTCTGTATACATTTTTTCATATGGTTTGATTAATAAAAGCTATTGCAAAATTTGTTTTTATTTCTTGTTTGTTATGTAACTGGAGGACTAAGTCTGGGTGTTGCAGGTTTATATATATTTACAGAAATAAATTCATGTATCAGGAAATCCTGAAGCCATATAAATTTACTTATTTTGACGTGGACTTCAGTGTGGCCAATGTTTCCCTTGAAAATATGTATATTTGTTTTCCATGGGGAAAAAAACAAAAGAAAAAAGGAGTTCAGAGGAGAAGACAGTGCCAAAAATCCTTCTTCAGCCTATGTATTTTTAGGTGTGTTAGCCCAATGCATTCACAAGATGAAAATTGACATTTTGGTACTAAATTTTTTAAAGCTTCTCAGCAGCGTGAAAAATTTAAGTAAATTTTGCCAAATTAGCAAAATTTGCCAAAGTAGCAATAAGAAAAAATTGACCTTACGGATTGTGATTCCTGGTATTTCTATTTAGGTGTCTGAGGCTCTTAATAGTTATGTAAACAGAACTTTTGTTTCATTTGATCTGTGTGAAAGTCTGTTAGATTTTGCCCAACTCTAATTTTGTTTTTCTGGTGCTATACAGATTCAAGAAACTGATGAGCTAAGAGCAGCCCATGAAAAATGCAAAGAGAGGCTGCAGATGTTACAGACCAACTACAGAGCACTAAAAGAGCAATTAAAGCAGTGGGAGGAGGGTGATAGCAGGTAAGTTACATAGCTCATTAAAAACATTTCCCTTACACAAGAAATCTGAACACAAGTATTATATAGTTATTCAAAAGAGAATTTGATTTGGAGGAAGAAGCTACTACATGGTGATCATGATTTTATCCTTTGTTAAACAGAATACATGACATACCTCTATATGAGAAAAATTACAGTTGAAACCAAGTGTAAAATGTATTGAGCTGACACCTTGACTTATGTTGTTATTTAGGATCTCATTGTGAGCCTGTGTACTGGACAAAGGTCTGCTAAGGCTGCTTATTTATGCTTGTCTAATTCCCTAGTTGATCAATTTGTTGAGTATGTATGATTTTAATTTTCTATAGTAGAGCAATTGATCCTTGTGTTTCAGATAGTTTTTAAAAATAATTTTATTCATTAAATAATATAGAAATAACAGCATCTCTAACATTTAGTGATTCAAACATTAACTGAAGCTAAACCTAAAATCCTCTTCTTAATAGGGAAAAAAATGAGTATGTGCATGAAAGGCAGGGTGTTTTCATCTGTTAAACAATTATCAAATCAATTATTTCTGATCATTCTACAAAAATATTGCAGTAATACATCTTTATTAATGGAAAGCAGACTCTACCACATCAAAATCTGAATAGCGAGTATTTTATATATAATTCTTCCTTGAACTCTATACAGAACAGTGAAAATTTTATGCAGAAATTCTTTTTTTTTTTTTAAATTCCTAGCAGAGAGTTAGAATTTTTGGTAAGAGACACATTTGCAAATGTGAAGACACCTTATCACTTCAATTATTGGACAGTGCTGAGGTACAGTTCTTCAGGCCCTGTTTCAAGAAAGTAATTTGACTGAATTCCTACATCCTGATGGCCTTAGTAGGACTTCAGCATACACCTACAGTTTAGTAAACACATGTGTTTTACTAAAAATAATTCTTTTTCTAATTAGAGCAGTACTGACTAATCTTGACATAAACAAAACAAAAAGAGCATAGAAATTGCTGCAAAACTGGTAGACATTCAGAGAGTGCAAGGTGACATAAAGGGTCCTACTGTGAATGATAAACTGTCCCTCATCTATAAGTAATGCTTTGACCTATCTAAGTAGATTTGCATTGCTTTTTTAGTACTATGGCATTTTCTTAAGAATGGTTTGTCTTTTAAAAAGAAAAAAAAGGTGTAGATGGAAATAATGGTACAGTACATATCTGCTACAGGCATTGTTAGCACAGGAAGATTTTTTGAAATATCAAAGCATAAGTAACAAATACATTTGTTTAAATTATAATGAAAAGGTTTTGTTTGTTTAGGAAAAATATGGACGGCTTTATCTTCTAGCTCACTGTTTTAAATTCACTGCAGGCTGGAAATGACTGAAACCTGCTGGATGTTAGTTAGTTTATGCAATTAAATTATTTAATTCTGTGTCTAAAGCTAAGTAGGCATTCATGGTCCACCGAGAGGCCAAGGCTGAGAAGATACAAGAATTCAACCTAGATAAAGATGAACTTACATACAACGAGACACTGAGTGTTCTGGTTCTGATAGTTCAAAAACAAAGGAAGAAAATAAAAGGGAAAAAGAGAGACAAAAGCAACTTCTGTTTCTGTTCAAAATAAATGAGACCAGCTTATGTCCTGACAGGAATGTATTTGGGAAAAGTAGATCTTCGAGAAAGTGTAATACTAAATCTTTACTCGTTCATCTGATTTTTTTGATCTATAATTAAGATGAGCTGAAAATTACACGGTTTTGATCATTTTTGTTGTCAGAATGCATGTTGTATGAAGCCATCATGCTAAAAGGGGTTTGTTTTTCCTTGTTAATATGCTTAAACGAAGGAAACTAGCCAAGACACAAATAAAAACAGTCTGTAAATGGTTATATCTTACACTGTTATTTTGGTATCTCGAAAAGCTTTGTATTGCTGGTGTAATGTAAATTGTGCATTAACTCAGTGTCAGGTAGTTATGTGGCACTTCTGATCCTCTGTAAGTGATGGAGGACCCCATTCTTTCTGATTCTTCATAGATTAGAATCTGTTATCGAGATGGCAGCTGAAGGGACCTAATCCACCTGTCAGTGTACATACAACTTCCACTGACATGCGTGACTGCAAAGATGATGGGGGCCTTGTGAGGTTACCACTTTCTCTGAGAGTTTATTTCTATGCCCAGTAGGAATTTAAATTGCAGAGAATTTTAAATCCATTTTATAAAGAATTTTTTAAATACAGTTTTTATCTTTTGCATAATTAAAATACATAAAAATAATTTAATGACAGAAAAACTGTGAAATATTTTCATTTTCTGTGCTTCTGAATTCATTATGCTTTTTCCTGATGCATCATCTTATCCATAGACAGCTTATTCTGTCATTAGACAGTAGATCAACAGTTCGATTTAGAGTGGGCATTAGTGCAACTTAGATTGGTTTGCAGGGTCATTAAGGGAGCTGGTGGGTCTCCCATTTTTTTGCAAGAGATTGTGTGAAGGTTTCATTTTCTGCTTTCTCATACCAGCATTGTAAGGAATGTTGAGAGCATGAATGCAGGTGACACTGCTCTACCACATGCCAGCTGAGAGCCATGGTGCTGTATTAGCATGATTTCTGTCTGAAACTACATAATTGAACTTTTCTATAATACCACATTTAAGATTTCATGCGTCACAGAATGTATGCATCATGCAAGATGTATATTTAGTAGAAGGCACAGTTCAAAATTTCTGTTTTCTGAAAGCAAGGATGCTTTTATTCTTGTGGTCCTAAAACACGGAGATATTTTAAAACAAACAACCTCTTTTTACTCATAAACAGGATTGAAAGTAGTAAAAGCAGATACCAGCATGCAGACTCCTGTCAGATTTGTCAAGAGGATTCTGATGCTGCATGGAATGAACTGGCTTTTTTCAAAAGGGAACACAAAAAGCTATTGATTGAAAAGTGAGTTCTTTTCTTAAATTGTGTTTACATAAAGAAACATTCTTCTGTATATTCTGAAGGTAGTGCTTTGCAGGCCACGTAAGAGGAATTCCTTGCAAAATTCCAAGGTAAAACCGTCTTCTACCAAAAGCAGAAAAAGAAAACATGAGTTCTTTTTTTTCCCCCTTTTTCGTGCCTCCTCCCCCCGCCCCCAGCCCCGAAATCAGTGACAAGTTGCAAGTTTGCTAGCACTAACAGAAACTGTATTCCATGATCTAGGGATTGTGTTAATTAATGTGGCTCTCATCTGTTGGAGGTGTCGCTCTTCATTAGCCTGTATTTTACACACTGCCGTGCTTCATTTTTGGAATGAGGTGGTGAGGGGATAACCTAGCCAGCCATCCTTGTTTGATCTCTGTGATACATACGCAATGCAGAATGCCTCAGCTCTCTTGGTTCCCTGCCCTGTCCTGCTAATCCCAGCTGAGCTCATTATGGTGTAGCCTTGCTGCTACTCCTGGAGCCAGAGCTGTCCAAGCTAATTACTGGTAGCAGCAGAGCTGCCTGTTAAGGGTCTGGTGTGGATCTGCTAACATGGTCCTTGGTAGTGACCTGCAAAAAGCACGAGGGATTTGCTCTCTTTCTTGCTGTGCACAGCCTGTCCTTTGGGTTTAGCGCTGATCCCTTCACACAGCTCTTTTAGCTGTAGTAAGTGTAAAACTTGGTGAAGGAAACTCTTACTTTAGAAAACATACAGTTTGCGGCTTTGATCTCATAATTCATAGGCTATTATACTCAGCCAGGCAAAGTAAGAAAATGTCGTTTTATACTAGACAAAAGGAAGTTAGTATGGTATAATTAGCACTTTGCTGCTATTTAACACTTTCTGTAAGTCTGGTTGATTTATTTCTTACTTAAGAATCAAGACATCATAGAAACTTTTATTCAGACTTTGTTTTTGTCAGGATTAAAGAAAATGTGTTTTCCCAATGGGTCACAATGTAAACTGATTTTGTGGAGATACTATGAAGGCTGCTATCTCAGACCTTTAACAGCAGCAAATTGTTTTGTAGTATGTATGTCCTTGTGTTGCCGATAAGCTGCTTTAGCGTATTACATACCATATTGCCAGCAGCTGTGTTGCATGGGGTATTGTTACAATTGCATGCCTTTTCTTATCACTTCATTGTCACATCTTTGTTTGCTGTTTTGAAACTATCACAACAAATTATCACGTGTACTTCTTTTATTTTCATTTTGACGTAAGAAAGAGCACTTTCTTGCCATACATGTAATTGTAGTTGTAATTCTCCTTCCATCACTAATCCACACGTGCACCACAGGCAACAGTAACTCAGGAACAGTGACGTAAGCCTCTCCTTTTCGCACAAAGCCATGAAAGAGAGATTGCTTATGTATTGTGCACACCCTGAAGGTTGGTGCAGTTGGACTGTTTTTCTAGAGCTCCTATGCAGGAACACTCTTTACAGCTGGTACATTGGATATCAGTGGCCTTAACTAGATTGTGGTAAAGTGGCATGAACAAACAGTTGAGGTCTTCAAAATACATAATTTTTAAGCCAAAATGGTTTCTTAAAATTCTGCATAGTACTTTGTAAGAAACCACTGCACTGTTGTGATCGCTAAGGTGAACTCCTTGTGTTAAGTGCTTTTTACTCCTTATGGGCAATGTAGCTTATTGTTAGTTGAAGTAAGGAAGGAACGAATACCTATCTCCTGTGGTTTTTTATGTCTGTCTCTAATAATTACTGTCTTCAATTTGTTGAAGCAAGTCAGCATTTTAAGATCTGAGCTCATTTTTTTAAGAAAGTCAATACTAAATTGAGTGTACGGATATCTGTGGATATGACTTCTTTATATTGCATGTATTTTTTCTTAAGCTTTATGAATAAAGGACATGATCTACAGAGTTGTACCAATTACTTATATGTGTGATTTTACAAGCAGCATAAGTAAATCAGGTTAGCCCATAGTTTTTGTGGATGCACTTTATTTGACAGACTCTACTGGTTGTTAGCCTAAGTTGATTTAAAACGTGTAAGCCAAATCCAGTGCAGCATTGATTAAAGAATAGTGTCCGTATAGGGATTTTATCTTGGTTTAAGTCAATTTTAACTTTAAATGTGTGTAATTTCTGTCTGTGACTAGGCCTGGGAGTGAATCTTAGGAAAACATGATTATTTGTTGTTGTTTGGGGTTTTTTTTACCTGTAAGGAATATTTTTCTTCCCTCCCTCCTTCCTTTCCTCTCTCCATCCCTCCCTTCCTCCCTTCTTTCCAGGGGTAGAACAATGATGTAAAATGTCTTTAACTTGCACATACATTGCTCAGAAAATAGATGAATAATAAATAAAGTTAGGGTAAAACCAAGGAAAGCCTGTTGATGTATATCCCAGGGTCCAAAATGGAGTCATTACCAATATTACACACTAAATGATCGGTTTGTAAGTTGTGAAATCTGTTTTTAAGTCAAGAAAAACTGAAGTTACTTGGGAAGTCACTTGTTCTGGTGCTGCCTAATTCCAAATCCAGTTCAAGTTGGTGGAAAGACTTTCTGTCAGTCACTACTTTCTGTCAGTTCCTTTCTTTTATAAAGATTTCCTCTCATTGTTAGGCAAGGATTGCTTTGACTTACGTGTAAGCTATGCACCTTTCAAGCTGGATGCTAACACAGAAACAAATACAGGGTTTAGGACTTAAATTTAAGCGCCTCTTTTTGAAAATATACTAGGTTTTCTGGTTTTGTAAAGTTCAGAGTGGCTAATGTCAGAGTTATTTTTTGGAGACATTTGGTGCAGAATGTGTTATTGTTACTATAATTTTTAAACTTTTTGATTAGTAAAGAATAGTAAGTGCATGTTGTATTACTTTGCAATTAATAATGAAATAAGTTTCAGAGCCATGGGCTACATCCTCTCCACAATTAATGATGCGTAAATTTGAGCCATTTGTGCATGTAAAAGAAAGTATCTCTATATTACTACAATCCCATACCAAATTAGTAAAATATAATAATCAATAAACTGTGATTATTCAGCTCAATGCTTTTGCATATGATTCTCTTGAATTTCCCGACATCCTCCTGGAAGGAAGAGGATTTTTTTGCTATTAATATGATTTATCTTTATACTAAGTACATTACAGACTAATTATTCTCTGACTTCATAGAAACTGGGTTTAGTATTAGTTTTACCTGACTTCTTTATTAAGCCTCCTCCCCTACTCGTTACTCTTTGACATAGAACATCAGATTATGTTCCACCGTGCATATGATGTGGATTGAAAGATGCATTTTTAATTTTATGAGTTACAAAATCTCATTTTAAAAATTCTTTATTAATAAAACAAAACAAGAAAATGGTCCAGAATTTAAGTTCACTTTGAAATCTGAACCAGTAGCTAAGAAAATAGTCTAACTTTTAAGCCCTTACCACTCATTGTCTTAAGAAATCCTATAGCATCTACCAGCTAAACTCATGCCGAAATTGAAGAGTTACAAACAGGAACAAAAAGAAGTAGTTGAAATAAATTCCCTAAGTATTCTTTGAAGTGTTTATTAATGCTAATGGCTAACTGAAAACAATTCCGCAGCTCTGCTAGGATGTCCCATTTTGGTCTTCTCATGTGGGTCATTTTCCCTATGAAGTATGCAATGTCTGTGTTATGCTGCAGTCATTTCCTGACAAGTACCATGTTATTGCAGGCTTCAGAAGCACGTGTTGTATTGGTGTTCTGTGTTAAGAAAAATGAGAGATTTGATCACTTCTTCTCCCCCTTAACCAAACGAAAGACACAGTACAAACAGTGGTTAACATTTAGCTGAGAAGGAGAGTGACCCATGCTTGTATAAATATATTTTCATTTAAGCTGCATGAATCTGCTGAAAACTTGCAAGAGAAAGATCTAGTAGCATAAAAAAATTGAAATTTCTTTTATTCAGCTGTGCAACAGCAGTGCTTTCAGATTTAGCATCTTGCAGTCACATAGAACTGGAACATCTTCAATGAAAACAGGCATATCGTTTTACAGATAGGTACATTTTTATATAGAGAGATATAAAAACATATACACATATAAATCTAGTATAGTTCTCAGATTTTTAGATAGATTATTTTTAATCTTGGCTATTAAATGCTAACTGTTGTCTTACTGTCTGTAGAATTGTATTGACAGATAACGTCCTTCGACATTTTCTTCCCACATTAGTTAGATTATTCTTTGTATCTATATTATTAGGATTTTGCCGGAATTCAGGGTAAATTAATATGGAATGTGTCCAGTTGAACTGCTACTTGATTGCAGTCTAGCTAATTTAAAGTACTTTTGCATTTCCATATTCTCATTTGCTGGAATACAGGGATACCACATCCCTTTGGCCTTTGTGTACAGATTTTGGAAAGGTATAGTTGACTGTATATAAACTATTGTGGAAGCTTTGCAATTTTACATCTTTTGTTCTGGATTGCTTTGTAGGAGATCTTGTAATTGATACCACCAACACTGTATTATTTGACATAGTACATTCTTTGACTGAAGACATTATGACATAAGTCTTTATCCTCAGAGCTAACTGGAAATTGGTTTTCTGTGCGGTATGGTCATGTGCAGCTAGTAATAAGGAGGAAACATTTATAAAGTGAGAGATAGCCACATCATTCAAAGAACCTTTGGTAATCATTCTTTCCTCTGAGTGCCTGGGTAGCTGTGCATGTCCTTCGTATAGGAAATGTGCTCTGGAACTTTGAAGCATGTGGAATCACTACAAGCTCAGTAGCATCCTTACTCTGCTATAGCAGCTATTTAATAAAGGTTTCTTATAGCTTTGCTTTTTAGGAGAACAAGGCCTCATGGTTTCTGCTTTCCTCATTCTTTGTAGAGTCAAAGCAACTGTTCTATACACAGTGTAGTGGTATCTCTCCAGCCAGCTGGCAAGAGCCTGACTTGGGAACAGCAACAGCATGTGATGCCACTTGCCTTTGCTAGCTACCAGAATGGGTATGGTGGAGGAAAGCTAAATTTATTGTTCTGGAATGATTGCAGTAAGAAACAGAAACCCAGGCTTTCTTAGTTCCTCTACTTCTTGAATGTGTCTTTGTTTTTTCTTTTTTTTTCTAGAGAACCTGCTGAGAAAAATGCAGTTTTGATCACCTTAACAGTCTCTTTGGCTAACCAGGAAATACCTGGTCATCAGAGACTTTTCATTTTTAACCTCCGTTGCTGTGTGCAATGTCCAAGTACAACAGCATTTTTTTCCTTTGTTGCACTCAATAGCTATGTCGAGTACCAAATTAATTTGGAACAAAGTGTATTCAGGCTACATGAAAAAAGTGTCACCTACAGAGAGTAGCGCTTCTGACATACGTACTATCTCTTTAAAGTAATCTTTTTGTTCTTCAGTTTTAGGAGTGTTGGGACATGGCAGTCTTCTTACTACAAAATACTTAAATCTAATAGCTCAGCGCTCTTGTTTACTTTTTACTGCAATTAGTAATTCTGTACTGCAAAGCCCAATA